>OX243815.1:42428458-42861243 GCA_945859605.1 Lumbricus rubellus | reverse complement strand
TCCATTTCAGCGGCTCATCACTGAATCTCATCATGGATTCATTCATGCTCTCAACTGAGATGGTCATATACACAAGAGTTATGCATACACAAGCACAAGTCTTCTTGTTGACAGCAATGACAGCATTTGTTATTGCATAAATCCTTATTCAACAAGGTTTGGGTTGGGACAAACGAGAGTTTGACCTTGAAGCACACAGACAAAGGTCACGAACACACATGACATTGTATGCAATGCTGTAGCGTGCAATTGTGTATCATGTATAATGTGGGGTGCGGTGAAGTAGTGGGTATGTTTGGTGCCTTGCAGCCAGAGGGTTGCAGGTTTGAATCCACCTCAAGCTGCCCTGCAGGGGCCTTGAGCAAGTCCTTCACTCGCAAAATTTTGCTCATGCACTTTGGCATGAAACTCCGATGCAATGTCCGTGCCGAAATCCGGAGCGCTTCTGAGTAGAAATCTTGAAGGGGCGCTATAACAAGTGCACATACATACATGTAATGTACCAGGGTTCCCACAAACATGGTCATAAAATACACACAATTAGCTCAAATTAATTTATAGAAAGAATAATTCATTTAGGGGCAAACACCACCACTAAATACGCCCACAGCGTAAAGCGAAATAGCATTTTTTTAACAAAACCATTTGGCTGAGCTCAAGGAGATCTTACACTGGGCATGCCGTTCTACATTCAGTAATCACCTCCTGAAGAACAATTAACATATTAATGCGACCATGACTTGATGGGCAAAGTTGGGATTAACTCAATCACAGATTGACTTCTGCAATTATAAAAATGACATGATTGACAAACACCACTCAAAACATTGACATTGATTGACATTGATTGACAGACGTCAAACAACTGATTGACATGTTTGCCGCCTCAAAGTCAACGAATTTGATGAGTTTGCCTTCTTGAAATGAAAAGCACAATTATTTAATAATGGACTTAAGAAGATGTCGTGATGCATAAGCAACAATGTATGCACAAAGCAATGTTGACAATTGATCCTACTAAGAATATTTGATGGATTTCTACAATGACTGTCAGGATACATGTAAGACAAGCATTGTCTTATAGATACATTATACCTGCACAAATAAATTATTATGTGTGTACTGTGCATATAAATATATATATATATATATATATATATATATATATATAGTCACATGCAGAAATACGCACAAACATTCATACACACACAGTCCAACACATACCAAAAAAACTTACATTGCACACAAATACATATATATATATATATATATACATATATACAGATATTATGCCATGTTATGCATGCAATTGTTCCACTACATAGTAATTCTGTGAGAGGCTCTATCTATAAATCAATAGATATGATATGATATTTGCACACATGCATATGCATAAAAATACTCATGCATATGCATACAAATACTCATGCATATGCATACAAATACTCATGCATATTGCATATGCATACAAATACTCATGCATATGCATAAAAATACTCATGCATATGCAATTATGCATATAAATACTCATGCATATGCATACAATTACTCATGCATATGCATCAACTACTACCACATCTGTCTACCTGGAGGCCTTGCTGGAAGAGTTCATGGACGTGGACTGTGGCATTGGAGTGCGTCGCTGTTCCTGTCTCTTCCAGACGATCCAGACTGCTCTGGCTGGAACTGGAACCACTGAGGTAACTGTAGCGCGTGGATGACGATGAAACGCACGACACGCCCGACTCACAGCTCTGACCCGACAGACGACTCTGGCGACCACCAGAGGGAGACGGATGGTTGACCTGGTTGCTGCTCCCCTTAGAAGTGCAAAATCAATTTCAATAACAGCAATCATGAATTACGATATAAATCATACATGTTGAGATATGCACAATGCACATGCACATAATCATATATATATATATATATAAATATATATATATATATATATATATATTATACATACACAAACACACACATGTCTTATATATAAGGTATATATGTATATGATATAATATATATATATACAAATTAATTCCTATATATGTATATATATATATGATAAATATATATATATATATATATATATATATATATTACACATACATGTAATATACTTGCCTCCGATTGAAGTATTAGAGTGTTATCAATGTTATGGCACATAAATCTCAGATTATTATTTTTCATTATGCGTGTATCCTTAAATACACACATCAATGGTATACAAGTAAACAATGCATGATCACATATGCAGCTATGTATACACGTGTGTGTGTGTGTGTGCATGTGTGTGTGTGTATGTGTGTGTGTGTGTGGGTGGGTCTGAATCAGGCCCGCATTAAGGCTAGTGCGGGCCCGGGTGCTGTGATAATCTTCCGGGCCCCTTCTTCCAGCACCGGGTCACCAGGCACATAATTATGCCAATTTTATCAACGAGTAAGAAACTATTGGTCTACTTATAAGCAGTGACGTAGCCAGGAATTTCTGATGGGGGGCTTTATGGCCGGATGCTTGTTTTTTCTTATATCATTGGACAAATAACCTTTTAAAAAAATTCTTAAGCCAATGGCGGGTTTTAACCCCAAACCTCCTGGCTACGCCATTGCTTATAAGGATGTTTTTCTTGTGGTGTATTTGTCTCAATGAAATTTTTTTAGAGACTACTACAGTGACAACAGGAACGAAATACAAGCAATATAATAATTATAAGAATTTATCTTTGAAATCCGTATTTAAAATTATAGAATAATTTAGTGAAACTGACTTTTATTGAGTCATTCCATGTTTAAGTTGGTGATGACCATGACAAATTTTGTCTTGGTCATCACCAGATAGGTCTTAGAAAATTAGGATGCACGTACGTTATGCCTACAGCGAAATTTTTATTATAGAATATATATTATTATGAATAACTCAGAATGACGCGTTTGCAGGAATTTGAAGAAAACATAAAAGGGTAGCGGGTAAGATGACAGATGATGCTGGATTGGATTAAGACTTAAGGGATGCGAAAGGCTCAAAGATGAGACCCGACATGATAGTGAATGAACGTTCAATGACGTCGTCGGACGTTTGAACCTGCCTGCGCGGCAGAGATTATAGAGAAGAAGTTGTTTACCCATGGATTAAGAAATTAAGAACCAGGCTAACCAATAACATAATTAGCCTACTATGTTCCAACTTTAATTGTTTCTCTTGTTTCATGAGACCAGTCAAAATGATTGACTTTTATGACATCATTGTTGAAAGTTCTTGCTCTTACTTCCCAAAGATAGAATATTACAACAGGAATATACGATCCTACGATTTCAACCAATTCACACAAAGGTATCATTCGAGCTGACAAATCTGATGTGTTGGAGGTCTTTTTCAAAATTTCGTCGACGATGACTTGGCATTTATTATTGGTGCAGCATTCTCACTAAGAAATTCTATCACTTCCGAAAATGCGGGCCCCAAAAGGCGCGGGCCCGGGTGCTGCAGCACCCTTAGCACCTACCTTAATGCGGGCCTGGTCTGAATGTCTACAGCAGCGGTGCGCAACCTGCGGCCGTACGGCCGCATGCGGCCGTGAGAGGAATTATTGGCGGCCGTGAAAGCAAATCTAACTAATGCATACTGGCGGCCGTTTGTAGATAAATTCATAAATATTTTTGTTCCATTGTTTTGAAACTAAGGTTATGTGAAGCAGTTAGTTGCATTTGTGCCTTTTAGTGTAGGCTATGAAGCACACACATACGCACACACATACGTAGGCTACATGAACGCGCGGCCGCACCCACATTATGTCCGTCGTATCTGCACGTAGCCTATCTTAGAGGTATCAGCTGCGTATACGTGTCCTCCAGGTATAGCTCAAAGAACCCGTCAGAGTAGGCTACTAATATTTCATACCCAGCCCCGGATGCCAATCATTGCATACGATATGGACCAAGATTTCTTCGCTAGTGAGTGGAAAGATCTTGATAGGCCTATTGTACAAGCAGGGTCGACCCTCAGCCATGGCCGCCGCTGGCGGGAGAGAGTGACCAATGAAACTTACACCACAGATCATTTTCAAGTATATTAGGTTACAATGTACAAATGCGTCTGTGTAGGGCAGAATTCAAAACAGGTGGTGTAGAAAGCTGGGTGTGGCTCATACCTTGATCATGCGTTTATCTGATTTCATGAATAGGTCACCCACTCACTTCTGAAATTGGAAAAGTTCAAACCCTTCATTTTCCTTCTCATCGTCACGCGTCACAGCGATCATCTGCCGGACGCTCCTTTGCCCCTCCCAGAAACCTCGATTTTCCCCTCCCGCCCCCAGAGGAGAGGACTAGATTAAACATTGGCGGCCGTGGTAAGAAATGTGAGCCTTTGATGCGGCCGACACTGACGAAAAGGTTGCGCACCCCTGGTCTACAGTGTGTTAGTATATGTAAACTTACACCAGATGCATATAATTACACTGGTACATGATTAATATCATTACACGGTTCATACAGATGCAGAGGTCAATCATTTGTTCATTTGTTCTCTTGTGCAACTTTTCCTTTGTGCATTAATTCTTTTGTTTGCTGGTTCTTTTATTTTTTTATTTGATCAGATGGATGGATAGATTAATCGATGGATAGATAGATAGATAGATGGATGCATGCATACGAGGATGGTCACATGCATCCAAGACAGACAGATGATTGCATGAATGGATGGATGAATTGATAGATTCATGCATTAATAGGCAAACTGATGAATGCAAGGATGAATGGGGATGCATGTATGAAAGGATAGATGGATGGATGGATGCATGCATGGATTGATGCAGCAGTTAATGGATGCATGGATGAATGCATGGATGAACACATGGATGAATGCATGGATGCTTGCATGGATAAATGGATTCTTGATTGGAAGAAGAGATGCAAAGATGAATAGATGGATGAATGCACGGATGGATGACACAATTGATTAAGTCATGCTCTTCAATCATGAACGATTTTAGAAACAAAAAACCTATGTAAACGAACAAACGATGAAAATAATGAACAATTGAATGAATTAAATATGAACAATGCAATCCTCTACACTGCAACCCCCTCTCTCCCTCCCCCTCCCCCATCGAAGAATGGATTGGGCAGAAATGATGCTCCAGCTGGGACCGCCTCTCACTGGTCATTACAACCGCATCAGCATACATCAGGGAGGAACACTCCTCTGCTCCTGCTGCAGCAGTCCACAGTAGTCCGCTTAAGCCGGAGATCATTATGCTCTCATGCAGCAGCAGTCCATTGGGAATAGGAATACATAGCATGCTTCTGCCTCTCTTGCATTACCAACCAACTCGACCACATTGTTTTGTTTTTCTAGTCAGGCAATCGTCTTGGAACACTCCGCTTCCAAAGCATGCACCACATTATTTTCTGTGCATGACTCAGCATAATAACATCCAGCTACTGCTCAAGTCTTTTTTGGATAGACTAGGTTTTTTAATCCGGTGCTTGGCATGATGGGTTATCAGCACGGAGGCTGGGGTCAAATCCTGCCAGAAGAGAATTATAATTGAAGCTCCCCCATTCATTCCCACCTCCCCTGATGAGTCTGTTAGGAAATGAGTATATCTGGTAATACACAATACAGTGAGGATCATGCAGAGAAGTGTGGTAAATTACTCACAATCGAATGACAATGACCGTTTTAAAACTAAATTTTTAACTGCACAGAAGTGCATCTACAACTGCGCACTTCCAAATGTTAGAAAGTACTGCACATTTTGTGTGGAACAGCACTGCTTTAAAAAAAACTCTGCTTAGATTTGATGGTAAACATCAACGGCTAGCGTGGTTGCTTCACTTACCAGATAGCCACTGCTGTTGCTACTAGAAGTGCTACTTCTGTTGCTACTTGACGGACTGTCCTTGCTGAACATAGGACTTGGCGTACGGTTGCTCAGTGAATCGTCCTGAGTGTTCTGGTCTATCCATTCACTGATGGGCTGATCCGATCCATGACGCTGGAGGATGAAAACAAACAATCTTTACAATCGGCAGAAATCTTGGAGTACAATAAGAAAGTACATGCAGGGTGAGAATTGCCGGGGAGTTGGGGGGTTCAACCCCCCAGTCTTTCTTAGAGCCCCATGTTAAAGTATGTTTCTTACCCCCAATTCCAAGTGATTAATGGTCCAATCCCCCCCCCAGTTATTTTTCCACAATTCTCATACTGAGTACATGTGATTTTTTATTAGTTGCAGTTTACATCATGAGCCGTTGTAGGCAATTTAAAAATGATGCACAAGGTGAGAGAATGAGGACATTATTATTGCTCTAGTTACTGAGTAGGCTACCCTGCATTTAGGACAGTAAACACTTAAAAATGTTCAAATAACAACAGCTCAATAACATTATTAAACTGGCATGATAATATTATAACAGAGCACCAAGCCATAAAAACAACAGCTCCCGGAAACCATAAAGCCTAACACACGTTAATATCAAGCAAAATTAACACTTAAAAACGCTCGGTAGCTATTCTTCAAAACAGACCGAAAGCGTTTCGACGAATTAAACTTAAATAATTCGACGAATTAAACCGAAATAAATTAAATAATAATTCTCCTGCAGCGTCGATCGCATTCGTCTGGTTTAATTCTGACAGGACGACAGATTATTACATAGACCCCGCACATGCAAACATCCGGAGCGGAGCGCACCCTCGCGACCGCTGTCCATCGTCGTCGGTCGTATTGATTTTCGATGTCAATAACATCAAATAACATGAGCGACGAGCAATTTTCTGCCATGTTGGATCCGAACCTCCTACAGTTTTTCATCGATGGCTGCTACTGCTGCTGCTGTGCCAAGACTAGTTGGCAAATAAATTCCGGCTGCACGCATGCAGTGGCCACTCTGCGGCGGCAGTGCGGCGAACCGGTGGACGTATGGACCGATGGTCGCGCGAAAGCATGCAGGGAGGGAAGGATTGCGTGATGGATGGGGTAACGTGTGGATGGGGATGCAAGCAGGTCTGTGGTGCCGCGGTCATGGGTCATTGAAGCAAACAACATTAAACGGTGGAGCTGACTCGATCGGGACGAAGAGTTAGAGAAATGGAGAAAAATGATGGATGCACGATTCAAATAGAGAGAAACAGAATATATAGCCTAAAAGAGGCAGAACAGTTACAGTAGGCCTATGAAGGAAAAACAGAGATTCACACGAACAGAGGGAAAAGAGACAGTGTTCTATAATTACAATTATTATTATATATATATATATACCCCTGAATGTATATTCAGGCCTATATATAATAATAATTGTATTTATAGAACACTAACTCACTGTCCAAGTATATATATATATATATATATATATATATATATATAGTTTATTCAAGAAAGTGATGTGAAACAGTGAAAGAAGACAGACACACAGACAAATACAATCACGAAGATAAAGACAGTTAGGGGCCTACTGTAGCACACATAGACTAGGCAGAAACAACACCAAAACACACTAAGCTTAAATAACGCAGAAACAACAGATAGAAATACAAGACCTAGGCTAAAGACACTGACAAACAGACACAGAGAGACATATTAAGTAGATACAGAGATTGAAAGACAGACAGAGACAGGTCGCAATAGGTTAGATAAAACGACACTAAAACGACGCTAGCAGAGAGACAGATTTAGAAACGACAGCGGGGAACAACTGAGAGGACATGATCACGGCAACAGAAAACACACGGACAACAAGTGATCATGACAAAGACATAAAGACAGATAGACAGACTTCGCATTCAACAGGATCTCTGTTTCTCGCTCATAAAACTGTCGTAAAAGTAAACGACAATCCGTAGGCTCGTTTCCTGTTACCAGGACGACGATTACCATGACAACGCATAGATACCCACCAGATCTATATAAGCAGGCGTCAAGGCAGATAAACAACCATTATTTAAGGGCAAGTAGTCCTGCAGGTTCCATTTAATCAGTGAAAACAAACAGACAATAACAACAGCGGACAAGTCCATTATTCTGCACTTTCTCCAATCAATATCTGTTGTATATAGGCCTACATACACACAGATACCTACACAATGAAGGCTACGCGATCGCATAGGCCCTACACATGAGAGAAAACGCCTTCACTTGCAAACCTCTAAACACACACACACACACACACACACACACACACACACACACACACACACACACACACAAAAACACAACCGATATTCATTTAGCCTAGTAGTAGGGCCTATCACCTAGCTATCGACCTTCAGTAAATGACCAAGGCAAATGTCAGTCATATCGTTTCTTAGCTGAACATTACCGGTATATTCTAGAACTGCTTATGGTCGGTAACCGTTTATATCCCCCCTTCTAACAACCACACCGGCACCCATAGGCGTAGGAGACGGGGGTCCAGAGGGGGGCAAATGCCCCCCCCCCAATTTCGGGCAAGTGTGGTTTTTCGGGCAAGGAGTCCGGGAAAAGTAAAAAAATGTATAAAGAAATTAAGAAATTTCGGAATTTAGACTAAAAAAAAAGTCGTCAGATTTTTCGGGCGGAAAAGTTACGGGAATTTTCGGGCAATTTCAACCGGAGGCCAAAAAAAAAGTCGTCAGATTTTTCGGGCGGAAAAGTAACGGGAATTTTCGAGCAATTTCGACCGGACGACTAAAAAAAAAAGGTCGTCAGATTTTTTCGGGCGGAAAGAGTAAAAAGTTACGGGAATTTTCGGCCGGACGGAAAAAAATCTTCAGATTTTTCGGGCAAAAGTGAAACTTTTGCCCCCCCCCACTCCTAAAATGTCCCCTACGCCTATGCCGGCACTCTTCCAATGCCTTTAGACCTTTTCGAATGCTCTTGGACCTGTCCCAATGCCCTTTTGAGTTTGACACTCTTCCAATGAAGTACTTCTCGGTACTTTTATGAATTATGCTGAATGCATGAGCGGGGTTACTTTAGCAGCATAAAGTTAAATGAGAATTTCACTTAGACGTTTGAGAAATAATTATGTGACTATACCTGAGGTGGCTTATCTGCGGATGACCTTGGCAATGACACAGCTGCAGGGCAGAGCAAGAGTCGACTACTCTCCTGATTTGCCTCTGAAACCAACCGATGTTTACACAAATATACTTCATCGTTATACAATACAATACAACAATGCAGTGTGATAATGTAATAATTTCATTGCAAAGTTCGGCTACGCGCATTGAAGATGGACAATGCATTGGCTGATTAAGAGCTAGTCAGAGGTAGGTCTAATAATAATATTAGTGATTGAAAGAGGGAAGTTTTCAGTTTAAAGTGAAGGACAGTTACTGTACTGTAGGCATATCGCCGAGATGGAGGGACTATCAACTGAGAATTGTATACGCCTACCGCCTTAGTGAAGTTCTAGAACAGCGGTTCTCAACCTTTTTAGTCCGGCGACCCCTTTTTGACATTTCAAAAGTTGTGGCGACCCCAACGACAAAATTGATTGTGTAACAACCCCACTCCCCGTTTCACCGCATTTTTTGTTACTATTGTCCATTGTTATACATTTTCACCCTCATAATTCGAATACTTTTGGCAGTTGTATGAGGTTTCCTTTAGTTTGAAGTAGTCGAAGTTATATATAAGCCTATCCGGCCTGTGATGCAGCTATAAACAGCTGCCACGTCTTGCGTCTGGAATTCTTCAAACCTGCTGTCTCATTGACAATTCAAGTGTGCCTTCTTGGCATCATCAGCTTTGTTCTTAAAAATAGCCTACTGGTCATGCTTTCCTGCATGGCTAGGGCGGTTAGTAGCCTATCTGAATAGTGCTCTTCGGTTTATTTGTTGGGTTTAATCGATTCTACCGATAAAATGTCATGACAAAGACCTAATTCTAATTTCTGTATTCATGCTGCAACTATTATAAGCAATAGGCTACTCTGAAAATTGGTCAATAGTTCTTTTCTTAACACTTATTTCACCTTACTGCAGTGATTCGTTTTGCGATGCTAGCAATTTCAAAAACTTCATTTGTGTTCTTATGAATGCGCTGAGCAGGGGAGTTTGGGGAATGGAAGTACGTGCCATTCCCCATTGTCGACAATTTTCCACGCTGCAATGGTAGGCTTACCATTTTAGACTGTCGTTTTAACGAAACTCTTCATCATTTCAGTGCTGATAGTCGTGGTTTAAAGTGTCTCCTCCCACTGTTTAGAACTTTTCATCTCAATAAATAAATTCATAATTTGAATGCTGAAGGCATGGTTTTTGAATTGAATAAATGCCCTCTTTCCATTCTTAAATTTTTCTAAATTTACAATCTGTAGCCTATTTTAGACTGTCATCTGAATTTTGTCAATGTTAATAGTCATGGTTTACGACTTCAAGATGTCAGCCCCAATTGTTAACAATATTTTGGATTTGTGCTCCGTAAAATTCTAAGCCATCATCTAAAAAATAGCCTACTCATTATTTCAGCGCTCAGAGTGGTGGTCTACACTTCAATAAATATTCCTCCCTGTGTTTCTTTAGAAGAATGGCAAAAATGAAATTTACATTTGAAAACTAAAATGGGAAAAATTAAATTAGCTGCCGCAATCTAACTTTTGAGTAGAAATTTATTTTAGTTTGTTATAGTGCAGTAGACAGCGTTGAAATTGCTATTGGGCCAATATCTTTTGCAAATTTCTGAAGGGGCCAGGCGACCCCTGGCAAATCGTCAGGCGACCCCCGTGGGGGTCGCGACCCACAGGTTGAGAACCGCTGTTCTAGAAGGATCAATAACATTTGGCCTGATCAGAAAAGAGTCACAGTTTCACACTAAAAAATTGTCTTGGCAACATAATTATTATCATTGATCGATCAATCGATCAAAGAATTCAGATTCCTGGCAGCATCTTCATCAGCATCATTTCACGTATGCACATGACTTCAGATCTGCACAACATCATTTCACGTATACACATGACTTCAGATCTGTACAACATCATTTCACTTATATATATACACATGACTTCAGATCTGTACGACAACAGTTCACGTATACACATGACTTCAGATCTGCACAACATCATCTCACGTATATACATGACTTCAGATCTGTACATCAGTGTATATAGGCCTACATTTTGTTTTGTTCTTCAACTAAATAATATTATGATTTTCCTTTTACGCTGTGCAGCAAGTCTGCCTGTTTTCATATCACATTCGAATTTGCCAGGGAGCTACATAATTATACTGTAAGCCCTGCAAGCAAGGCGTTCAATCTCTTGGAGACAGACTATAGACAGTCCGATCAGAATGGTCACTATCCCTCCACCCCCACCCCACCCCCACGAGGGGCAGTCAGTCACGAGGTCAATCAGAATGGGATCAGCAACCAATCCACATTTTGAGGATGAAGACAGAGATTGAATATAGCTCATCTGTACTTTCCTGGCAGTCTACCTCCGTGGCTATTATAGGCCTATGACTCGTTGCCTCTGCAAAAGATGCTATATTTATCAATAGGAACGCAGCGCATTATAATATAGTCTCCCCATCTGGTATATTTCTTCTTTAGAGTCTATCAGAGAGGACTACCATGAATGTTAGGCCCGTGCTTAAAGTGTAGAAAAGAATTTCCCCATGAACGCCCCTTGCCTTTCCAACAAGGAACAACTTAAATCTGGTCCAGAATTCTTAAACTTCCCACACATAACGGAGAAAGGCAAATAAAGTAAACGGCTACTATATAATAGGGGCCTACAATTAACCTTGTCATCGAGTATAAATTAATTCCTTATTGCAATTCTAGTATTGAAAGCTAAAACCACTAAATCGTTCAGAGTGGATATTGGATTTATAAATAAAAGTCTCGTAAATAAGGAAACCATTGCAAGTGCATTTAAAGCAATGAAGCTGAACGACTATAGGCACTTTATCAACCTAAGAACCACCGAACATATAAACAACCCAATTACAGGTTCATTCCATGTCTACCAGAGTAGGCTACCACAAATTTAGTATCTCCCAAGTAGGCCCATGTATATCGTAGGCCGACCGTATCGCATATTTATAATTATATTGCGGCTCTCGCAAATCAACTATTCAGAGGCACTCTTAGCTCGGAAACCCGAGGAAGAAATGTCTTTCAATCAAATTTTTTCAATCAATTTTTTATTGGTCTGTGAGTAGGCTATCAAGCACACTAAGATATAAAACAGGAAAAGTTACATAAAGCATTACAAGTATAGGCCTATCACAAATTAATCAGGCCATAAATCAAAGTGAGAACTATTTAGTTAACGCAAATTATATAAACCCTGGGTCTATATTGGGAATACCACCAGGAATATATAAGAAGAGATTATTTAAACCCATGGGTTGTAGGATTGAGTTATACCAGTGTGTAAGGAGAACTTCAAAGAATGCGAGACTGTGATGAAAAACCAATAATTAATTGGTGATGAAGGAAGGTCATACCAAAAGGAGAGACTAAAGCCACAGCAAACGCACGAATACGATATGAAGATCAGTCATGGCTATAATTATGCTTAACCATCATAACAAAAAATTGTACTCTGTCAAACGAAGCCTAATTATGGATAATAATTATTATCCAATTTATCCATAATAATAATTGATGTTGCCTCTCTCTCTCATCAGCAGGACAGCAACAGGTTTTATGAGTCGTTCTTAGACGCTCTGGAGTTCGCCATCCAGTTATGCGACCGGACTTTTCAAATTAAACAACTGTGGCTTCACTTCAAGTAAACCGCGCTCAAGACACGGCGCTATATAAATCGCATTTTGACTTGTAGACTATTTAGTATGTAGGTCTATACTTGAAGTAGAAACACACCATAAAAATGCATTCTATACATTCATACAGCATAATTTTAAAATCTGACAAAAATAATGGCACACGGGCTTCATCAGGCTATAGATAAAAGTATAGAGAGCATTCGAATACCAGGTGGAAAAGGCTTCTGCGTCACCAGCGGCGACGGTGGCAGTGGAAAATTGTTGTCTATCCCAACTGTGATAACGTATGGAGTGGTCGGAGTCGAATTGGATCGGTGAGGGGGCGCCTGCATGTGGTTTGGAGTCTTCTCTTTATGTCGCTCGCAACTCATAGATGCTTCAATGAAAAAAACAAGAAATAGGATTGAAGATATTTTTTACTCTGGTAGAGTTTCAATGACTTTCTGTGACAATCACAAGAGAAGTTTTGACAATAATATTAGGCTACATTCTCCTCTACTCGAAGTCAAGTAAGAGACCTTTCTACCTACATGTACATGTATACTCTAAGTCACAAAAGTGACAAAACAAACATATTCTAGCCTATTATAGGGCCTACTACAACGGTTAGAAGTGAACACCATTTGTCTATATAATTATCTCAGTCTCCATGGACACGCTAACGGTTTATAATATAGCCTTTTGTCTACTGAGTAACAAGGACAAACCTATAGCAACCTATAGATCTACTCAGAGTTAGGCTTACATTGTACATGAGAAAAATGTTTACCTAAAGTAGCCTGCTCACAGTCACAAAAACCTTCTTACTTAAAGACCTTGAAAAGAGGCATTTTCGACTAATCAGTCACAGGACAAAACCCAGTAGCACCTACAGTCCTATAGGAGAAACCTTCTAGCCGACCTAGAATCAATTCATAAACAATTTTTCTAACTAGAATCACAGAATAAAAAATGTCGCTTCGTACATATATAATATACATATATATACATATATATATATATTGTGGGGCGCTGTGGTGTAGTGGTGGCGTCGTTGCCTTGGAGCTGGAAGGTTCGAGGTTCGAATCCACCTCGCCTTCTATACGGACCTTGGGCAAGTCCTTCACTCACAATTGCTCAACGCTTCGGCGTGAAACTCTGATGCAGTGTCCGCTCCGCATTCGGAGCGCCTCTGAGTAGAGAGCTTGAAGGGGCGCTATAACAAGTGCACATAATTATAAACATATTATGTACTGTAGATTCTATGTATGTATATACGTTTATATAAAATAGGTATTTTTTCTGTGTACAGGTTCACAGCATACATCAGTTTGCTGTTGACTTACAATCAAAGGTCAATGAGGGATCGACGACGTCTGAAGTGGAGAATCGTCCAAGGACACGGGTCATTGCATGCGGAGGAGGAGGAGGAGAACGACGGACGACGCTGACAGTGATTGACTCATCGCATTTCCACATAACACACCAACAACTTCTGCAAAAGCAAACAGACGACAACATAAAATGAAATGGAGGAGGAGGAGGAAGAAGAGGACGAGGACGACGAGAACGAGGAGGAATAGGAGGAGGAGGAAAGGAGGAGGGAAAAGAAAACGAGAAAGAGTAAGAGGAAGAGGAAGAGGAAGAGGAAGAAGAGCAGGGAAACCAGAACGAGGAGGAGGAGGAAGAGGTTGAAGAGAAGGAGGAAGTCGAATAGGAAGAAGAGGAGGAGAAGAAGAAAAAGAAGAAAAAGAAGAAGAAGAAGAAGAAGAAGAAGAAGAAAAGGAAGAAGAAGAAGAAGAAGAAGAAGAAGAAGAAGAAGAAGAAGAAGAAGAAGAAGAAGAAGAAAAGGAAGAATAGTCGGGAGACAAATAATTAATTAGGCTATAGGAGGAGGAGCTACAGAAGAGGAGAAGTAAGAGATTCCTACAGCTTCCAAGAAACTTCTATATATGGGAAAAGGGGTGAGGCGGGCTGGTTGGGTGAAAACCCTGAATTTGCCGGGCAACGGCGAGAACCGCAGAGTGGGAGCTCGGGTCGGGGTGTGGTGGGGTGGGGTGGGCGGGTTGGAGCGAAAAACCGAAATTTCCCGGGCAACGCCGGGTACCCCATCTAGTTTATAAATATGCGAAAAAGTCTAATTGTTACACGCACATTTACACAATCATATAATACCGTAATTCAATAAAACAATAACATTTACATTACAACTAAATAAATGCATATTATGATAAAATAATGACTACATAATAAATCTCAGATATACCAATCACATGAAATAAAATAGTCGGCTAATGCTTCCTATGTACAAAAGCTAAATAAAATATTTAGCCTACACTTTAGTGTCATTGGACATAGGCCTATAACTTATGAACCGCTTTTAACCGACTCTCTTACAAAAGCGCCGCATAAATTAATTATCCAAACGCATCTGAATATCGATACAGCACAGAATGATCGTGCCTCTAATTAAAACAAGTGTTTGGATGCATGCAAGGGCTGCGAGAGCGATATGAACAGGAGTCTCGGCAAACACACACACACACACACACACACACACACACGCACACACGCACACACGCACACACACACACAATGCTCTCGAGGTCATAATGATTGCGATGGAGATGCATTATAAATATCGAAGGGCTCTTCACAGTAACCTCCCATAATTCATCTCAATGACAGAATGCGTTTAATTGCCGACCAATAATTTATATTTGCCATGTTGACCGAGTTAAACTGGAGTTGCCGTGGAACGCTCTGCTTGTCGTTTCTAACGGATTAAAGATTGACGTAGGCCTATGGGCAATGGTTGACATCGTGACTCAGCTGACTGACTGCATGGTTGACTGACTGAATGAATGAATGAATGAATGAATGAATGACTGGCTGGCTGACTGACTGACTGAATGAATGAATGAATGAATGACTGAATGAACGACTGACTGAATGAACGACTGACTGGCTGGCTGGCTGAGTGACTGACTGACTGACTGACTGGTTGACTGACTGACTGACTGGTTGACTGACTGGCTGGCTGGCTGAGTGACTGACTGACTGACTGACTGATCAGGAATGCAGTAAAATAATTGTTGAATACTCATATTGAATCAGATTCGAATGCAACAGTTGGAGAAATTTCTGTACTGTTTCAATTATTTAGGCTATGTGACTGTAATACCCTGCTGTATTGTAGAGACCTAAATGGTATTTCACTACTGTACACCGTGAGGCATGCGTAGAAGCTAAAGGCGTGCAGAAAATTGTAAAAACTTTAATTTTTTTACATTGCTTGCTACTTAGCTATAATTTTCCTGAATTTCATTGACATTGTTTGAAAATTGTTAAAATAATAACGATTTTTCTAGGGGGTTCCTTTTTTATGCCTCACGGTGTAGCGTATATAAGGATTTCTATACACAGCAAAACGCAGAAACATAATGATGAGAGATCGTACTGAAATATATTTGGCTATAATTGCCGGTTTGCAGAAAGATCATTAAGGAGATAATTATCTGATATCTGACACAGTGGTTGTCGATGGTCGGATTCAGTTACAGAGGTGAAAATGAAGGTATAATTATGGAATCTATCTTGCCAGGTCAACTATTCTTTGCGACTTGTAATGATGACATGAGTTGCTTCCTGAAGAAGAAAGGTAATACAACTTTGGAAGATAATAATTATTATGTTAGTGCAAACACAGAATTAGGCTACATTAAAGAAGCGAGTGATACGAGTGAGAAGAAGTGTATGCCAGAAGAACAATAAGAATAGATACCGGGTATATGGATGACAAAGGTCATACTAGACAATAATATTATTCCAGAATATTCCTACATCAACCTCCCTCGATCAAATTGACGCGTCCTACACCAGGGCTGTTTTTAAGGAATTTTTAGAACTGCACAACTTCTTCTTTTCCCTCCCATCCTCCATGGTAAATTATTTCCAATCGGAGGACAATGACCTTTTTGCTAGTTTTAACTGTACAGAAGTGCTTCTACAACTGCACAAATACATTTAGAACTGCACATTTTGTGTAGGCCTACACCTGCACGTTAAAAAAGCCCTGTCCTACACCACGCCTTTTCCTAATAATGCACTGGATGGACTCCCCAACAATGCTCTTAAGGCTCTCGATCATACCTTAATGCGTGCGCTTCCAACTTATATATTATTGACTTTCTGCCTGTGGAACGCATCGCATGACACAATCAACGTATAGCTGTGAAAGCGAGAAACAAATGCTAGCACAGGCCATCTGCTAAAGACGCCAGAAATCCCCTCTGCACTCGGTCGTCTGGTTTATCCAAGAACAATAAAAAAAAGCCTTTGATGCGGCACCCAGTTTGTGTAACGAGTAAGAAGGGATAGCACGTACTCGGAAATTCCGGTCCACGAGAGTGGCCGATAAAAGCATACGGCGGCGGCGGGCGGCTGCGGCTTCCAAAAGTGTCCACTCCAAAGATCAGGAATGAATCCGAATGACATGGAGACTCATTGTGTCCTCATAATTAGTATCTCCATTTCATCCAGTGTACTTATGCAATATGCATGCATAATGCATGATTATTATGCACGCAGTTTTATGTATATAGGCTATGCATAAGTGCACATGCAGTTTTATGTATATAGGCAAATTTTGGGGAGGGTTTGCGGCTCCAACCTTCAAATATGTTAGTTCTTAAATGTTTAACTAATTATGTGTATAATCTGTGTAGGCCTATTTTGCAATTTTATCATACACTAGCTGAACCCGGCCACGCGTTGCTGTGGCTGAAAAGAGGCTCCCCCTCCCCTCCCCCTCCCCCTCCCCCTCGACCTCCACCTCCCCTCTCCCTCCGCTCCCTCCCCACCGTCTTCGTCCCGCTCCCTCCGCTCCTTTCCTCCATCACGCCGTGAAGGCCGCTTTGGGGAAAGGTCTCCCACCCCCGCCCATCCACTCCCCTTCCCCCTCGACCTCCACCTCCCCTCCCCCTCCGCTCCCTCCCCACCGTCTTCGTCCCGCTCCCTCCGCTCCTTTCCTCCGTCACGCCGTCAAGGCCACTTTGTGAAATTTTGAATCGCTTATGACGTCACAGGACGCGACATCATTGATGTTTAGTCTGCTGTGTTTGGAGACATCGTTTGTGAAATGTGGCAGCCGTGTGTGACGTGTTGAATTTGTAAATGGCGGACGAACGGATTGCAAAGTTCACTTTTTGTGGAAAAGATTGGGTTTTTTCGTGGAAAAGAAATCTAAAGACACGGTGCTATTGGAATGGAAGGTTTTGGTAAATTTTCACAACAATCGCTGCGTAAGTTTCGGCGTGATTGTAACATTAACTATTGGAAAGTTTCATTTTTATTTATATAGAAGATTGGAAATCCCCAAAAATGGTAACCTCCATTTTTTATGGTTACACTGCTGTGCATGCATGTCATGTATATGCACTATACATAAGTTCACATATATATACAATACATAGTGTACATACACATATACGAATATAACCTCACAGACACGCACATACGAGCATAAACAATGCCAATGTCAGAAGCGCTCTCAGCGTGACAGCCCATGAAAAGAGAAAGGTCTTCAAGCAGCAAAGAGATGCACGTGGATTCCCCACCACAACCCTGGTACGAAATTGCAGAGGGAAGATTATTCCACATTGAGGAACCCAGATAATATTATACAAGGCAATGCAAATATACAGCTCGGTGCAATCTACAATACGACACTATGCTGAGTTCTACAAGTCTCTCAAAGTCTCTTTTCTTTGGTCGTGGTTGGGCTGGGAGCGCCTCTGAGTAGTTTATTGAAGGGGCGCTATAGAAATGCTCTAAATGAACTGTGCAATACAACATAGAGTTTAGTGCAATGTGCAATGAACCATAATGCTATACGCTATGCTATGCTATGCAATGCAATGTAATATGACAGCAGTCGAGTTTGTCTGTTGGATAACAATTAAAGCACTTATGTGACCCAATTATGAACTGGGTTAATGAGTCCATTAGCGACCGTAATTAGTGTAAGGACAGGCTTCAGATGAAGGTTTAATTGCCATCATTGTCTGCTGAATTGTTGTCAGATGCATGTGGGTGTGAGAGTACGTGTGTTTGGGTGCATGGATGTGAAACCTCTAGAGTTATTTATGATCCTATATGTGGGTAAGTGTGCATGTACGTAAGTAGACGATGCAGGCCTATGTAGCCTATCTAGCCTATGTTGGATTAATAAAGAATATACTTACTTACTTACTTAAATGAATTGTATAAATAAATGAATGATTCATTGGCTGATTGATTGAGTAATTAATAATATACTAATTAACTATATAATTAATGAGAAAATTTAATGTAACGTGGCAGACGTCAATACTTGAACGACAAGCCCGGCATAGTGGAAGGGAGTAAGGTGGACAGCAGAAATTGGAAGAAATAAAGGTGGCCAATGCATGGCTTACTTGGATATTATGTACATTAAGCTTACATGTACATATGTAGGGTACGTTGCCGCATAGTTGATCAGGATAGGATTATCGGGTTGACCTCGTAAAACGAGGCTAAGGCAGGTTCTGTTTGTCTATTCGTTGTATTGTATTGTACTCAGTATTGTATGTGAGCATTTGCATAGCGCCTCTAGAATGACGAACCGTTCAGAAGCGCATCCAGTAGGCCTGGTTAAGATGAACATCGTCGCCCTTCCATTTTAACAGCCTTTAGTCTGGCACCATACGAAAGCAGAAGTGGCGAGTCTGAACAAGCCAACTCTATCAGGCGAGAATCCCAAGAGAGCAGCAGGTGATGGCCTACTTACGACACTTTCGCAGGTCAGGTCGATCCTCCGAATAACTCAGGACCCCACCCCACCCTACCCACCCCACACCACCCCTACCCACCCCCACCCCATCCGGCCAACAGAAGCAATAACTAATCATCGCCGAGGTGAAGACCTCTGACCGACTTGACATGCACTCGCAGTTAGTAGCCGCTCAGACCGTCACAGCCACAACGATGAAGAAGACGAAGAACCTGTTACGGCATGTTTGAGCTTGATGCACCTGTGGGAGTGCACGCATGTGAGTTATACTCGAGCGCAATAGAACTTACAGCTACTCTTTTAAAAGTAATATAATAAAAAAAGAACTGCCCGTGACGTGATGGAAATAACAAGAAGAACAATAATTTATTAAGTTGCTGTAGCCGTTGGTTTTCTTGTTGGATTTGTTGCTGTTGTTGCTGCTGTAGTCGGTGCTATTATTGTTGGTGTTGCCGTTCCTGTTGCCGTTGTTGTTATTGCTGCTGTTATTGCTGCTGCTGTTGCTGTTGCTGCTGTTGCTCTTTGTGTTATCGTTAGTGTTATTGTTGTTGCTGCTGGTATTGCTGTAGCTGCGGCTAGCTGCTACTGCCGTTGTTGTTGTTGCTACTGTTCTCTCTTCTTCAGTCTTCTGCTGTTGGTTGAGCAGTTTTGTGACATGGACGACCTCGTGATCCTCTCCGACCTCCGCAATCCCGCTCTGTCCTGCGCCTTCCTCTTTGTGGTACCATACATCTCCGTGCTACTGTTATCGTTGCGTTTTGATAATAAAAGTCATAAGATTTGAGTAAGTCTCTCATGATACAATCGAAGTCGGTCAACATGCCCCAACAAAGCACCATACACGATCAACGTGGGACCAGTACATATAGAACCCACATGGCTCCACCTAGTGTCCATGGCACAGACAGATATGCTTTATAGTGGAACCCCATAGGAATAGGAACAAATATTTCCATGTGCATGGGAACTGTGTAGAGCCCACGTGGTTCCATCTAATTCCAATGGAAAAAATGCAGGTCTACTGACGCTTTCGGATTGCTATATTGACACGGTTGACACCTCACATGTAGAGCATAAAAAGTTTGTTTCCAAATCGTCTATAATTGTATTCAAAGCACTTTGAATTTTAACTGTCATTTTGCTATTGACTAATTAGCTCCGATCAATAACGATAAATGTATGGGCTTAAATACGTACGACGCTCCTAACACATTCAGTGTCCGAAACTGCAACGTCAAGAGAGCTGCTACTCAATACTACTCATGCAGTGATCGATTGGCACCGGGCTTAACGACACTGGCAGGCAGGCATAGTGAAGTTAAAATTTAATGTCAGTTAGCACGGTAATTATGCTACTAACAGGTCGACCATGGAATATCGCGCCTACTGGTGCTCACTCAGCCCTCCATACAATATTATTATAGTCAAGGCAATGGTTGAGATTTTTTAATGGTATACAGCTGTTGGGTTTCAGAGGTCGTCGGGGGCCTCACAAGATTGTTCCTTCAACTTTTGGGACCACATAATTAGGGTAGTCCCAAAATCACGAATTCACGGAAATCACGGAAACTGTGAATTTCGCCGTTTGCCGTGATTTCCGTGAATTTTGCCTTTTTCCGTGATTTTCCATGATTTTTCACATTTTCAGCACTTTTTTTATAAAAACACGTCAAAAATGGCGCCCACGACCAAAAACAGCGTGAAACCATTAAATTCATTTAAGATTTTCTTTGCGGAACCATTAAATTAATGTACGAATTTCTGTTTGGGGGAGTTAATTACGTCGCTGACAAGTGAATATTCATTCATAAATACTCGTTTATGCTAAATTTCAAAATAAAAATCGACTTAGGCTAATTCAGAAATTGTGACTGAAAAAAATTTCGCGGCACCGTGAATCACGGTGCCGTGAATTTTTGGATTTTTGCAAAAGTAGGCCGTGATTTTTTTCACTTTTTGACCGTGATTTTGGGACTACCCTACACATAATTATCTGGCGAACATGTGTGTAAGTATGTGAGTGGACACTTACTGTAGATGGAAAATCCGTTGATTTGATTTGCACAACTGTTGTCAGAGGCTCAATTTTAGAGTATCCACAATGGTCGAATTCAAAGAAGATTCCTGAAAATAATTATCAAATTAAAAATCCATCAAATGTAAAAAATATAGCCAAATATCTTGCCATAACTACCAATACTAAATTTGACGACGATTTTGACGATGATGCTAATGACAACGATGATGATGAAGATGATGATGATAACAATGCTACTGCTGCAGCAGCCGATGATGATGATGATGATGATGATGATGATGATGATGATGATGATGATGATGATGATGATGATGATGATGATGATGATGATGGCGATGATGATGATAATGACGATGATGATGGCGATGATGATGATAATGACGATGGTGGCGACGACGACGATGATGATGATGATTACATACATAAGTCTAAATAATGGTCTTTGTATTTCTTCCTAAGCCAGAGACTAGAGGTTCAACATGACAGACTTTCTGGGAAAGATCCTCAAGGCAAATTGAGTCACGTTTGGTTAAGAAAAAGATTTGGAGATCTGCTTAGTCCCGGAATAAGAGCGTTAGTACTACAGTATACGTCAGACACATTCTTTGTTCAGGCAGTTAAGAACTTTTCAAAGAGACGGAAAAATAACACAACAACAATCATCATCATCATTACCACCACCATCATCATTACCACCATCATCACCACCACCACCATCACCATCACCATCACCACCATCACCATCACCATCACCATCACCATCACCATCACCATCACCATCACCATCACCATCACCATCACCATCACCATCACCATCACCATCACCATCACCATCACCATCACCATCACCATCACCATCACCATCACCATCACCACCACCACCACCACCACCACCACCACCACCACCATCACCATCACCATCACCATCACCATCACCATCACCATCACCATCACCATCACCATCACCATCACCATCACCATCACCATCACCATCACCATCACCATCACCATCACCATCACCATCACCATCACCATCACCATCACCATCACCATCACCATCACCATCACCATCACCATCACCATCACCATCACCATCACCATCACCATCACCATCACCATCACCATCACCATCACCATCACCATCACCATCACCATCACCATCACCATCACCATCACCATCACCATCACCATCACCATCACCATCACCATCACCATCACCATCACCATCACCATCACCATCACCATCACCATCACCATCACCATCACCATCACCATCACCATCACCATCACCACCACCACCACCATCACCACCACCACCACCACCACCACCACCACCACCACCACCACCACCACCACCACCACTATCATCACCATCATCATCACCATCATCATCATCATCACCACCATCACACCATCGTCATTATCATTATCATCATCACCACCACCATCATCATCATCATCATCATCATCGTCACTATCATAACACGTGATGATGATGATGCATGGAATTTTCTCAACTGGCATTCATTCCTCAGGCCCAATAATTATCAGAGTCTTTACTGAACGATTTGGTCTAACGGTCTAACCCAACAATACATGCACACATACACACACACACAAACACACACAAACACACACAAACACACACACACGTAAATGCAAAGCCAACCTTCTGACAACTCAGCAAGTAGTCACTTATATTGCGGACCATGTACAAGTGGACAGATAATCTACAGATGTGGACGGACTGACCTCTTGAGTTTGACCTCTGCACTAAAATCTGGGTCGAGGCACGACCTGAATAAATTAAATTGAACACGCACAGTTGCACGCAAGTCTTTATATAGCGACGGCATATTAATGGCTTCTACACTGCTACCAATTTCCTAGATATTCTGATTAGTCGCGAAAGCCCGATATCCTTTCACAGTGCAGTCCCTTTGGAGATGTTGCACGCCATCTAGGGACCCAGTGGGTAGGCCTGCATAGGCGTACAGCCTATGTGGCATTGCCGCGTTACCTCAAAATTGAAAACTCAGAACTTGATTCCCTTCACGCGATTTCCCATTGAACATAGTAACTCAACCTTCTGAGCAGTGTTACGCTGGAGTGACTATAGAGCAGAACCGTGTGATCCGAACACTGAGCCTTTCATGATCCTCTCACAAAGTGGCCACGGAAAGTCGGAAAAGATTTCAGGATGTGCACATGCCAAAAATAGATCGTCCCTCTCCCTCCGTTCCAGTGGCTAGCGTACACACACGCACGCACGCACACGCACACACACGCACACACAGAGACAGACAGAGAGACAGACAGAGAGAGACAGACAGAGGGAGAGGGAGAGGAACATGAAGAGGGAGAGAATGAGGAAGATGGAGAGGGAGAAGGACATAGAGAGGGAGAGGGAGAGAGATATAAACAGACAGAGAGACAGAGACAGGCAGAGACAGACAGAGACACAGAGAGACAGAGACAGAAGCAAAGACAGAGAGAAAGAGAGACAGACAGACAGACAAAGACAGAGAGACACACACAGACAACGCACAGTAGCCGGGGCGTTAACAAGGATCCGTATTCTTGTCTCGAGGCAGCGAAGGGATTCCTGGGAAAGACGGCGTCAGTCACTCGCTATCGACCACCGACGATAAGACGATTAAATCTCTGAACAGTACGCAGCAACGCTGCAGAATGCAAACTGCCCGGTGAAAGAAGAATTAACCCTGCAGACAAATACTTGACTTGCGTTCGCCCCAAAGATGGCCACACTACAGTACAACAACGACGACGATGGTGTTGGGTCTACGTGTCTGGCAAAGACAAAGGGATATTACTATAATCCTACAGACCGTCGGCTAACCTCAAAGTGCAACTGATCTATATATGTGGCTTTGAAGTGTTAGCATCTTCACTTCTCTCTCACCTGAGCATTTGAAGGCTTTGAAGGCAATAACAGAGACAGACAGACAGACAGACAGACAGACAGAGACAGAGATTGGTTGTTATCTGATCATCTGAAGGTGTGCAGTCGATGCGCCCATTCACGGCAGACTAAGTTACGTTGTTAGAGGTGAAAAACCGTGAAAATCTTAATTTCCGTTCAGAGTTCGACCTCCGACCCAAGGCCATGGCTAGGTTTGTTTGGGGCGTTTGAACACCCCCCTCCCACGAATAAAATAATGCAAGAACTTATGCATTTAGGCTACTCTAGCACACGATGGAGATCTCATTTTAAGACCCTTATTCATATGTGATAATTTACATTAGATTAGAAATATGATTGACCCATTTGAAATAGCATAGTAACTACAATAGAGTGCGTACTGTTTAATTATTGTATTGTCCGCCAAAAACCGCGCTTCTTCAAACCCCTTTATTTATTGAGTTACTTTGTACTGATTTGCTTGTACATGGCATTGTATGTGTGCAATAAACAAATATAATAAAATATAATAATATAATAGTAATTCGGTTGCTTGGCGCCTTGCTCAAGGTCCGAGCAAACACCCCCTCCATCCCCAAACAAAATCCTGGATACTATGACATCGCTCTGATCTCTGCATCAAATGCTGGCCACGGTTATGAAAACCAATTCCACCGTACTCAACATGATGGATGGATGATGGATGGATTAGCTCATCTCGTCATTGATCACCGATTGCAGCTTATAAATTGGACCAGAGTTTCCCAGCCTGAGTACCCTTGAACCAGCATCAGAGGCTCTTATGCGGATGGCACCAAGGCTCTGGATGGCACGATGGGCCAAAAGGCGTGAAAATATTGACTTTCACTGTCAACATTAGCTTACAATGATAGGCTATTTTCATCAGCTTAAAGTAGTGTAGGCTATATATCCCGCAAATATTCAATTCAATTCAATTTATGTCCCAAATCAACCACACAAACAATATTATGACAGGGAACAAGAATATTGAGCATTGTTTGTGGTTATAAAGAGGAGACCCAGAAGGGATGGCGAATCCCGCTAATAGGGCCATCCAGTATAGGTCTAATCATTGAAATAGAAAACACAATAGCACATGCAAGTCAGTTAATTTATTTGCAGAAACACAAACTTAACCAGGGAAGACACCTATAGATCTATTAATAATTAAAAATGACACTACACAACTCAACTAACACTTAACTAACATTAAAGTACGTGCATACGTGCGTACATACGTACATCCATACGTACGTACATACATACATACATACATACAATCATACATACATACATACATACATACATACATACATACATACATACATACATACATACATACATACATACATACATACATACATACACACATACATACATGTCATACATACATACTAGATTGCATCCTTTCTTTATGCAGTTCAACATACATGAACATAGCTACAGCATCCAATTCACTTTCCCCCTAGTCTCCCAGAAGCACCCTTGTAGACCTATATGGTTTATATCCTTTGTCACTTCAAGGCTTGCGTTTTTCAACGAATTCCTAGTTTTTTCTCCTTTCCCAAGCCACCGACTGACTGACAGATTAACTGCTGGAGTAAGCTTACGTAGGCTAAGCCGCAGAGACCAGCAAACGCCAACGTGCCTATACAACTGATTAAACAGGATAGAAGGCATTTCTACGGTCAGGAAAGGAAATATATATGGGACGATTTACAACCGTTTATACTACGTAATAGATGTCAATTGCCATGTAGTTTACTAAACAATATACCGAACCATTCTGTCTATTTGTTAGTCTGTCTGTAAGTACATAATATGTCTGTATGTCTGTCTGTCTATCTGTCTGTCTGTAAGTATATCTGTATGTCTGTCTGTGTGCCTTCCTCTCTGTCAATCTTGCTGTCTGTCTGTTTGTCCGCCTTCCCGTCTACCTCTCTATTTTAATATATATCTGCCCACCTCTCTATCTGTCTGTTAGTCTATGTATATGTTTGCCTGCCTGTCTGTATTATCATCATCATAAGCGTTATATCACATAAAAAACATAAAAATTTATGAACGTCTAAATGTAAAAAGTAGAAATATATAAAATAAATACTGTCAGCATCTGACTATCAAAATAAGAATCAGGATCTGTTTATCTGCAAACATGAGCTACAAAATGTATTGCTATTCTCCTAACGCTGTTAAGATATATAAAAGAAGATGTTGGTCATATATACAAATGACAAAACATCATTGAAGTCATCAATAACTATTTGGCCGCCAAAGGAGCAGAAGCAGCAGCAGCACTGGGAAGTGGACATTGGACATTGGACATTGGATCTTCTTCGTCTTCTTCTCAAACCGGATTCTCTTTATTGATTGAACATAAATTACGTATCAACAGAACGAACGGTGCCTTGCAAGTTGCAACACACACACACACACACACACACACACACATGTACACATGCACACATGCACACATACAAAGACAGACACACACACAAACATACAAATATAGGCCTACACACACAAATGCGAACATATGCAAGCATAGACACATAATTATATATACACACACAAAATCAGACATACCCAAACATGCGGACATACATAAACATATACACAGATATATACACGCAAATTCAGACATACGCAAAATACACAGAGATAATACAGACACAGATGTAGACATACACAAACATATACACCGATATGCACATACACATGCAGACATGCACATTCTCGCGCAAACGGACACATGCACATACACACATGCAGGCGTGCCAGCACACAGCCACAAACACAGCAAACGGTAGTTATACGCACAAATGCAAACATGCACATTACACATGCTTGCATGATGCATAGACACAAACGCACATGCACATGTATACATTCACGTGCACATACGCATACAGATACGCACACTCGCAGACACACGCGCTTATATTCACATAAACACATGCAGGCACGTTTCTACAAATGCACACAAACGTATGTACACACATACGAGTACACAAACACACGCATGCATTCACTCACGCACCCATGCATGTACGCACCCAAACACATGCGCACACACACGATATGCACACATACACACAGGCACACATCTGCATACACGCGCACGCACACGCACGGTCTGCTTATTAGCATACCGTTCTCTTGGGAGCCCTGCCAAATGCACTCCTCAACAATAGTATGTAGACAACGATGTACAGAGCCACACAACAGTTGATTCAATTCTTTTGAAGAAAATCCCAAATGAAAACAAAGCAATAAATCTAATGCTGATAAATTCATCCCTCTATCCCTCATTCTTTTCTTCCTTCCTTCCTACCTTCCTTCCTCCCTCCCTCCGTCCCTGCATCCGTCCAGCCGTCCGTCCTTCATCCCTTCTTCCCGTCCATACATCCTTCCTTCCTTCCTTCCTTCATTCCTTCCTTCAGTCCTTCCTTCCTTCCTTCATTCCTTCCTTCCATACATCCTTCCTTCCTTCCTTCCTTCCTTCCTTTCTTTCTTCCTTCCATACATCCTCCCTCCCTCCTTCCTTCTCCCTTTCTTCCTTCCTTCTTCCGACTGAAATAAAACAGGAAGAGTCACAAGGTACAATTGCCGACGACGCTGCCATAGCCAGCGATCTCTTTGACCTGCACTTAATTCTGCTTTCCATGAATCGGAGAATTCGTAATAAATACTTCCTAGAAAATCTTCTAGCGCAATATTAAGCACACAACCAGTCGACCTTTTCTTCCGTAACCAGAGGGAAAATGTATAGTACCATAAAACTACGCTTTTCATTTTCATCTTACCGGAAAAGAAAAAATGCAAGCCACAGGGCTGTTTTTATGAAAGTTTTAGAACTGCACAACTCCTTCTTTCCTTTCCCATCATCCATTCCATGGTAAATTACTTAAAATTGGAGGAGCGCTGAGAAGTGAGAAATTGTGAGGGAAGGACTTGCCCAAGGTCCTTACGGGGTGAGGTGGATTCTAACCTCGAATTAACCTTCCGGCTCCAAGGTAACGGCACCACCACTGCGCCACCGCGCCCCACATAATATATATATATAGTTTTATTTATTTAGAGTATTTTTATATATACAACTTACAAGTGCAAGGCTATATTCATGCTTAAAATTTATGACAGACTAAATTAATTATGTAGTTAATTAGAATTAGGCTAATTAATCAAGCTTTCAATTAATTCCTATTCAAATTTCCAGCTCTTTACAGCTGCATGAAGACATAGGCTATAAATAAAAAAAATATTATCATTCCAGCATATTGTGTAACTGAGGAGTTCTCTTGAAGTGGCGCTATATAAATGTTCAATTACAATTACAATTACAATTACATTCCCAATGTCCGATACTTTCATTTCCATGATTATCTTGAACACCAGCTCGCATAGATTGTTGTAGCTGTCGTCAATCAACACCTTATTCGGCTGCAGCCAACCCGCTAGAGAGGAGGATGGCAACAGAAAAACTCGTCGCATCAGCCTGCACATGTCGAGGCTAAGATAAATGATTTTGGCACAAAAACAATTCATATTCATGGTTGCTTCTTGCATTCTTAGTTTGACGCCATACTTCTCTTCTTCATATAATTATCCTGTAAGACTTGCAATTTATCTCAGTGAAAATCCCTTTGAATGAAAATCACGAGATTAATGCAAGGAAAAATTATACCTTAAGTACACTTTTAAGCAAGTCATAAAACGTGTGATACATGGCCACTGATATATATATATATATATATATATATATATGTACATATTATAGACCTATTCATTATAATATTCTTTCACAGTTAAAGACTGGAGTTGGGCTGGGAGCACTCCTGTGTAGTCAACTTCAAAGAGCACAGATATATATCAAATTGCTGTAATAACAATAACATATATTTTATATAATATATAGATAATTTATATATACAAATATAATATATATATAGGGTGACACAAAAGTTCGTTCACCGTTTTCAAAATGCGTTATCTCAGTAATGGCTTCATATTTCTTTATAATATTTGGTCAGTGTATACAGCATTCAAATGAAAGATATTGGTACAAATTTGATTATGATCCGGTCCGTTTTCACATTTATTTCTAAGAAAATGTAAAGACGACTAGTTTTTGCGGAAAATTTGCGTTCATCAAATTTACACAATAAAGAAAATGTGTACACGCCTAGCCTCGTATACAAGCACGACAAGACACTGTTGTTACCTATATAGGACATACACAGACGTAGGCTATTAGCGTACAGTATCTCCTTTCTGCTCAATGACGGCACTGACTCTATCCAGCATAGAAAGCGCAAGCCTATACATGTACGTTTCGCCTGCTCCAAAGATGAAGTTTAGTCCTTTTGTGATGGTTTGGGGTGGGATGACTGCCAGGGGTCTTACTAAACTTCAATTTGTGCCAAATGGTACCAGACTGAACTCGCAGTACTACATACATCACCAAAATTCTCGAGCAGATCGTGAAGCGAGCGTCCAAGTGAAAAAATGAAACGGCAGTGTCAAGCAACGAAAGTTGTTTGTTGAGCAGGATGGCGCACGCTGTTAGGCTATACAGTATACATCACCTGTAGGCCTACGTGACGATAAAGTGGTTAGACGACAATTATCCGTCACACATAAAGCAGAAGGATTGGCCAGCCAACTCTCCGGACCTCTCTCCGATTGAGAACTTGTTGAGTATTTGATCTATCAGCGTTTATAAAGATCCTGAGCCAAAGAACGTTGATCCGCTCAAACGTCGCCTCCAACGAGCGTGGAGATCGATAGCAGTTGGGACACTTCAGACGCTGATCCAGCCATGCCGGATAGAGTCATTAAGGCAGAAAGGAGCTACTGTGCGCTAATAACCTACGCCTGTGTATGTCCTATATAATAGGTAACAACAGTGTCTTGTCATGCTTGTGTACGAGGCCATAGGCGTGTAGCCTACACATTTTCTTTACTGTGTCAATTTGATGAACGCAGTTTTTCCGCAAAAACTGGTCGTCTTTACATTTTCTTATAAATAATGGCGAAAACGGACCGGATCATAATAAAATTAGTACCAATATCTTTCATTTGAATGATGTATACACTGACCAAATATTATAAAGAAATATGAAGCCGTTACTGAGATAACGCATTTTGAAAACGGTGAACGAACTTTTGTGTCACCCTATATATATAATACATACAGACATCACACAGTAAAATAATTATGCAAATATATATCTGTATGGACGAGTACTAATAAATATGCATAATTGCATATAATGCATACAGACCCTATATATCATTATCGATTTTGAGGTTTCTTTGGCTACAAGTGCCTCAAACCATACATCATACTGTCTCATGCACAGTTTCCACTTTAACCTGCCATCATTACCATAGCATTCTGAATTAAAACGCATGAACAGGCATTGACACAGCCCTCAATCTCATGATATTGATGACTGAGGCTGCATAGGTATAAGACATTCTAATAAATTATGAACACACACACGCCTGACAAACACCCCAGCTGACCCAATTCCACACAATGTGCTACAATTCACCACATGCATGATTCAAAGCAAAAAAGAAAAAGGCGGCAGACCTGCAGGACTATTATGCTGGATAGATAATAGAAATGAGGGAATAACATCACATGGAATTATAGCACCAAAGGGAAGCATGGACTTGACAAATGGCCAATGATAATAGAGATCATTCATTCCTACACATGTAGCACGGACAAAATGGCTGCCTCAGGAACGGATTATGATTATGATGACGACGATGACGACGACGACGACGACGACGATGATGATGATGATGATGACATATACACACAAACACACACCATATGTCTGTGCATGTCTGTGCAATGTGCATGTCTGTGTATGACTGTGTATTTCTGTGTATGTCTGCATATGTCTGTATATGTCTACGTATCATATGTCTGTGTATGTCTAAGTATGTCTGTGTATGTCTTTGTATTTCTGTGCATGTCTATGCATGCCTGTGTATGTCTGCAAGTAGACTATGGTACATGTATAGAACCACGCCATTCAGTATTTTTCGCCGTTCACAAGAATATCTGTTACCAACAACGCAGTCCGTCAGAACTTTGTTCTACAAGTCGATAATTGTGTACACCGCACTTGCATGTATGCATTTAATAGACTACAATGCTATAGTACATGTAGACAATGGAAACAGACAATTATATAGCGCCGACAAATTACATCTCTGTACACTTCATGGCTGTACTTAAACGGTACAATAGTTGTGTATCCATACACATACATGCATCTTTACAGTTCAACTGGCATACTTATAAATACCTCTATAGATGAGTTGGTGCACCTTACACGTACCTAGTTAAAATGTCGGAAATTATTCATTGGGGGTATAATCCTGGAAACAACACCCAAATACATCAAAATAGACCCAGATCCAAATGCTTAATTAAAGCAAATCCAAAAGATTCGAGTGCTTAATCAAAGCAAATCCAAAAGATTCGAGTGCTTAATCAAAGCAAATCCAAAAGATTCGAGTGCTTAATCAAAGCAAATCCAAAAGATTCGAGTGCTTAATCAAAGCAAATCCAAAAGATTCGAGTGCTTAATCAAAGCAAATCCCACAGATTCGAATGCTTAATCAAAGCAAATCCAAAAGATTCGAGTGCTTAATCAAAGCAAATCCCACAGATTCGAATGCTTAATCAAAGCAAATCCCACAGATTCGAATGCTTAATCAAAGCAAATCCAAAAGATTCGAGTGCTTAATCAAAGCAAATCCCACAGATTCGAATGCTTAATCAAAGCAAATCCCACAGATTCGAATGCTTAATAAAAAGCAAATCCCACAGATTCGAATGCTTAATCAAAAGCAAATCGGACATATCCAGGTTATGTTCGGTCAGATTCGGAATCGATCAAGTGAAGACAAACAGTGAAGTCTTTCTAAGAGGACTCATGGGATGGAATCTTTGAACGAGAGAGATGATAATGCCTCTCTAGTCTCTTCATGAAGATGCATCAACACTTCTTCCCAACAGATCAATGACATCTGTTCTCGATAATAGTCAGCATCTACAACGCCATTCACACTGGAATACTCTTCTTCGCCAGCAATTATAGCACTGCAGAGACCCGTATACATGTACAGCCGTCTAATTCTCCCCAGATGAAGAAGATCTCTGCAAGACTCTATGAATGATTTTCATTCAATGCAAACTTCATGGATGCAGACACATGCAAACATACACACAGATATACAAACACACACATGCAAACATACACACAGATATACAAACACACACATGCAAACATACACACAGATATACAAACACACAAATGCAAGCATACACACAGATATATGCACATACAAATGCAAACATACACGCAGATATAAAAACACACACATGCAAACATACACACAGATATACAGACACACATATGCAAACATACACACAGATATACAAACACACAAAATAATGCAAACATACACACAGATATGCACATACAAATGTAGTACATACACACATGCACAAAAAAATATACACTACAAATATATAGACATACACAACACACCCACATACATAGATATACACAAACAGGTAAATCATGAAGACACGAACATACACACACACCGACACACACACAAAATAATGTAGACATACACAGGCGTTCGTTAGAACAATTCGACAGTGCACAAAAAAGACCATCAGATACAGAAGAAGCGAATTTACAACCGGAATTGGTGTGTCTGTCGAAAAATTTGTCACGAAGACTAAAAAGTAAAAAGGTCATAGGATTTTAAAGTATCGCCGGAATTGGTGAATGTTTTTTCGGAAATAAGTCGTCAGAAAAAATGTCCGATTAAAGGGTGTCGTTGGCGTCCGGGCTCAGCGGTCCCCCTCTATATATAAACCTGAACCTCCCCCGATCCAAAGCAGGTGGACTATAGATTAAACACTGCCATATATATTATATATATATAATATATACATATATTATAGTAGGCTACTTGGCTAAAATTCAATTCCTATATAATATACAGTATAGGCTTATAGATTAGGAAGGCAGGTTTTCTGTTGCAGTTTTTATCTGAATACATGGAATTCCACTCACCTCCAGTCCCTCGAGTCATGTGGAAAAGTTGTTTGGCTGGTGCATAACTAGGTAGGTGATGGGGAGATAACGGTATAGGTAGATAGGCAGTTGCTGGTAGGTGGCTAGGTTAGTAGGTAGGATGGAAGGTTGCTATAGGCATAATTATAATTGAGGTCGATATGTGGGTAGGTACATGTACATGTAGGTTAGTAGGCGCCGGAATAAACATAGGCGAACTGCCATGGTAGGTAGACAGATAGGTATGCACTGAGATGTAGATAGGTAGAATGGAAGATAGATGTAGAAATGGTAGGCCTATAGGTAGGCTACAAGGCAGGCATAGGTTGAGGAGCAGGCAGGAATATAGGTATACTATTACGTCTCTGAACTAAGCAGAAAGCAATAATTATGGTCCCCCCCCCAAACAAAAATCCTAGATCCGCCTTTGGATGCTTCTGCATCAGTGCCAACATCAATGCTGCAACCACCACACTCCACCTCATCCACCCCACCCCACCCCATGCCAGCATCATTAGTCTTGTATCATCATCACAACTGTTTCATGCCATATGAGTTGATGCCAGCTATAACATCAACGGCTGACGACAAATGCACCATCATCATCCTGCTGACGTGCAAAGGACGAGCAGCACACACACGAACCTTATGGTAATACCGTAATACCTCTCTGCTGCGCCAGAACTGTCAGCGGATAATGATTATGTGAACACGTTCACGCTCCATGTTTTACGAGTCGTACGACGATTGAAAATGTCCACACAACGTATGAGAGACAAGCAACATGATCTAGTTGTCGACTTACTAAGTGGTTTCTAAGCGTGTCTGGAGAATAGCGACTGTCGCAAACTCTAAGACGCATACCGGTATATTAACTAGTCGCTACGTAATGCTTAATTAGTTAGCAAAAATATCGTCGTGAATACGGACCCAGAAACTCATGTCAATGTTGTCCTAAACATGCAGCCATACTAAAACCAGGTTTGTTCTATGCCATTGTACAGGTTAGTTAATTTGGGATTCGTATATATCCAACTGCCTTAATATGTCAGAATGCGATCTAAAACGAAGCATCTAATAAAACGGGATCTGGTTACTTGGTTATAAATAATTATTTAGCTCATCCACTGCTCGTACTTTGGCAGTGCCAGTCCAAAGCCTGGAGAAAGAAGGAGGACGAGCAACAAATCAGACTCCAACTTACACACAAATCAATAAGAACAAACAATGGTTCATCAAACAGTGGCATGTGAGAGCATGCTGAATAGTGACATCTATTAAAATGTTCACACCCAGACGTTGCTGATTCAAAATCCCCTAACATACAGAGCAAACAGATATTTCGGGATTTCAGCTTCAGTTGCGACGATAAGAAAGGGAGAAGAGATTGCAAGAAGTGTCCACAGTGTAAGTGGGAGGATGAGGTGCACAATAATAGGCCACATTGTCTCTTATAAACAAGACAATGAAGTGGCAAACATATCGTATACTCAAGGCTCAGCTCAAGGGTTTGCTTATCATCTTAAACAAACGGTGAGTCAAACTCACACTCATGCTATCCAAATGGGGAAAAGTGGATGACGACGACCACCACCCAGGGTGAGAACCTCCAGGCGTTAAGAGGGTTCAATCCCCCTATAGTCTTTCTCAGGGTCCCATGGTCAAGTCACACCCTAAGTTCACGCGAGTCATAGTTATTAGTTACCGGTAACCCAAGTTACTTTTCTACAATTTCCATAGTGCCGTCACCACCACTACCAACCACAACCAATCATTACTATCACCGTCAACAATGTCACTACCCCTCCCCCACTACTACCACCCCAGCTATCACCACCCACCACAAACACCACCACCAACACCACCACTACCAACTTCACTATAACCGCCACTACCACCACCAACGCTACTACCACCCCACCCCAACCCGCCACCACAACTACCACCACACACCAGACACCACAGCCATTCTGCGGAAGAGTGTAAAGTTCGAATCCACGTTAATTCATTCGATAACGAAGTCTGAGGAGCATAGCATGGCACGTAGCCATCCACGGCTGGCAGTGGCAGCTACATAATGTATCATCGTCGTTCGATGGTATAAAGTTCAGCTTTGGTTAGCTTCACTTTCATCCAATATTACAATGAACAATCCAATCCTCAAACATTCTACAGCGACATTAACATATTGCACAAAGCATTTGTCTACCCATCAACGCTAGCTTCATAAAAAAGTCATTCTAAACGAATCGCAATTCTTTTTAGAGTAACAGGAGAGAAGTTCAGCATTCTAATTTCTAGTCTGCTTTTTAAAAATAAATTATAATTTATAGGCCTACTACACCAATTGTGTGTTTTGTTGGCATCACTGTTTAGTGTTTACGTCACGGTAAAATTATATTCACGTAATTCGTCAATCTGTCTGCCTGCCTGACTGTCGATCTGTCTGTCTTTCTCTACGTCTATCTTTCAGTCTGTATGTCGTCTGTCTGTCTGCGTGTGTGTCTGTGTGTGTGTGTCTGTCTGTCTATCTGTCTGTCTGTCTGTCTGTCTGTCTGTCTGTCTGTCTGTCTGTCTGTCTGTCTGTCTGTCTGTTTCACGACTGCAAAAAATATAAGCGCAATAAAGTAGACCAATGGAAAAACTCAGAAGGAAAACTCAAAGTAACTTAAGTAAGCGATCCATCTGTCGATTGATGACCTACCTTTCAACGAAAGCTAAGTTACAAAATCCAGCATCATCCTCTTCCTCGTCCTCCTCCTCGTCCTCTTCCTTATCCTCCTTATCCTAAGCGAACAGGCGCCAAAACAATAGACTGAGTCGATACACACAATCCAGACTCAACATCGGCCTAAATAATCACAAAAACGCAACTCCGCCAAACTCAGTCGGTCGAATATTTTTCAGTGGACTATACCACCAATACCAACACTCAACACTACGATGAGTTGAGAGAATCGAAAAGCTAGCGGAACCCCGAGCAAAAGTCTACTACGCTCACTGCAACAACTGCAGCTACAGCTGTACACCCCGAAGTCCCATGATGCACCAGTTGAGTTGCTGCAGCACCGCAGCAGCTTCGTGTATACATACACGCCGTCCAGACCCCCTTCAGCCCGGCCGCCTCACTCAATGACTGACTGACTGAATGCCAGACCATTACCGATAACACGGGGAGGGGGAGAATGTGGCGGACGAGGGAGGGGGTTGATAGACGGACAGACTGTAGAGCCGACTGAGATCCGTGGGTTTGTATGCGTATTATTTTACGTTTGTGCTTTTATTTTTGCGTTTGTCTGTTTGTATCGGTGTGTAACCTGCTTAATCTCTGTCTGTTCCGCTGTTTGTATCTGCGCATATCTATAGGCATATAATTTTATTATGTGTCTGTCTGTCTGTCTATTTGCCTGTCTGTCTGTCTGTATGTCTACCTTTCTGTATACCTTTCTTTCTGTCTGTCTGCATGTCTGTCTGTCTGTCTTCTTTACTGTCTACCTTTCTGTCTGTTTTCTGTGTCTGTCTGTCTGTCTGTTTGTCTGTCTGTCTGTCTGTCTGTCTGCCTGCCTTTCTATCTGTATGTTTGTCTGTTTAACTTTACTGCTGGCCTGTACAGCTGGCGTGCGTGGCTATCTTGCCATTTCGACCAGACCGAGGAGAAGTATACGTTCGGTAAACTGGGTCGTAATTAATTGCATGGGATGCTGGGAGGGAGAGATTGAGAGATATGGAGAGACATGGAGAGAGAGGGGTAGAGAGACGATGAAGCAGACATGGAGACTGACAGACAAAGACAGAGGAACAGCTTTCGAGAACTTCAAGACGTATAAACATAATCTTGGTTTCTCTAAAAAAATAGGCTACGTGTGTCTGTCTGCATATGACTTCACACCAGAAACCAAAGTAGGCCTACCGTTAAAACCAAGATAGGCCCAGGTCATTTAAAGATTTTGTCTGGAAATATATAGAGTTAGGCCTAACGAGGCCGGCAGCGACAGATGTCTTAAACACCTTCTGTTTGAATCGAGGTTCGGGGTTCGAATTAAACCTGATGCTGCATCTTCTAAGTTCTAGCTCTCAGCTCATCATTATCTTCTCCCATCTGAAATCTTAATTAGAGATTGTTGTTGATTAAAAGCACTCACCGCCTGGCCTTTAGTCTAGTCTTTACAACTGAATCGAAAATATATATTTGGAGCACGGTAGCCGATTCGTCAGAGCGCAGCAATTATCTTGACTTAGACGTACAGTTCATAATGGATTGAAAGTTGGGCCAGTTGGGTGAGCGCGCCCTTGACGTGTGTATACATGCGTATGAGTCTTCGCGTGTGTACACGCGTGTGTGTGTGTGTGTGTGTGTGTGTGTGTACACACGTGTGTATGTGTTTGTTGGCGTGCGTATACATAAGTACTAAATAAGTAAACAAGTTGAAGACAGACTGATTGCGCCTAGCCATAAGTTTTGCATCAGCAGAAAATAAATTCCAGTTGGTCGATATTAGTCATTTTCCTCACCTAGAAAACTCCAGTACTGCTCTCTCCGGAACCTACTACTAGCCAGTACTTCTGTCCTCATTCCCAGGTTCGTAAGACGATGAAGAACCATGCAGGAGGATGGTTAAACGTAACGTAAGTGCTGAGCCCTGCTGCTGAATCCACAATCGGCTTCAGCAACAGCAGCAGCAGCAGCAGCATGGTTCCCATCAAATCACATCTGCAAAGCATCTCCGACAAAAAAGCTATACTTACAACTGAATCCACGAGAACTGTATAATTATGTATAGCCTATCATGGTAGACTGCATATAGCGCGGTAAATGTACGACTATATAGCCTAAGTTCTAAGACTGGCATTTAGTAAAATAATTTCGAACGATTATTCTCCTAAATTTAATCGCGATTAATCGATTAAATCTCATTAATTTGGTCTACGTTCCGCTCCATGTCTGGAACTCCTTCTCATGCATTCATATTCATCTTAAGACAATCTTATTTGGATGCGTGGAGTTGGGAGCGCCTCTGAGTAGGCCTAGTGGGCGCGGTGGTGTATTGGGTAACACTGGGTATACGTTTTCCTCACATAGAAAACGCCAGTGCTTAATTCCTCTCGCCGGAACATATACTATAATACTTCAGTCCTCATTCCCAGGTTCGTGTAAGACGGTGACGAACCATGCAGGAGGATGGGTAAACGTAACGTAGGCCACATGCTGAGCACTTGTCATAGCGCCGCTTCAAGCTCTCTACTCAGAGGCGCTCCCGACTGCAGAGCGGACACTGCATCGGAGTTTCACACCGAAGCGCTGAGCATTGAGCAATTGCGAGTGAAGGACTTGCCCATGCAAGGTCCCTATAGTATAGGCCCTACGCGACGACTTGAGGTGGATTCGAACCTGCGACCAATCGACTGCAAGGCGACGACCATAGCCACTACACCACCGCGCATAATGTGCAAAAATGTATTAAATAGGTCTGATTAAACGTAGGCCTACATAATACATATACCTGAGAGAGGAATTGGAATTCTAACTGATTAACATTCTCCACGCTGTAGCGCCTCCAACTGCAGCGAACGAATGCTAGACCTCATCTTCTATACTGTTGCATCATCATTATCATCCTCCTCCTCCTCCTCCTCATCATCATCATCACCATCATCATCACCATCATCATCATCATCATCATCATCATCATCATCCTCGTCGTCGTCGTCATCATCATCATCATCATCATCATCATCATCATCCTCATCATCCTCATCCTCACCAATGCACATGGTTGGATGAACGGATGGAATGTATGTGATATCGATCTATCGATCTCTTGTTTCATTCTAATCTTCCCTCCTCCTCCTCCTCCTCCTCCTCCTCCTTCTCCTCCTCCTCCTCCTCCTCCTCCTCCTCCTCCTCCTCCTCCTCCTCCTCCTCCTCCTCCTCAGTCCCTCCGCGGTCGAATCGGAATTATTACACAGATCCGCTGTATAGACATGTAAGTCCAGAGGTCCTGAGACTAACAGACACGCAGACAGACACAGAGATAGAAACAGGCATAAACAAAGACAAAAACATATATACATAATATATATACATATATTATATATATATATATATACATAGGCAGAGACAGAGAGACATACAGAGACAAGCAGATCTCGAGCCAGAAAACATCAGACATGCATATCGATTATATAGACATCATAGACAATTATAATTATAGAGACAACAGGCCTACAGAGACAAAGACAGAGACAGACAGAGACAGACAGACATACATGTATGTATGTGCGTGTATGTATGTATGTATGTATGTATGTATGTATGTATGTATGTATGCATGTATGTATGTATGTATGTATGTATGTATGTATGTATGTATGTATGTATGTATGCATGTATGTATGCATGTATGTAATACGTATGTACAGTATACGTATGCATGATGTACATGTATATATGTATCGCAATGTCTTTACTCTTTATGCATAGTATGTAATACTATGTATGGAGGATATAATGAGAATTGTATAAAAAAAATACCCTATATGGTAATTCTATAAATCACATGCACTTAGGGTGATGTTGTCATGTATGTATGAATTGCATGTATGAAGACACTTCATATAGCGCCTTTTAAGTATCTAATAAAAGCACGGACACTCCAGCGCGTGATGGTAATAATAATAGTAATAACAAAACTAATAATAATAATGGTAAAAGGGCTATAATTATATTGGCTATGATGTATAAATTACAAAGGCATCAGCCGAGACCTAATAATATGAATCGTAACTCCCCGGTACTTTGTGACCTCGATACTGATAGCCCTGTTGTTGCGGCAAAACGGTAGACAAATGGCCTAAGCAATGTATGCATGGCATAATGGAATAACCAAGCGAACATTACATCGTCGAGTCTACACAAACGAGAGAAACAGAACGAGCACATAAAAGAGCATTATAGTCTCTGAGTTTGTAATTACTTTCCCAAATAACCACAGAAGCTCATCATATACATCAAACGCGCACACATATACACCCACGCACAACTCACTATGCACTAACACACAAACACACACACAAACACACACACACACACACACAAATACACACACAAACACACATAGCCTACAAAGTCACCATGCGCAAACACACACACCTACACACGCACACAGCCACACACGCACACAGCCACACACGCATACACACACTCTCTCACCACTCACCACGCACGCACACACACACACAATCACTCACCATGCACAAACACAAACACATGCGTACACGCTGCACTGCACACTTAACCCAATGCACTTCAAGACACACAAACATTCGCACCGCGGTATATAAATAGCGGAGTGATGGACGAAAGGAAGGAACGAACAGATGGACGGAAGACTGAAGGCCGAACGAACGGAGGAAACACAGCCAGAAATAGCAGACACCTAATCCAGATATTTTCTGTATATTGCCCACTGCAGTCCAATCAGACTTACTATACACTAACGACCCACCAGTGATATTTTCATTAACGATAAGTAAAATTAGAACTGAAAATATTGATTTCCGTTCAGTGTAACTTTAACTGTAACTGAAATTATTTTGAGAACGAAAACTGAATTAGAACTGAAATTAAGCACAGCAAACTGAAATTAGAATAAAAACCAAAATTAATTTCAGAACGGAAATTAATGAAATTTTTAATTTTTTTAGTTCATAACCTTTCCTACGTGCAGTTGAGTTTACATAAATTTAAAAGGCGTACATACTTTCTGACTTTTTTTTAGCTTAGTACGTGCTTCCGTGTGCAATTTATTATGGCCTATTGCATTTGGGCCTTTCCTATAAGTCAGAGCTTTTTAACGTGCAGTAAGGTGGAGTTTCTGGTAAACTTGTCAACAATTTAATTTTGTCTTCTTCAGTGAATAAGCGCACACAGAATGCTAAGAAATATATTCAGGTTTGGCGTGAAACTTTCATGTGGCTGATTCGAGTCAGCGGCTTCACCACAGAGAAAGCATTTAGGCTAGCGTTGCATAATGTGTAAAGAAAGAAATGTAACGTGTTCGACCAATTCAATGGAATATTATAATTGGCGCAGGGGCGGATGCAGAAATTTTGAAGGAGGGTTGGCGAAATTTTTGGTGATCTGCTAATGTCGCTGAAAATAAGAAGTTCTTTTAGAATTAAGAGGCGCATCGATATTGAAAATGCTTCAACTTGGTTTAATTTGAGGCACGTTCTAGGCCTGTAAAGAAGTAAAACTGAAATTATTTCTATGCAAGAACTTAATTGAGAACTGAAATTATTCTAAAAACTGAATTAGAAGTATAACTGAAATTTTTTTAAGAACTGTAATTGAACTAGAACTGAAATTGAGGACGTCCGAACTGAAATAGAAGTGAAACGAAAATTATTTGCTGAAGTAAAATATCACTGCGACCCACAGTCACGCACTGAAGAATGGACGCAGGCACACCAAAGGACACAGACAGACAGACATACAGACAGACATACAGACAGACAGACAGACGATGGACGTCTGATTGAAAAGCATTGCCGCAAAATTCAACTGCATAATATAGGCCTACGGTTAATTCATACATGTATAGGCCTAATCATTTATTATGGTATCGTGATAATAGGCCTACTCCTCATTTGGATCGCTGCATAACCTAGTCATATAGGCCTATAATTGATAGGCTACTGTTTTTTTCGGATCATGAATCCATGATCCGCCTTATCTGTCCACACTATAGCCTGCCTATGTATAATTTTATATGTAAACCCTGTTGTATCTATATAATTATGATCAAAATAATGTTTATCAGCGGAAGTAGGCCTATACGTCTGCTCTAAAATTAAAACAGGTCACTCATGGGTGCCCACACTCAGGGGCAATTATAATTAAGTGACAAGAGGGGGTACAAGTTTACTCCTATGAAAAATTAACACCTATTTTCAACGAGGCCTAGGCCTACTAGTTTTTAAAACTAATTTCTGCGCGTTAAAGCAGTAAAATTGATACGAATGGTTTACGAAATGACACTTAGAAATATACATTTTGAAACCTCTATAAAAACCTAAGCTCTCAGCCTCTCAATTTCCGGCTTTACATTGTTCAACTTCTTGCTAACAAAATTTAACCGTCATGACTGTTGTGCTTTAAAACCTACTGCCAAAAATATCTACGGGTCACCAAACTTCAAATCGACTTACTTACATGTATAAGCAGAAAGGGTTAAAGTGTGGAAAAATTAGTGCCTGGACGTCGCTTACCTTTCCAAAAGAAGTACCTGGACGCCCCTTACCTTTCCAGTCTGTGCTGCCAGTAAGTGCACGGCAGGACGGTGCCCATATTTTAAAGTAAGTGCATGGACGCCGTCCATGACCATTCAGCCACACTTTAAGCCCTGCTTAAAAGGAGCTTATAACAGAGTTTGGAGATGCAATATAATTTCCTTCCGCCTGTCGACTGCTGTTTGAGCCTGTTTCCCTCTATCTGTCCTTTCGTTTAACTGCGTCCGTGCGTCTGTTTATGTAGCCTCTTCTCGATCGTCTGCTTATCGCATCCGAAGCGAACGCTACAACGTTGCATGACGTCGCTAACCAAAGAGTCAGAATAACAAGAGCTGCAACCGCCGCCGCCCAAGAGATCAGATGGTTTAGACGAGACAGTAGCGACACCAGACTGTCGGGAACCGTCCTCAACATCGGTCCCACGAAGACGGTCGCGCACACAACGCATATAAGTGTCGTTTTCTCTTATGTATATGCCTTTGATTAATGCACCACAGATATATAGATACACCAGAGTACATGGATGAAAAATAATGTTTATTACGGCTGGCATACAATTTATCTGACGTAGAGATACATGAGTCTACTAGCTGCAGTACCCGGCGTTTCCCGGGAAATTCGGTTTTTTGCCCCCCCCCCCCCCCGCCCGTGCGGGGCGGTGTACCCCACCTTGCACAACCCTTCTAGCTGGGGTATCCGACGTTGCCCGCAATGCCCAGTAAATTTCGGTTTATCCCCACCCCATCTCACATCCACGCCCAACTCAGAGATCTAGCTTTGTTCCAACGGAGGTTTTTTCACGTTAAAAACGTGAATTATCCGCAATTCTTGAAACTTTTCTCAATCTTTACAGGCATTTTCAAAAAATATACACTCCACACATTTGTGAAATATTTTGTAGGCCTAATCGGAATTTGAAATTCTAAAGGTCTTAGTTTTTAACATTTGAACGTCATTGCTAAACTGTAGGCTAGACCTACACAGTAGGCTACAGCTCAAAGTTCACATGTAGTGTTTTTAAACCTGCATTTTATGAGAACAAATTCCACGTATTTCTCATTGTTAAAAGCAGTCTTAAACTTTTCTGGGTTTTTTTTGACCGAATCTGACCTTTTACGAAAATTCTGAGTGGCATAATGGCATCCCTGGCTAATGGTAAAAAATCCAGCCGACCGCGGTTAATGGTGAATAATTTAAATCCAGTAATGTTGCACTGAGGACAAGATAATGTCCAAATGCACTGAACAATATTAGAGTTCTTCCGTCAAGCCTGCACTAAGTGAAGGAAGTCAATTAATGGAACCGTGAATGGAATTTAGTATTAAAGAACATTATACAGTAGTTGTACCTGTACCACGCATACAAGTATCGGTTTTCTGCTTAACTGATGAACTGAATTTGAGACACCTAAGCTACAATTGATGGCATTTGAATACATAATAATTAAATATTCTGTTCAGATCTAAACAGTAGACCAGAAAAGGTAACAAATTGTAGCTAGCAAACAATATTTATGTTTAATAAAAACATAGATAGTAGGCCTAGCCTATAGCAAAATAAATTTTTCTTAATTTACTAGCTGATCAACTTTTGTAAGGGGTAGAGGTTATTGGTACGTAGGCATTGGGGGGGGGGAATTGTTCCACAAAATGTACGAGTTGTAACAGGAGGAGGGGGGTAAAAATATGATTCTTTGGCACACAATTATAATTATATGGATAGTCCTATAGGCTACTCAACCTCTGTGAAAAGGATTGCGAAACTAATGACATGCTTAAGTGACATAAAGATGTTATTCATTTCTTTCATTGTTGTCAAATATTGCTGAACTATTCAATAGCAAATGTGTTCGTAACATCAAGATGTTGTTCATTTCTTTCATTGTTGTTCAATATCGCTGAACTATTCGATAGCAAATACGTTCGTTTCTTCAATAGCACAGATGAGTTTTCGCAGCAACTTCTCGAACGTTTCGTATTGTGGAAGATCAATGCGATTAAAGCTGAAAAAGAAAGTTTATTCAACATCATAGAAACTTGTTGCTCTCACTGGACTGCTTGGGAAAATAAACAATCAGTAAGGAAACATGAGAAAGGCACGGAATGATGGAATTGAGCTAATGTTTCGTACACAACTTTAAACATGCATGGCAAAGGTTGATTTGCTGAGTACAGGCTCATCGTAAAATGCAGTGCAAAGACTGGAATATCAGCCGCATGCAATGTAACAGGATTAGCTCAGATTCTGAGTGCATTTAAAATTGAGTTACAGAAATAGTTCATAGCTTCAGAGTACCAAAATTTATGTATATCTTATCTATAAAGCAAATATAAGTATTTATGCATGAGTATAATTATGTATAATTGTATATACACATTACAATACATGTAGATGATTAAAGGTTATGCAGTCAGATATTATTACTTTGAATACAGATTGCAGTAGTAAATAATCTGCAAGGTTTGTGCATTATCGATCAATCAATCAATCAATCAATCAATCAATAATTTATCTGAGACATCAACAACAACACCCATTCAGAGACAAGTAAACATGAGCAGTGGTGGTGATCCCTCAGAATAGATTATCCAGTAGGCTTAAGGAATTAGTCCCACTAGCCCTCGACATACATTTTTATACATTACAAATCGAGTATACAGTTTGCAACTGTAACTTGTAAACAACACACTTGAAATTTTATTAATATATCTACTTACAAGCATAAAATGTACTGATAGCATTATATAGGTATCAGAAGTTTACAGTGATATACAAATATTTGGTGGCGATTCCTAGCATAAATAATTACCAGTAGGCCAAACATAAGCTGAGACAGAATCTACATTTAGCAATAGGTGTAGGGCATTACTTATACCAACCAAGTCTTGGCCGTTGGAAGGCAGTTTGTGTCCAAGTCAATCTGCAGCTGAATAGTGAATGGACATGGCTTTGTTGATCGACTGGAACCTAAAATATTTAACATCATCTATTGCCACAAAAAACATTCCATCTATTTGTACACTTCACCTGTCAGTCATTAATGTGTTGGAGTTGACACGCAAATAATAACATTCATCGACATATTTGTCTCATTTGTCAGTGTCAGCGGTGAAAGCGGTAACAGTAGACAGGCCCGGCCCTAGGGCTTGCGGGGCCCAAGGCAGCAGCGGGTTCTCAAGCATAAATTTACGCAGTTGATTTCTGTCAATACGACACTGGTGGGGAGAGTCACCTTAGATGCGATACTTGATGCTCCCCAACTTTCTTTAGAGCTAAGATCTCGAGTACTATTTTAAAACAAACCACATTGGTGTGGCATATACAGGATACATAATTTGACTTTCAAATGAGGCATGCATGTAAAAGATTAGCGAATTTCCAAGAATGCGATATTATAGTCATTGAAAACAATTAATACTAATAATTAGGCCTATTAGTTATTTTTCAATGGGACATATTATATCCTATCTTAAGCAACTACACAGTGTCTCAATTGAACTGATACCCTTTTTGTTCTATCGATAGGCCTATGCTTATCAATTCTAAATGAAACTCTATAAAAGTTCAGAGAACGTAAGAGGGATACATGCGCATTATCAATATTTTCTGAAAATTGTATCCAATTCTACGAACAGAGTCCGAAGTTATGCACATTCAAATTTTGACAAAGAAATTTTAAGTTTCCAACATGTAAAAGATAGTTTGGCCCTAATGTGTGTTTTCTGGAGAAAATTTTACATGCAGGCCAACGCTAAAAATCAGGCTATAGCTGTGACTCGCCTTGAATTTAGCAAAGTTTTATTCTTTCAAAATCGCCAGGTCACATTCGCGTGGCAACTTGACTGCAAGAAAAATTGTTATACGACGCAACCATTGTCAATATCGACAAAGAAAAAATTATAGCCAGCAGCGCGGGGCCCCTGAAAGCGCGGGGCCCAAGGCGGTCGCCTCGCTCGCCTTGCCCTAAGGCCGGGCCTGACAGTAGAACTCAAACTGAAATGTCAACAGCCAAATTTGTCGTTGGACTGAGATATTAGATCCAAAACGTTTTGGCTCTTGCCAGCTTGCAAATACAACTGAGCAGGCTTTATCAACATCGTTGTATTCAGCAGAGCAGAAACAGAGACTCCATAGTGCATCATTCTCAAAGGTCCAGGAACAAACACATGATCCAACGTTGTAAATATGGCAGCTCTTGCTTGATCCTGTCCCTCCTACAGTCTTACAAAATTAAGACTCCTTCAAACTCAGGACCTAAGACCATTTTGCAAGGCCCATCCGCCATAAGGTGTGTGTGTGTGTGTGTGTGTGTGTGTGTGAGGTTCCCACTTGTAACGGCATGTCTGTATTACGGCACCATAGAAGTTGTCATGGTTATCAAGACAGGCGAAATACCTCTCAGTGACTTGAAACCCTGAACAGGAAGTCGACAACTTCCGGTCACAAACTGAAGCAGACGTTTACGCTGTTCAACGTTGAACTGCTTCACTGCCTTCCAGAACCACTTGACAACGACGGAGTCTGGACGACAGTGTTTCAGTCTCGTGTTTCTCATCCAATCCTTTACGTCGATTCTGTCCTTGCCATTGAGAAGCAACTGTCATAAATAGAACATGGCGTCTGCTCAATTGTGCTGCTCTCATCATTGTAGCCAATTGGTATTTAATTCAAACATCAGGTCAACTACAGATTATTTAAATGTATTTCTGTAGTCATAAATTCATAATCGACAGATTTCTAAAGCCCCACTCAAAAGCCAAGCGCAGGGCACTAGCTTAATCATGACTGCTATGACTAGTCAGAGGGTTGTCCAAAGAGCAGTTCATAAGCGGTCGTAGTCCCGTTACCAAAGGATCTGTAGGGCCAGTGTGTCATTGTCAAGCTCTGAACAGACAGGTTCACATTTATGCCATTATTCAAGTCTCACTTTACTGAGACCTTGTGTTTAAGTAATGTAAAAACATTTCTTTAGCATCATCCGATGATGCTCATTCAATATATTGCGGTTCTATAACAAAATTCTTTTTCTACACTTTAAGCACTGAGTTACAAACCTCAACTTCACGTTCGTTAAATGCCTCCAACAGAAACCTTGGCACAATCTCAAAGATACCCTTTCTCAAAGCCGTGATCTGCTTCTCAATACCGTGCATAAATCGCCACTTTACATACAAGCTACAATATGCAACGACAAGCAGAACAGACCGTTAGTAATACATAACTATGTGGTTTTGCTATGCATTGAAGCATTTTGCATTATTTGATTCAGAATATAATCCTTTACTGACGAGCAAAATTGTCAAATAATTATTAATTCATTACTGGTGTCTGATGACACGAACATTCTGGACCTTTTTTTCAAATTTTCTCACTCTAAACTGATGAAAGAATCAAACGAGTATAACTTTAGTGAGAAAAAAGATGTGTATTCATTATGTAAAAGTATTTCAAAGCTGCACCTTTGTAGCATATGACTGAATAAAAAGATCAGAAAAACGACATGACACCAAATTTGAGTTCCAGTGTCACAAAAAGTGTTGATGATGCATTTGTAAATCTTCAAAACTTACCACACTTGTCACGACATTTTTTCTTAAACAACAGTTGAAAAATGTGTAAAACACCTTGTCATATAAATAGCAACTGAAATATACTAATTCAGGTGTAAATTAGCAAATAATTAAGAAAAATTAGGTGGTGGCAATATATTTTTCATTACTTGCCAAACATATTCATGCTTGTTTTCTTCAGTGACCCTGATATCCTTTCCTCCTGGTTTCAGTTCGTATGTCTTTCGTTCTCCAAATATTTCATCCTCCACACAAAAGCAGTTTTCCAAGATGTTGGTAATGTCATGAACCCTGGCAGTTACAAACAAAACAGCTGTTAAATACAACTGAAAAATTAATAATAATACACTGTATTTAAAAACCAATGTTACACAAAGTTCTGCAGTCCTAATTCCAGTGTTGGGTCACGAGTCTATGATTAATTACCAGGCCGAACATTAATTACCACAATAACATTCTTGATTGTAAAAAAATTACCGAATTGCACCATGCAAAATGTTTTCATGTTCACTAGGCCAATAAATATTATTTCAGTAATGCATAATACAGTGCTTTCAAACATAATAGAAGTTGTAAAAATGCAACAGTAGGAAAAGTACTTTGTAATAAACAGGATAACATTATGAAACCTAAATTTTAAAATAATATATCATATACACATAATGAAAGCCAATGTGGGAAAGCAATAGTTCGTGGTAAGGCTGGTAAAACAATTAACGGTCCGCAGCATCCAATAGTTTGAAAAGCACTGCAGCAGGTATATATTAATCCAACTTGAAGTTAATAATAATAATAATAATAATAATAATAATAATAATAATAATAATAAGTTGAAACCTGTACTCACAGAATCCACGACAGACTTTGGAAGAGTTCCAGATCGATTGTTTTGATGTCATCGAGCTCAACTGGTTTCCCGAGGAGTTGTCGATAGAACAGTTGATTAAATTCGCCGTTCAAGAAATGCTCGTGCAAAATCGTCATGCCAATTATACGACCAACGAAACGAAAGTAAGTAAGATGTGTCTAAAACACAACACGTCAGAACTGCAGTATTTCCAAGATCTACCGATACATTACACACAAGGAAGAGAATAGAAGGAGAGCTGAGGTAGCAGCCATGGGTATGAAGTGCTAGCATCTTCATTTTCTTAGCCATGGCATATGAGGGCAGGTGGCCAGTTCTGTCCCACGTTCCCAATGGCAGCACAGTCAGTGTACTAAGGCTTGGAGGTGCAGCTGAAAGAGAGAAGTCTTGAGACAACTCTTGTTCCTAGTGAGGGATTTGAACCCCTGGCCTCTCGATTGACAGTCCATCATGATAACCACTAGACTATCGAGCACCTTATTAATTTTAATGACTCACACAAACACGCACACACACACACACACACACACACACACACACACACACATACACCAAATACATGTGAGTGGAAGTGTATCTGTACTTGTACGAGTGCTTCTGTTTCAGACTCTTCAGTCATAGATGTAATTACACGATGCTATCAAGATAACGGATTTGTTTAGAAAATACGCACCGGGTTAATCCCCGAATTTGCGTTGATTTGAAGCGTGTAGTTTTCCTCTGATGAGTATTGAAATAATCCATAGCATGGGTTACACATCTCACTGGACAACAGATGAAGCCATTCCCTGAATAAACACACATTCGCACAATCTATATATATAAAAATGAAACTTTCCAATAGTTTGTGTAAAGTGTTCTCGAAACGTACCGCACAGATTGTTTTGAAAATTTCACAAAACCTTCCATTCCTATCAGAGAGTTTCCAACTTTTTTTTTCTCCGAATAAACGCAATATTTTCCACAAAAAGTGAACTTTGCATTCCGCTCCACCGCCATTTGCAAATTTAAAACCGCACGTTGCCAGATTCACAAACGCCTTGACAGTGACTGCGACCATGCAGAAGAAACATGAATGAGGTTGCGTCTCATGACGTCATAAGCGATTCGCATAATTATTTTGCGGCCTTCTTGGTTGAGGGAGGAAAGGAGCGGAGGGGGCGGGACGGAGGGGGGAGGGAGGCGGCGGGGAGGGGGAGAGGGAGGGGGAGGGGGAGGGGGGGGGGGAGGGGAGGGGAGGGGGGGGGAGGGGAGGGGAGGGGGGGGGGGGGGAGGGGAGGGGAGGGGAGGGGAGGGGAGGGGAGGGGAGGGGAGGGGAGGGGAGGGGAGGGGAGGGGAGGGGAGGGGAGGGGAGGGGAGGGGAGGGGAGGGGAGGGGAGGGGAGAGTCTTTTCTGCCACAGCAACGCGTGGCCGGGTACAGCTAGTAATCTGATAAATACAAACTATGAGTGAATTGGCTTGAGAGAGAAAACGTGTTACGCCACAAAAATTTCTTAAATTTTTTCAACATTTCAAATAAAAACAAAAAAGTTCAAATTACAATATAAAATTTCAAATTATATTAAACATAAAACAAGAGTCTTGGAATACATGTAGGCCAGGCGAACGTCTATAATTTGCTATTATGAAATGAATAAAACATTCTCACCTCGTCAGACCACCGTAGTCGACTCCTTGTTCACCAGAGAATCTCACAAAGAGACGTTGTCGAAGATGTTCTGGTTTCATCTTCATCACTTGCACGTATGAAGTCTCGAAGGCAGAAACAAAATGATAATTAGTTCTTTAAATTCTGTCATTTTCCGAAATTTAACACTCTCAAAAATGGTCAATTCCTTCAGTTATTTTTGTAATAATCTATATAATATTCAGTTCTTTTAAAACTGAAAAGAAAAAAGAACTTAATTTATTTTGAAATTTTCCGATTATTAAAAAACTTTCTAATTTTTTCAATTTAATAATCATCAATGTAAAAAAATTCATTTCACACCGTCCGTCTATTTAAAAACAAATATATGAAGCCTGTCATATAAAAAATTCTTCCATTGTTAACTGTAAAAAAACTCTTTAAAATCACAAGAATCAATCACCAGTAAGAAATATTATTTAAAATTATAATTATTGAAAACAATTATAATTAAAATAATAACTGCTCCGAAAAAATATTGTTCAGAATAACAATTATTATTTAGAATATATTATAATTATACTGGGGGTGTGCATGCTAGCTCTGACAGATAAAAAATGTTGGTCTTAAAGAGTTAGAATACTTACCTCAAAAACTTTTTCTCGTGACACAAGAATACGGCAAATATCGACTTTCAGTTTGAATTTCATCAGTTCCCTTCGAAAAGCCTTCACCTTCTGACCAAAATCTTGATTGACAACCGTCCTCAAGCAAGAGCTGGAGGTCATGCTGTGGCCATTTCGAAATGGACTACAGCGAACCAAGTCCACCCCTCTACCAGTTCCAAATGATGGACGATGTAATGAAGTGCATGGCAGATATCTGCAAAAACAACTGTACCTGTTGTCTTGCAAATTTGTTATCATTATCAGACCTACTAAATTTTTATTACTAATCCATTACTATAATAAATTACTACTAATCTTATATTTGTACAGAACTTATTCTATCCTGTAGTAATGTTCATTACTAATGTTGATTCTCTGTGTAATTGACGAAAAGTGACTTGCAACACTGAAAAATTGTAATAATTTTTGCTACTGATGTTGCGGATATTACTGCCACTACTACTAACGCTTCTATTAATACTACTACTACCACCACCACGACCCCCACCACCACCACCACTATAACTACTGCAACTGCTGCTACCAATTCTAAACTAATACCACCGCCACGAATAGCTATTGCACCTGGATATAATCTTGTTCCCGAGGTCATAATTTATTATTATCAGCAGCATAAACAGAATGCATATAAAATAAAAACAGAAATCTAATTCCAAAGAGACAGCATTGTGGCAAATAAAGCCTTGACCACAGTCCATGAAGCTCACACACTTGTTATAATTAACGAAACGATTACAACGAAAGTAACTGAACATTATGAAAACCCACTGATTATAACGACGTTTTGTAATCTTCGGATTTTGTCCAAACATATTTCTCGGTGCAAGACCAAACTCATCTGCAGAGATGAAACACACATGTCAATAAAAAAATTCATATCTATAGGTTATAATTATTGCAAAAATACCAATCAACAATCTCTAGTTCAACAGAACATAACAATAGTGCTGTACACTGAACAACAACTAAGCCAAGATGGCGCAGACAAAAGAAGAAGAAAAATTAAATAAATTTCGCTAAGCTGTGTGCGCCGGCATATTATAGTTTCGAAGGGGGGGGGGGTACAAATCTTCCCCCACCCTTTCCCGTGATATTTATTCACAAATAGTTTGAAAATTCCCTAAATTTTGGGGCAGTGGTATGAAGAAGTAGAAAGTACAGTGCACAAATATACTCCTTAAAGCTCATGGCTTTACTTTTGGAAAATTACTTTGACACTGACTTTGGTAAACGTGGACTCCCGATGAAGATGCAATGTTCTGATGATTTGGTATTCTCTGCCTGTTCCTTCCCAGGCTTTCCTCCTGCATTTGCAAAATCTTCTCATTCAATGGCAAGTCATTAACTCTATAAAAAAAAGACAAATTATAGATGATGAAAGCAATCAGTTATTTACCAAATGGATCTATAACCATTCGTAACACTACCACCTTAATCATCCCATGAAAATTACAGAATTTTTCAGAGCACCATCAATAGATACCTACAGCATGCTTAGAATACAACAGAAGTTACCAGATTTGATCAATATTATAAGCATCACTGTCATCGTCCTCCATCAAGACCACGACCACCACCACCACTACTACCATCCAGTACACTATCAAATGCCCACATCAATTATTACTACTTACTAGGCCTACACTGTAACTTATTACAGTGTTCAATAAACTGATAGTATCATCCTTCTCACCTTCATTCTTATCATATTCAATAACACAATAATGAGCAACTAACACTGCATCAGATCTTGTGGCATGCTGTTGCTGCTGTTGCTGCTGCTGCTGACTATGTCCTTGGTGAGAGGAAGCTGAGACTGAAGATGACCTCCTGTACATGACGTGTGACCCCGGATGTGGTGAGTTCAGACTGAAATAAATCTCATTGCTGGTTGTAGGGCAATCGAGAATGTCCAAGCCATGCTTTGATTCAATCGTCTCTCGAAGTTGAAGATGTTGAACTGGGAAACGCAAACAAAGCATTAAACAGCCAATTGACCAAGAAATCGATTAGAAACAAACAAAATTAAGCTGATGATGATAATGATGATGTGGAGAAGCAGAAGCAGGAGAGGAGGAAGATGATTTGACTATGATGATGATGATAATGCTGAAATCGACAACAACAACAACAACAACAAAAATAAGGATAAAAAATTATAAGGAAGAAAACCATGATAATTAGGATGGAGTGAGAGTGAAAAAAAATAAATTCAGAAATCCGAAAAGTAATAGCAACCAAAACGTTACTTGTCATGAGGGAGTCAAGAAAAATGTGAAAAAGTTTTTAAAATATTAATGTGTTCACTACAGTGCAAAAAGTTTTAAAAAATTGCATTTTAGAGAGAAAATATTAAGGCTTTCTTATGATAATATTCTTAGTGCAAAATAATTAACTGCCATTCAATATACCGTTGGAAAGAGTTCTTATTTCAGGGATATGAAACTGCAACTAGCCCCCTTCCCCAATAAACCCATGAACCAGACTATTTGATGCGTTCATACCCCCTCGATTTCGTAATCGCAGAATATTGGTGGCATCAAGACAGACGTTGCCAATGGCGCCACCACTCGTGCCCTTCACCTTGAAGCCTTTGTTCCAAACCGACATTGTTATGAAGTCCCCATCTTTGAGATATCTGCAAATTCAATCCAAAACACTCCAACAATACCTTCAAACACGTAACCACTGACTTGAACCGATAACTAAAAACACATGATAAGCAATTGTATAGTATTAGTTACAACAAATGCTATATGACATAGACCCTAACTGATTTATTTCAGTCTGAGCTCTAGGATGCTTTGCACAGTTAAATGTCAGCGGCACAAGTGCCAAGTCACATAATTATAGTAAGAGAAATCCAAACGTTTTTTTTTAATGTGAAGGTCTTTGTCCAGGAATAAATGCAGGAAGAAGATTCCAGGCTACTGCTCCTTCTACAGGATTCTGCTTGCTAGGGAAAGGAAGGCTGAGTAAGCCTTATGTGGTTGCAGGGCTTGAACCTGCATCCGTCTGATCTTTGTGCAAGCACATTGCCATTCAACCATCTCTTTGCTTGGTGTCATGTGCCCTCAACACCAGGTTTATACCCACCTTAAGAAGAATGTTCCAGGCTACTGCTCCTTCTACAGGATTCTGCTTGCTATGGAAAAGAAGGCTGAATCAGTCTTATGTGGTTGGAGGTCTCGAACCCACACCCATCTGATCTTCGTGCCAGTACATTGCCATTCAACCATTTCTTTTTGCTTGGTGCCCCATTGACACCAGGTTATACCCAACTGCTCTCTTTAACCAGGGTTGAGTTGGCAGTGCTCCTGAATAGATCACCTTGAAGTAGTGCTACATAAATCTCCAATTAGTCCTTTATGTGCCACGGGGTCCCGTTTGCAAAATGGTGTTGGGGGAGTTTCTCACTTCCAATCAGTCAGTGGGTCCCTGGACATGAAAAATCACCGAGGTGCTTGCCTGCCATGACGTCACGAATGGCGTAATTGACAAAACCAATATGGCCGTCGTCGGCCATATTGGAAAATTCATCTTCTTTATTTCTTGTAGTATATGCACGTGTAATACCTCTAATTGTACTGATTAATGTATTTAGAATTCATTTCTGATATTGGTTTTGTCATCAGGGGTCATCTTGAGGTCATAAGGTCATGGTCAAGGTCAAATTTTCATCTTTTTCATTTCTCATAGCATATGCACGTGTAATACCTCTAATGGTACTAATTCAGGTATGTAGAATTCATTTCTGATATTGTTTTTGTCATCAGAGGTCATCTTAAGGTTATAGAGGTCATGGTCAAGGTCACTGAGTTTCATCTGTTTCATTTTTCGCAGCATATACATGTGTAGTACCTATAATGTTACTAACTCAGGTGTGTAGAATTCATTTCTAATATTGCTTTTGTCATCAGAGGTCATCTTAAGGTTATACAGGTCATGGTCAAGGTCACTGAGTTTCATCTGTTTCATTTTTGCAGCATATACATGTGTAGTACCTATAATGTTGCTACCTCAGGTATGCAGAATTCATTTCTAATATTGTTTTTGTCATCAGAGGTCATCTTAAGGTTATAGAGGTCATGGTCAAGGTCACTGAGTTTCATCTTTTTCATTTTTTACAACATATACATTTATACATGTGTAATACCTATAATGTTACTGATTCGGGTATGTATCTGATATTGGTTTTGTCATCCAGGGACATCTGAAGGTTATGAGGTCATAGTCAATGTCATTTTGTCTCATCAGTGGTGTCGATTATGACTTGAATGAATGCAGCGTAGAAGAAGGAGTTATAACTTTAATTAAACAAATTTAGTTAGCTTATTATAGCATGTTAAAAGTTAATGCTGCTTTATATCATATTTCAGTGCATCAATAAAGGCTGTCTTCAAAATAAAACCATTCAGATTGTTTTGGATGTGTGCAAGCACGTTTGCGTCGTATGGATGAGTTTTTGTCTTCCCATCACAAAATGTGTCTCAGAAATTTGCTACCACGTGGCTACCACAGCGTCGATTGTCACACTTGCCTGCACAGTTGTGTATAGCGAGCAGAAATCGCGACAAAGGATGCAGACATTGTGATGGAAGCAGCGCACCTAAGTGTTTCTTTCAACCGCTATATCATGGCTCCATAGTTTTGCCTCATGTTCGTTGTGTGTTGCAAGTGCCCCTCGCTGGATCATCCTGGATGTGGCCTCTGATCCCACTGCTTGTAGGAGGGAATGCATCAATTCCGAACGTGGATGTGATATAGTTGTCTAATCTCAGCTGGTCGAACGTTTCACATGTTGTAATTGACCTTGGCTCTGCCCAGACACGTACCAAGTACTTCTCTACTAATGCTGCATCTTGCTCTAACTCTGTCTCCCCAAAGTTTGTTAGATACTGTAGTGTACTGGGCTGCAGGCATTATCTGCGTGTCTGAATCTCACCTTGGATTCAGGCCTGCATGTCAACAGCATAAGATTGGATATGGATATTGGACAGCCATAGCTGTCAGCAGAGAACCCCGTGTTGTAGATGAAGCTTATGCAAAGAACCCATGAGGATCTCGTTAACCTGTAAGCTACCATGAAGAAGTGGTCCTGCAGAAAAGAAGCAAGCCAATCAAGTACATTTCCAGAGAGGCCAAAGGCAAACGCTTGCATCTATAAGGTGCTGGATAGCACGTATAGACGCAAGAGAACGTCGTGATCAGCACTGTCAAATGAAGAGCCCACGTCAAAGTAAAGAGAGCTACCTAGGATCTATCGATAGCCCTTTATAGATGTAAGAGAAAAGGCGGGTAAGTAACGTTTCTGTGGAACGGCACTTGCGGAAACATGACTGGAAAATTGGGAGAAGGCAATTTTTCAAGATAATGCATATGCTGTCCAGCAACAATCTTCCCAATAATTGAGACAGAAGTTAAGGAAGATAGACTGCACGTTGTACAAGTAGGTGGAAAGGTTGGTGGTGGACTACTGCAGGGACGTGGCTTCACGGACTGTAGATCTATCGTAAAATGCAGTCAAGAGGTTGCTGTGCTCCTCGAGTCCTGGATATTCTTGGGACTCCAAGTAGCTTCGCTCCTTTTCCTTGTACTGACAGTGCATTTATCGGACTTATCCACGATGATTGCTCGGCAGCTGGCTTGGTTTTTCTGTAGCGCCTTTCCATGTGTCGGGCATATCCACTAGCTCCTCGTGGGCGTATTTGTATAATCTATTCTGCCGATCCAATATCAGAAATGAATTATACATACCCGAATCAGTAACATTATAGGTATTACACATGTATATGTTGTAAAAAATGAAAAAATAAAACTCAATGACCTTGACCATGACCTCTATAACCTTAAGATGACCTCTGATGACAAAAACAATATTAGAAATGAATTCTACATACCTGAGTTAGCAATATTATAGGTACAACACATGTAAATGCTGCAAAAAATTAAACAGATGAAACTCAGTGACCTTGACCTCTATAACCTTAAGATGACCTCTGATGACAAAAACAATATCAGAAATGAATTCTACATACCTGAATTAGTACCATTAGAGGTATTACACGTGCATATGCTATGAGAAATGAAAAAGATGAAAAATTGACCTTGACCATGACCTTATAACCTCAAGATGACCCCTGATGACAAAAACAATATCAGAAATGAATTCTACACACATTAATCAGTACAATTAGAGGTATTACACGTGCATATACTACAGGAAATAAAGAAGTTGAATTTTCCAATATGGCCGACGGCGGCCATATTGGTTTTGTCAATTACGCCATTCGTGACGTCATCGCAGGCAAGCACCTCGGTGATTTTTCATGTCCAGGGACCCACTGACTGATTGGAAGTGAGAAACTCCCCCAACACCATTTTGCAAACGGGACCCCATGGCACATAATTGTAATTGTAATTGTAATTGTAATCGAACATTTATATAGCGCCACTTCAAGAGAACTCCTCAGAGGCGCTCCCGACCTGACACCAAACCATAATCAAAGAGAATGGTTTTCAAACGCTTGCGGAAAAGGGGCAAAGAAAGACAAAGAAGTTCATTACGGAGACTAATAGGTAACTTATTCCAGAAAGACGGACCGACCATAGCAAAACTTCTATGCAGCACTGTGGAAGATCGAGCCCTAGGAACAACCAGGTCACCATGCGTTGCAGAGCGAAGGAATCTACGGCCTGGAATGGATAGCACAGGCACACAAAGTTCCATAAGGTAGATCGGAGCTTGGCCTGCTAGGCAATTACGGATGAGCATTAGAATCTTAAACTCAATACGTTTTTGCATAGGCAACCAGTGCAGTTCCTCCCGTATAAAACTTGATATATGCCCAAACTTTGGAATGCCACCAATCAGACGAGCTGCAGCATTAAGGACAGATTGTAACTTATTAATGCGTGAAAGAGTTAAGCCCGCATAAATGGCACTGCCATAGTCAACTCTCGTGCATATAAATGCATGCATCAGAGTAGTGACAGCTTTAGTTGTAAGAGAGCGACGCACCGAGCGAATCTGACGAAGATGGTAGAAACAAGTACGACATACATTTCTCACGTGAACAGAAAGGGTCAATTCCTGGTCCAAGGTCACACCCAAATCACGCACAGTGGTAGAAAAAGTCATTCCAGGAAAGCAATGTTGCAGATTTTGCATATCAACTTTAGAAACTTGCATGCGACTACCAACCCAAATAAACTGTGTTTTTCCAGGATTAAGCCTGAGGCGGTTGGACGACATCCAGGCGCTAATCGTTTCCGAAGTCATGAGAATTTTCTCTACTAGTGAGATAGCCTCTAAAGCTGGCCCCTGGACGTATGCCTGAGTATCATCAGCATATTGATGTGCCGCAACCCCCACAGAAGACAGGATCTTATTTAAGTCAGAAGTATACAAAATGTAGAGCAAAGGCCCTAAAATAGAACCTTGTGGAAGGCCAAAGAAGACCCTGGACCAGTCAGATCGGGTAGAGCCAAAAACCACAGACTGGCTGCGCCCAGAAAGAAAAGCCTGCAACCACAGCAGTGGGCGGCCAATGACACCAAACGACGTTTCAAGGCGCTCTAGAAGAATGTCATGGTCGACGGTGTCAAAGGCCGCGCTCACGTCAAATAAAGCCAGGAGTGTTACATGCCCCTGGTCAACAGCAGCATACATGTCAACTAATATGCGTGTTAAAACAGATTCAACTCTCGTGCATATAAACTCAATGACCTTGACCATGACCTCTATAACCTTAAGATGACCTCTGATGACAAAAACAATATTAGAAATGAATTCTACATACCTGAGTTAGCAATATTATAGGTACAACACATGTAAATGCTGCAAAAAATTAAACAGATGAAACTCAGTGACCTTGACCTCTATAACCTTAAGATGACCTCTGATGACAAAATATAAATATAAATAAACACTATCTAGAGTAAACGAACTTACAGAATGAAGTCTTTGTTCCATTCAGGATCAAAAGTCTTGTGACAGACGTCCGTGTACTGGCACTGCTCAGCAACATTCACCGTCACCCTTACCAGAGGATCTGGAAGACCTGAAGGAACAGAAGTTCAAATGATCAGATCAGAAATGTGTACGACAAGTGAGAAATTTATTAAACGTTCATCACCTGACAAGGCCAAATGGGGTGATTAGGTCAATCATGAGAGTGGGGTAAAACGAAAGACAAAGCAATAATTTTAAACGAGGCCGTAATGGGTTAGCAGGCCAATCGTGAGACCAGGTCATAAACCATGTCAAATTCATGACAAGGCCTGGAAATACGCAATCCAGCCACTGTTTTCACAAACATGCGACAAGTGAAAACACCGGCAATGTGTCATAGAGCACAACCGTAGTATACCTAGAACTGCAAAGCATGAATAAAGCATGCCAGCTTCTCTTGTGAGCTGAAATTCCGTCTGTGAAAGGCTGCCTTATGAACTTGAATAGGATATTTGACTATGGTATTGGTTTTGGAGTGCCCGCGTTCAATGGTGCCTTATTGTTCAGACGCCGGTGCAATAGAAGTTACTACCTCTAATTACAAAATTACAACAGAAATTGTCAACATTACATAACATTACTTTACCTCTCATGACTGTGAAGTATACATGCATTGACTGATATAGAACTGGGCTATATAAATTGTCTTCCCATGACTCCAAAGCACACATGTACTGGAGGTGATATTGAACACGGCCACATAAACTGTCTTTTGTAGATTGTACTTAAAGCATGTACTTCACATCAACTGCAATGTTATCTCTGACCACATAGTGGCACATACAGACAATTTATAAACATTTTCTTCAACAATACAGACATTATGAAACATACTACAGAAGAGATTCCTTGGCAGAAGTGTTGCCCGTAACACTAAAACAACAAACAGAAACTTCTAAGAACTTTCTTGTAAGAAACAATGTCAACAATGACAGAGCCTATTGCTGAAACATTCTTGTGGCTGAATAAGCCATTTGAAAAGTGAGCAAATTTATTCTGTAATGGTGTGGATTTGACCCTTTTACTTTCTCAAGGGCTGACAATCAAAGATGGCCACACGTACTTTAATTTACTATTAATAAATGTTTTAATGCACACACTCTGTTAAGGATGTAAAGCCTATGCCAGTCAATAGATTGTCTGATTCAGTGAGAAAGAAGATTTCCTACCTCCCCTTCCCTTCCCCATTTAATCACAGCCTCCTAGATCATGCATGCACATTTAATTCCATATTAACTCAAGGCTTGCTCAACCAAACGGAAGTAGGAGCACCAGCAGTGTGTGCCTTTCAGAGGTAATAATAAGAAGGTGCAACATATTGTATTACAGAAATTACATTACAACTGACATGTAGAAATATGATCATACAAAAAAATAATGTACAATCAAATTCAAACTCACCAGTAAGCCGCATTCTCTGGTGAAACATGAAACCTCGAATGGAATCATGACCAAAAGACTCCTAAAGTGCAACTCATTAAGCATGAAACAATATTACGCTAAAACAAAAATCATATAAGTAAATCAAATCAATTTAAATAGATAATGAAATGTTATGCAAAATCTCATAAATTTTTCAGCACCACACAAAACTCACATTAAGGATATGATAAATGTATCTTATCTACTGGTGCCATATCACATCAATTCTGCAATGGTGCAAGCCTTTGCAAGGTCACAATCCGGAATCCACAATCAGTGACGTCTCCTAATTGGGGGGGGGGGAGGAAGGGGTGACAATCTTTTACAGTTATCAGAAGCAGTGTTAACGTTCTGAGTTACCGTAGTACGGTAGGGTTGCTGATTCCTGAAAACCCTATTACTAATTAACAGCTGCTGTGAGTCTCTCCTACATCTAGCCTACATGTTTGGCTGAGTCGACCGAGAGTGATGTTTCTTCTCCCATCATAGGTGGGTAGTTCAGACGTTATACTGTCCAGAATGAATAACTAAAACCTTTCAATTCAAAATCATGGCTAAAAGTAACTCAGTCTATCCAAGGCCCCGTGACTGTCTCAAACAAATGGAACTGGAACAACTTTTAAGACCAAATTGCAAAGCTTATGAGACCCGGGCTATTATCATACTATTAAAAAGCAACTCACAATAGACCTACCATTAACTCCGCCAATGGTTGCACTCTGCAAGTGCCAGTCCCAAGCCTGGATAAAGGAGGAGGGCGACACTAATCATCTTTGATATGGCAGTGCCATTAAACAGTAACAGGAAACCTGTGAATTGTAATTTGCTTACCGCCATTCGGTTCTGTTCAGCCACATTAAATCTCGTTCACACTTGTAATTAGGCTATAATTATGTCCTTGTGTTTTCGTAGGACTTTATACCGCAGATCGAAGCCTAGTGACTAGTCTGTAATTATGATTTTGTTCGGCCTATTGCCTCATAATAATTATCCCAGTCTTGAACACTGCCTCTGACAGTACACCGTTCCTGTTTTATATAACCTGTGTGGAAATTTGTGCGATATCATTTTCACGCATAATAATTTCCACACAAAATGAGTTAAATGACCTAGCTATATTATTATATTCTTAGTATATAGGCTAGATGAAGATAATTATAGTTTATAGATGAAGTGCACATGAAAGGCACCATGCCGATAATTATGTGACATCACATTTCCATTAGATGATTAGACAGCCGGCGGGAAGTAGGGCCGTTCATAAATTACGATGGATGTAATTTAGCCTTTTTCCTCGAAGCCATGGCATAGTAATATTTTTATAGCATTATAAAAAAAAGCTTCTGGCCAGTGGTCAGCCATATGGGCTAGCTGCGCTAGCATGATCGAGCAACGTAACAGTCTATAGCACATATATTATATTACAGACATATACGAAGCTCCTCCCATTTCCTGTAATTAGGTCAACAAAGCGCCCTCTGGCGGTCGTGGAGTTAGAAAGCTAGCGTGGACAGCGTTATAGCCGCTGTCGCTCACCGTTTCTTTTGGTGTATCGTAATCGTAATCTAAAAAATCTCTAAAGCGCCACTCGAAAAGCCAAGCACATTGCACCAGTTTATTCATGAGTGCTGTGTCTAGTCAGAAAGGTTGTCCGGTTAGCGAGATTACAAGAGGAACAGAGGTGGCAGAGTAGCAGCTGACCTGTAGGCGTTTGGTTTGTTCAGCCCTTATTAAACCTCATCCCCTATTGTCTTGTCTTCAACCTTCCTCGATTCGAGGGTTGGTCAGTTCATGGACACGTCTTCGCCAAATTCTCCTGTCCTCCGACTCATTTAGTCATTCATTCGGACATTTATATAGCACCCCTTCAAGCTTCAAGTAAAAGAAACTACTTCACACAGGCGGTCATAACTAACTGACCTTTTGCTTGGTGACCCTACTATCTATCTATATATCTATCATCTATCTATCTATATATCTATCTACGTGGTTTATATAGCGCCTCTTCAAGGGCGCTACTCAGAGGCGCTCCCGACCCATGCCCGGTCGAAAAGTCTTGAGCAAACTATAGAAAGTGCCAGACATGCTCCGAGGTTGGGAATGCAGGTTAGATTATTTGGTACTGCTGAAGAGCCTGATATTGACATGACACCACATTCATTCTGACATTTATATAGCACTCCTTCAAGTAAAAGAAACTACGCAGAGACGCTCCCGACTCCAGCTTGGCAAGCTGCTGCCGTGTGCCCAACAAAAATTTTTTTGTCTTCGATGGGTTCAAGCGTGGTCTATTGGATGACATCCAAGCTTCATCTCCTATTGCTCTTTCTAATTTTCTAATGCACAACAAGCAGTAGGTATTAGGAAGTAGCGGTTAGTAGCCTATAGGGTAAAATGGGGTAACTGTCAAAGATATTAAAAAAATTGCTCAAAAGTGCTAAAGATTTGCCAAGAAGTTCAAGAGATCAGTTTATAACATGTTTATTCAACATTAAAAAGAAAACACCAAGTACAGATAATTTTATATCTGAAACTGGCATAGGCCCTGCATCAGTTGATTAAGGTGATGTAGCACAGGGGCGGATTCAGAAACTTTGTAAGGGGGGGGGCAAAATTCTTGTTGGCCACAACAAGAATTTTGGGTCTTGACAACATTTTCATCCGTGTTCGCCAAAGAAGTTGATGACCTTTTTTTAGTCCTCAATTCAAAATTTTGGGGAAAAACATACCATTTTGTCTGCCAAAAAAGTTGATGACCTTTTTTTAGTCCTCAGGTTATAACTTCTGGAAAAACGTGCCATTTCCAAATGGGGGGCCATAATGCATAGGCATTTCTGAATAGGAGGGGCCAAAATGTACAATATATACATTGTTCCACAGCATGTTCAATCCAAATGGGGGGCCACGATACATGGGCATTCCTAAATGGGGGGGCATGGCCGGATAAGCCCCCTGGATCCGTCCCTGATGTAGCATAGATTATATCAAGATGATTATTATCTTTAGTTTAGTATACATGAACGAGTTCTATACAATCAGAATAAAACTCAGTGTCCTTAATTTTAATTGATTTGTGTTATTTAATTTATCTTTCTGTGTAATCATTAGCACACATTCAACTGATGCATAATGGCTGATGTAAGTTACTCTTAGTAATAAGTTAACAGATACTTGATTCTGGCAATAAGTTAACACAGATAATTGATTCTGGCAATCTCAATGTTACATGTTTAGGAACATATTTTAAATGATGAAGCAGACCGCATTTAATTCAATCAAGTTGAATCAACACAAATTTATATAGCGCCCCTTCAACTTTCTCCTCAGAATCACTCCCAACATTGTCCAAAACTCAGGCCTGGTCACTAAAGAAAAGCCTGAAGAAGACGATATAAAGAGCCAGCAGAATTACGGGGAAGCATGCGGAAGCTATTCCAAATAGCTGGACCAACCATCAAGAATGCTCTTCACTGCACAGTTGTAGTAATTGCAACAGACATAAATTTAGTCCAGTGAAACTGTCATCCATCACTTCATTAAACTCTTCGGTTACAACTGGAGAAGGTGTAGCATTGGAGGAAGATGGCTGGAGTTCTTCACCTGCAGATGTTGTAAAACTCACACCAGAAACTGTCCCAGGCCGATCTGTCGACGACGATCCATCAGTTACGATTGGAGAAGGTGTAGCATGGGAGGAAGATGGCTGGAGTTCATCAGTTACGATTGGAGAAGGCGTAGCATGGGAGGAAGATGGCTGGAGTTCATCAGTTACAATTGGAGAATGTGTAGCATGGGAGGAAGATGGCTGGAGTTCATCACCAGCAAATGGCAAACCAGAATTACCTGTGATCATCTCCTGCTGCCTCTTGAAACCTGCCATCACACCAACAAAATAGTCGAAGTCTCCTTCACAGTTGGAAGATTTGCTGGTGGCTGCCAGCATCCAATTCACGGATACTGCTCTCCCAGCAGACTCGTATTCCCAAGTCGTGCGTGAGTCGTTGTTGAGACCTTTCTGTCTGACGCACGAAAACCAGTTCTCCACAATGTCTTGATTGAATCGCGAAGTCAAAACAAATTGAAACGCATGCTCATTCAAGAGGTCATGAGCAATCTGGCGAATACCTCTAATTGTCAGCAGCAGTCCTTGTTGAAATGGTAACGTTGACTTCACGGTGTTTTTCAACACATGCCTGAATCTCCATGACGAGATCCATTCACAAGCTGTATCCAACAATTGAAATTGTTCTAAAGATTTAGCAGTCAGTGGTTTCTTCCACTTATGATTGACTTTCACGACCCTCGAGTTCAACACGTCGAAAATCTGATCAATTCTTTCTACAAAACTAGCTGTTGACAGTGCAGAGTCATTCAATTTCTTGAAGTGCACATATGTTCGTATAGCTGCTGCAACACTGTGGCTTAGCACCTGTGTGGCCAGGCTCACCTTCATCTTTCTGAATGGCTTTAACTCCAGATGACCATCTGTCAACTTCGGACACAGGCGCAAGCAATTTCCCTTCTCCATTTCATACATTTTACGAATCACGCCAAATGATGCAACCATCTCACCCGATTCATTTGTGATGTCATAGTTGAGAAGATTATTTCGCAAGTTCTTGATCAGATGTGGAACGTCGTACAGTGCATGAACCTTCGTGCCTCCTTCTGCAATAAACCATGGTTGAGTCTCTGAAACACCGAGCACCTTGTACAGGAGGCGGTGTGATGGTTCCTGGTCACACACCAAAGCCACTACGTTTAAACCAATGCTCTGCAATAGTGATATGATCTTAAAGATCATTTCTTTTAGTGTTGCTACCTGTATAGAATGTCCACCAAAGAAATGTCCCACTGGCTGTTTCCATCTGCCTGAAATGCCACGAACCATAAATTGCACCGCCTGTTTGGCAATGTCAGAACTCTTTGTGCGAAACTCGTTTAAATCCACAAAGCCAGAAACCACATCACTGGACTCAAAGTAGTGCAGTTTGCTCTTTAGTGCCATTCCATCAAATGTAAGAATGCAGTACTTTTCGTAACATGTCATCGACTCCATGCGTTTCTTCAAGGCTTCCAAGTAATCAGTTTTAAAACCACAGCCAATGTTAAATTGACCAATGAAAGCCTGCAGGGTGCGTTCTGATGGTAAGTGAAAACTGGAACTCATAAACCGATAGGCTGATGGGCTCTTGTAGAATAAGCCAAGTGCTAGCAGTTTGTCTTGCACAGTAAATCTCATTCCAAACTTGGAGTACTTGCATGCGCGAATCTGGCTTTGAAAGAACTGTCTCTTACTTGCTGGTAGACAATTAAAATCCTGACATAATGAACAGGTGCAGGTTAGCTGTTTGTTTTTAAGCACATCTGTGTGAAGCTGCTTAGAAGAGATTTTTTTGTTCAAGGACGGATTTTTATTATCTCTGCGTAGACGATGTAACGACACACGAGCACGATTTAAACTGATCTTTGCGCTTTTCAACTTACTCGTCAATGCTGCTTTTTGTGGTGTCATTTGTAAAGATCTTAAAGCAGGTGATACTGTCTTCTGTGGTGTCAGTTCTAAAGATCTTGACTCAGGTAACTCAATGGCTTCCGATGAGCTTAAACTCAATGGCGAATTTTCTACTTGTACACAGTCATGACCTGTCTTTACCTTTTTTGAAATGCTCATTCGCAAAGCTGGTGGCTTCCTTTTCTTTTGAGGTTCTGCTGCTGAAGACTGCGGGAAGTTGAAAACTGTAGGAACAGCATTGTGGATTAGTGAGTTTCTATCTGTGACGTTCATGAACATGCGATCTTCGAAGTGTTCGCCACAGACCAAGCAGTTCGCGTTCAGTTCAGCAGTTGTCTTTTTGTCGAGGTTCACTGTACGACAGTTGACAACCCACCGTTTCGATCTAAAGATAAATTCAACATTCACAGTCCAAATCAACAAATGATTTAGGCATAAGACAACAAGTCACAGAACGGCGATAATTTTATTCGAAGCTCGCAACGCGTTAACTTTTTTATTTTTTATTTTCTTGAACCCAAAAAACAAAGAAACATAATACAATTGTGACAGTGAACATAATACTTTAACATAAATAAATTGTGACCTAATAAAAGTGACCTAAATAATAAAAAGACTATTATACGGCTATTTATAATTAGTGATTTTTAATAATTGAAGCATGGTCAGTAACAGCATTTAATTTATTTCTCAATTTAATTCTCATTTATTTGCATCTAAAAAACTTTAATTCAAAGTTTAAAAATACATAAGGATTAAAAGTAACTTTGTAATTGTAAGTGGATCTGCACAAATATAGGATAGCAAATGAAACATTACCAGGTAATGTTTCCGCGTGCCACTAACATACGGCGATATATAGCCCAATGTTTTTGGGAAAGTAAGTCAAAACCACAGCATATTTTACTTATAAAATTCATTCAGAAAATGTTCCACTGTTTTCGTTCATCCAAACTGCACCCCCAACCAAGCCTGATCCCACTAAAACCATCTCCCATTCTCACTACACCCCTACCTCGCCTCGTCCTTACCCATAACACCTCACCCTGCCTTAGTTCGCCCGCAAATTATTGAGCGTGCGTCAGTGTTTGCGTATATCGCTATTTGTATTTTAATTACGAGATAAAAAAATTATACTGCAGCTAGCTGGCGTGTGCGGGAAGCTTTTTAACCACAAATACAAACAAGATATCTCGCAGCTGGCAGCCAATGTGTCAAGGTCAATCAATGTTGTTGTGTTCCTTAGCTTACATTATAAGCGTATTAATATTTCAGAAATATACCACATATATTATATTAATAATAATATAATATATGTGAATATACCTTTTTTCATGGTATTTTGACTTACCTACTTTCGAGAAAACATTGGGCTATCGATCGTTGTAGGTCAGGCCGCTCTATTCTGCACCTATCTGTGGCGCCCATAATGTTTACTTGCTACCGAGCCGTCATTTGCCTCTACCTGAAGTTCTTATTATCTCTAGGCAGGGCAAACGCATGAACCGTTCGATTCATTCTTGTACCTCTGCGCTGAGAAATACCCACCATGCCGGAGACGCATAAAATCGTGTTAACGTGAAATAAGACCCGTGCTTCTCCAAGCCGGTTGATCAACTAATCTGCCGCCATCTCACATAAACACCTCACTGTGATTTTACGGCGCAATTGGCAATAGATCTTACCTTTCTGGATCCTTCGGAAATCTGAAAAAACTCAATTTCTTCCTTTCTTTCACATTGTAATACGTATTGCTACAGTAAACAACAGAACATCCCTTGCGATTAGACGCCATCTTTGTCGTTTTCGTTGAACGCTCGGTAGGTGGAGTGATTACAGAATTTAACATGGAAAGTGGGCGGAGCTTCGTATATGTCTGTAATATAATATATGTGGTCTATAGGATTTGCTTTTGAACTACAAAAAGAATAACGTGAAATCACTCCAACAAGGACCTTCATCACCAGTGGCGTAGCCAGACTTAGCCTACATTCAAGAGGAGGCAACTAGGGTATCTTAATATTAATTATCCATGATCCACGCTGACAGACCATTGTCAGAAAGGTCCGAATCTTAAAATCCTGGTCATTGGTCAATTATAGGCTATAAAAAGATTCGCCGATGATCATCACTGAATCACTGATTGCTCCCGTAGCATCATGCTGTATCCACAGTATCCTCGGCTTGACCTGGGAGGCTTGACCTTCCCGTATCTAATCTGGCTATCGCGGACTTGATTTGATACCACAACGCCAGCGATTAAGCTGGTACTCTGGCCACATGAAATCTTCACACTCATGTTTGCTACTTAACGTGATTAGGCTACATTTTAATAATCAAAATAATCATCTATAATAATGAAATAAAAATAACACAGCGCTATAAAAACTAACATTGTGGCGTATTCTATGGTCAGCCATTAACAATTCGTTGGTCGTAAAAAGATTCCGTTTTGGAGTAAAAACTTTGGTGCAAAATACAATTTTTCAAGTCGAAATGGACACGGACGATATCGGTGGAAAAGTATATGCCGCACAGCGCATTCTAAAGCAGAGAATACGCAAGGTTTGATTTGTGTAGAGTTAGATATTGCAGCAGCTTGTGCATGGCGCTTCAAGTGTTTATTTGAAATCGGGTTGTCATTAGAGCAGTACCCGATATATCGTGCGACGCACGCCATGTCATCAAGGGACCAAAATACACGGTTAAGAAAACCACATTGTGTCCAAAACTATTCAGGGAAAGTTGCTTTCGGCATAATTGCAGTATCGGGTACCGGAGCATATGCGATATCTTTGGACAGTATCTAATGACGACACTAACCATAGCCGACCCTCACGACGCCTAACCTTAGCCTAACCTACACTTACGGTCTTCGATAATGCAGTTAAGCGGTTATTTTCATGAGAAAAATTTGTGCAGGTTTAAAACGCAGTTGAATATTAAGTCACCAGCGTAGTACGGTCTGGTGGCAACTAAACTTGCCATACACCAATGAGGGACTCTTGGCCTGTTTAAACTTGGGTTACTTACAGTTTGATACAGGCCTTGATGTCTCGTTTCACTTTCATTCATTCGGACATTTAGATAGCGCTACTTCAGGTTAAAAAAAACTACTCAGAGGCGCTCGATACAGTCTATCATGTTGGGTTTGAGTTATCCGTTTAAAGACTAACTAACTGATGTTATTACCTTTTAGTGGGTTTCTCTGTTGTTAACAGATCTATTGAAAGTATTTTCTTAAATTTAAAATCGGAAGATGGTGTATAGTCGTATGATTTTTTTACCTTTTATGACATTCTGGATTTGTCGATGCCGATAGAATCCACAACCCAGTGGCTGGAATTACACCTGCTCTGTGATAAGATGATGCATGACACATGATTTTTGTCACTTCCAGTACTTGATTTGTTGATTTTCTCATGATTTCATTAGCACTTACACTTGAAAAATGGCAGCCATTGAAATAGATTAGACAATGGCACTTAAAAAGTCCATAACAATGATCGATATAATAATCGTAATAAATGATAATAGTAATTTGATAATAATAATGTTAGACATTGTTTCCTTTTGCAGGGCAAAGTCGAGTATCTTGTGAAATGGAAGGGCTGGAGTAGCAAGTGAGATTACGAATTTGTTTGGTTTTACTTCAACCTGTTTCAGATTTTTTTAAGCCATAGATATTTGATGGCTGCTCAGAAATACAACTTTTTATGGTGGATTTTGATTAAGAAGGTCTTGTGCTTACAGTTATGCATGAAGTAGCAGTAAGGCTGAGATTAGCTTTAGAATTGATTAGAAAAAACAACAAATTCTAATTGTTTTTTTAAATGATTAGACAAACAGCAATTTTTAACCGATTGGCTACATGATTTTGCTGATTCATATTCTAGTCGTTTATAAATTTGAAGTTCTAATAATATTGATATAAATCTCTGTCTGTGATTAGCTTATAACTCAATTTTGCAGGTCAAGATGTTTATGAAGACTTAATTAAGTCTGAAATGTCAATTTATGTGTTTATTCATAGGATGTTGCATAATTGTAATTGTGATCATGGATTTATATAGCACATCCTATAGATTTAAACCCGAACATCTGAACAAATATATGACACTTTTTGAGTGTTGGAGCAGTGTTGGAACAAATTGAGTCCGAAAAAGGTTATCGAGCTTCTTTTGCTTGCAGGCACAACACATGGGAGCCAGAGGAAAACATTCTTGATGACCGTTTGATCAAAGGCTTTACGTCGAGGTAATTGCTAAATGTTTTCTTTAGTACTCAGATTGAACCTTCTGCACAATCAATAAAATATTGAACCACCTGCAAACGCACTGAATGACAGCAACCTATTGCGAGTGCAATAAAAATTATTTTATCGTGATGCTCAATGAAATAATCATAATATGCAATTACAAAACATAATATTAGACATATTCGAAGTTGTGTGAGCGAGAAATGATAAAGACAGAGAAAAAAACAGTGATAAAATCACTTTAATAGCATACGTGTGATAAAAACCACACCTGGTTAATGCGTCAGCATGTGGAATCTCACGGTTGTGAGAACGAAGAGGGTAACATTCCTTATTGATATTCTCCAGAATTTCGGCAGTGCCTCTTCAAGGGTCCTACTCAGAAGCGCTCCTGACTCTGGCATTGCAAAAATTAGTTTCAAGTTGAAGAAAAAGTGCTTCAGTCAGAGCTCCAGGAATCATACGTGGCTCACGCGTGAACCCAATCTGATCAGGGAAAGGCTTGATTCCACATTATGGGAAGTAATAGCAAGACTAAAAATCAGAGTTTGTTAGTTTCTCAGATGGCTGTGCCGCATAGCTTCTGAAGGCATAAGAAATGGGCTATATAAATATCCTGTATACTGATTTTGAAAGAGAGTCATTCAGGACACAGCTGTTATGGATTGGTGTTTCAATTCATCTGTTATATCAGGGGTCTCAAACTCAAGTCATCGTGTGGGCCAAATTTGATAATTTACAGTGTCTCGCGGGCTGCAACATGAAATTATGTCTTGCAATTTAAACTGTTTATATGAGGTGAGGGTTAGAATGCTGTAATAATGATGTAATCCTGTAAAATCACCTAAGCTAATATTATACTTTCAGTGTAACCATAATGGTACTATACACAAAATGTCAGGCGTGTCATTTGAGATTTATTAATCATCATTAATTAATCAATTAATGAAAAAGCTGTTCACGTAATAATTATTATGTACATGTAATGCCAAATATCGCCATTGGCGTGTTGCAGTAGGCCTACTGCAGTTGCAGATTTTGGAATTTTTCTTGTAGTAGACACTGAGGGAAGCACAGAAGCAGAGGCTTAGGGTGTTTGAAATGGCGTGCTTACGAAAGATAGAAGGTGTCACGAGAAGGGATAGGATTAGGAATACAGAGATATACAACAGACTGAATATTCAACATGATATAATACACAAAATCCAAAGTAAACGGCTACGCTACTTTGGCCACGTATCCAGAATGAGGGATGAGAGATACCCGAAGGTAGCTGTCAACGGATATGTGCATGGAAAAAGAAAAAAGGGAAGACCAAAGAAGAGATGGGTCGACATGATACGTGAGGACTGTCGGGAGATGGGTTGGTCCATACAAGAAGCTACACACAAAGCTCAAGAGAGAAAGATGTGGAGATTTTCCATAGCTGGGCGGCTGTCACGTGCGAAAGCATCGTCAAAGCCATAAGTCAAGTCAAGTCAAGTCAAGAAAAGTATAGAATACCGGAATATCAACCTCATTGTAGGCTTACCTCTGCCTCAGCATGATATTACATTGAAGGCCCACTATAACTCTATCTGCATAGGCCTATCTGCTGTTGCAGATTGAATATCCAGAGCAAAAATTAGAAGAAAGCAGTTTGAACCTTGGTTCAAATCGGGAAAAAACAGCAGAATTCGGTTTTTAACCAATTTCTTTCTGTAAATAAAAAAAATAAATAAAAAACCAGATGGCTCTCGCGGGCCGCATTATTCGGGTCCACGGGCCGCATGCGGGCCGCGTGTTTGAGACCCCTGTGTTATATCATAACTTGTCATTTACAAATCTGTTTTATTTAGTTGATCTGAATGCTTATTTCTACAGCCAATTGGGAAAGGAGAGAGGAGGATTAAAAAGAGGGCCGAAGAAAAAGGTGAGAGCTCATACTGATAAATAAATCAATCTCTCCCACTGTGTGATATCCTTGAGTGGATTGTGTGTCATTTGGAATTCATGTAATGAGATCCTTCTCACAATCATGTGGTGGTGTGTTATTTTTGTGCATTTTATTCTGATGTCCTAGCTCCCCCAATTGTCTTATGGAAAGCTTGAACCCATAAACTGTGCTACATAGTTTTAGCCTATCAACTGAACACGTAGAAGCGCTAACGCTTAAGTATGCTGATTCCAACATGGTTAGGTGTTTGTAATTGATGCAGTTCTTGAAGACAATGCTTTTTGAGACAGCGCATCCACCGCAGTCAATGACGCCAATGTGGAGACTCATTTACTTTCTGTCTGTTTAAATGAGGAGTTCCTAAGAAGTCCTAAATATATCTTCATTTATCATCGATCAGGATGCAAATTCGCAACCGTTACAACGCAGACAAAATACAAACAGCGGCTGAAGAATAGTTTTACGATTCCTACACGGTTGGCTGTCTGTAATTGATGCAGTACTTAAAGGCAGTACTTAGAAAAATTCATCGCTGAGAAGCTCTGCAATTTATCATTCCTCTCGCAAACAGATTTTTTTTATGATTTTTATTTGAAACTGGAACATTGATCTTTTTAGATACCGCGCAGAGACGAAAACAGCGACGACAGCTCAAGCTCGGAAGAATCGAGCGACTCGAGCAGCTCCGACGACGACGACGATGACGAAGAGGACGACAACAAGACGATCCCGTCACCAGATGTCACTAATGTCAAGTCGAAGAACGACGACGGTAAATCGACGGAGAAGCAGTCGTCCGACGTCAAGGCGGACGTCAACGCTCCGGTCGTGACCCCGATAAAAATCCAGCGAACGGCGTACAGCTCGATGCAGCGCATGCTCAAGATTAAAAAGACGGAAGTGGGGTTCGGACAGAAAAGGGGACGACGGCCTAAGTCCCTAGTTAGCAACGCTTCTTCCAGGGTACTGACCCAGCCACCGAGGCAAGTCGGCGACTTTACGAAACCGGTTAAGACTCGCGGCCGACCTCGCGGCTCGAAGAACAAACCTCGTCTTCCGACGAACGAGGGGGTGGCCATTTTGGACACGGATAGACTAGCGGCGAAGGACGCAGTTCGGAGAGATGGCGGTTCGCCGCTCGTGGGTTCGATTCCGAGTAGAATAACCCATTTCGGCGTTCCAGTGAATGGACATGGCGACAGTTTGCAGGCCGAGTCGCTGAAGTCACGCACGGTTTGGAAGTTGCCCGACAAGTCGAAGCTGCTTCTCGACAAGGTCTGCATCACGGACGTCACCGCAAATGCTTTCACGGTCACCGTCCGCGAGAGCTCGACGCAGGACGGGTTTTTCCGGAATCAAGACGATACGGCTGGCGACTCGAACAAGAATGCTCCCAGTTCTTAGAGACTATTCGGTTTGTTGCGACTGACTGTTAATGAAACGTGGAGGACGTCCTGTGCTGAAGCTTGTAGATAGTTTTTTGTTTGCGGTGAACGAAGGAACTTGCGGCGAAGCTGATTGCGTCTGTTTGTTGTCTGTAAATAATCAGAACTTAAGTTTTTGCATCCACTTTCGTACTTGAACTTTGTGTTTTGATGTTGCAAAGAGTGTAATTTAAGGAAGTACAGGATTTTTTCGTTATGTTTTGCTGGCAGGATATTGATCCCTGTGGTACGTGAAATATGTTTTATGTTCTTCCTCACAATGTTTTGGTCGTTGGTGGTAGAAAAGATTGTGTCCTACAATATTTTAGAATCTGTTGTGTGCTGTAACCAGGTAATTAATTTTTTCTGTATTCTCAGTTTAGTTTATGATGCCGTGAATGGGGCAGAATTTGCAGTGGAATTTTTCTGTTGGTAAACTTCTTTGATACGGGGAGGAATAGGTTGATGTGTTCAGTGCAACGTGATGGACAAATTGATGACACTAGTTTCCTATCGAATGTTTCACTTTTTGATTGCGGACATCTAGCAGTTAGTCGTGTGACTGATTCCTACGAAGAGGGGTAAAAACGTGTGTGCATTATTAATTGACGCTTACGACTTGATTGTATGCCTGTAGTAATTGTGACTGACCAATTAATTCTTCATTTTTTCATGCTGTTGCGCTTATTAACCCTTTACTCGTTCATTTTTCCCGTTAACCCATTAATGCCGAAATGGTAGTAAATGGTATGGGAAATCCTATTCCTCCGGCATTAGAGGGTTAAGCTCATGTTTTCAGCGGATATTCTCTGGGCAAACGGGTAAAGGGTTAACGATGTCTTGTGCTGTTGTAAACTGTGGCTGTACATAGCACTTAAGAAATCCGACGTTGCATCTACGCAGTGGCTGTTTAATGAGTCCTGTATACATGTGATGTGAGATGCATTTCATGGGTAAATGTACAGTACTTGATTTGCCACACCATGTTCCATGCTTGGATTTTATGTCATGCTTGGTGATTTTGAATATGACTCAGTTTGTGTGTGTTGAATCAATGCAAAACCAGTGAGCATAATAGAAGCGTAAACTTGCTCACAGTTGCTTGTTTCCCGGTTTCCAAAACCTGCCTACTCGTTTTGCGACTTTAAGAAAACAGTTGTGAGATCTCCGGTTAGCCGGAGAAGACTTAGATTGCGTAGAATAGTTTTCGTGCGTCTTTCTTGTTGAATAAGATTCCTACGAATAGCAATTTATATCGACTCGGATGCATATAACAGTTGCTGGTATGATGTGGTTTTTACCGAAGCGTATCTGTCCGCAAACCAAATCTGTTTGCTTTGTACTGTTGATGTTAGTTTTACGTGTGTGTGACAATGCAATGTCGTGCCTGAGAGGGAAGATGATGTTCTGTTGGAATCATAATGTGTGGCATTGTTTATTTGGTTCTGTTTTGATGAATTTGTCAAGTGTGTTTTGTCTGTTTACAAGACATCTCCTAAGGAGTGACTATGTTGACCATCTAGAATCACAATGAATTTTCTGTGTTAACTCTTTAATACACCAGCTACATTTATATGTTTTTTCAATGCATTTTAGTGCACGCTGGTTGTTAAAGGGTTAAGTACTTGTTCTTAACAGTTCTGGCCAATGCGACTATTAAGTGAGAGACTGAAATGCAGATATCAATTTGCATCATACATGCAAACAAGTATTTAATTCTTTTGTGAAACATATTATTTGCTTATGACGCCGTGCCTTAAGATTTCGTACATCGTGTATTGATTGCATTGCTGTGAATTTCCGTTTTTTATTTCTGAATTTTGTGACACGTATGCAAAGTTGCACGTTGATGATGATGATGATGATCATTTCTAGGTGAAGCATAGCATCCTGGTTCGACTAATAAATCTCTGTTTTTGTAAACAATTCTCTTTCTGCTATATTTTATTTCTCATGTTTAATAAGTGCACTACTTGCTCCAATTATTATTCAATGTGCATGTATTTTTAACCTCTGCATCTTGGTATGAAATAGTTGAATCCTTGTTTATTGAATACATAATAATAGTAAGCCTTGTGGCTTACGCAATAACTTGTATAGTTCGTTCATTCGTTTCGAGAATTTATATAGTGCCTCTTCGAGAGAGCTACTCAGAGGTGCTCCCAGCCCAGCCATAGTTACAAAGATTGTAGAGATGCTCTTTTCTTTTGTAGTTTTTTTTTGGTTGCAGTTGTGTTTATTGCATGATGTAAATATCACCGGTTGAATTTATTTGTAGATATTTGCGTGTGCTTTATTACGTGTTACGCGTAAACTTTCTGCTCTCTTGATTTTTCTGCATTGTGTATAAACGCTTAACTTTTCGTGCATGTAACTACAGCCTTTGTTTGCATGTTTTTTTAATGTAGATCATGTCTGAAATAAAATGTTTTTCTAATGCATTTTATGCTAAATAGCATTTCCATTCAATGACCATTTATTAAATCGGGTTAAAATGCTTTGTGTTATTGGTATTATTATCGGTATTATTGTTTTTGGAGATGTTATATCTGGAAAATCAGTCCTATTCCTGAGGACCATATTAAGAAGTTATTGTGAAGGCAGGGGCATTAACCAACATGGACAAACGGTGGATTGGGGTTGCATGTATTGTATCTATCTCTCAAGTCTATCAACTACTGCCTGTGTGATTATTTTTTTGTCCTGAGGTACTTCATTCCCTCAGGAACTTACGGATTATTATTATTTCGGGAACAAACGCCTTGTGGGCCCTTGTCTTCAGGGTGTAGCAATAGGGTTATAACGTTGAATATAGATGGGCAGACGTTGATAAGGAAAGATGGATTCACTCTAATCTAATAGATGAGATGCTGGTGCCAATTTTAATTGATATTATTATTAAATTTTTTGATTTAATTTAGAATCATAGCATGGGTTTAAGAGCCCACATAGAAACCTGTGACTTTATGCTATAATTAATTACAGAGAGCGTTGTGTTCAAACAGACGTGGAAGAACAAATGTGTGTCACTTGTTTTTGTTCTGTTCACGTCATCTTGTGTTTTTGTACATTTTATGTCTTTGTTATTGTCCCGGAAAATGTAGTGGGAGTTTCTTATTTCGCACACTATTATAATGCTCGTTATTCTAACGTGGAATGGGCAACAGTGTTGATTCAAAGGACAGTACAGCTTGGGAGCTAGCTGGTTGTGATAAATGCAATTAGTTTGGAACATTACGGTCTGTGACTTGGGAATGTTTTGGTTATTGCTATGCACTTTTTTGTAAGTTCCATTAAAATCGAATAAATCTAAATGTAAACTAATGCCAAATCTTGATTCTGGTTTTTTTCTGGACTATTGTATTTTCATAAGGGTTGACTGCAATATCACTTAAAGCAACTCTGACTCATGCCCTAGCTGATATGATAATGGTGCTGCTGAAATCATGGGTTATACTATAATATACAGGGCTGGTGCTAATTAAAAGAATTTTAATCAACTAATGTCCAAAGTTTAATCACGATGGTTATGATTTTATGGTGTTTAAAACTTGCTGTAAATGTCCAAATGCGTAGGATAGTAAATTAGTTTCATTGGCAACACTTGTCATGCTATACTTGTGCATATGCAAACAGTGGACCTCTTTATAGTCCAGCAAAGCTGATTTAGCAAACTTGTTTGTGGATGCGCAGAAAATTAGCTTAGAGAATTGGCTTGTTCCGAGACTTTGTGTAATCAGAGAACATTAATTGCTTTATTTTGGAGAATTGGCTTAACCGGAGAATAATTATTACTTGTTTATTCCGATAAAATCAACTTATTTAGAGAATTATTGTCTTGATCGGAGGATAATAATTATCGTTTGCTTATTCGTATAATTCGCCCGCTGTGAGAATTTGGTTTTTGTAGCATTGGTTTATTCAGAGAACTTTATTGGTTTAATCAGAGCAATTGGTTTTGTATCAAGAGAGAATATAGGCTTGCATGGGTAATTACGTTTTCGCAGAATTTGGCGTATTTAGCCAAACTGATTTTATTTGGAGAATTGTGTTGTTTAGTTAACACTGTCTTATCTAATTCATTCTGATAATTATTTATGTAGCTCCTCTTGAAAAGATCTACTCAGAGGTGCTCCTGGCCACGGCTAGAAAAGTGATATTTGAGTTACTTATAAGAAGCAGGCGCGAAAAACAGCCGGTTTTCTATGCACGAAAAGCGTATTATTTTGTTTAGAGAAGGCGCTAATCTATGCACGTCAAGTATCAAGCAGTATTAGGATTGTGGAATATTTGCTGCATTTGCCAGCTGATGGTTGCCAACACTTTGAGCGAGATAATCCCCCGCATACGACTGTTGCATGATGAAGAACTTTTGTTAATTTCGTCATTCTTCTTTTGTACGCAAGTTTCTTTAGCCGTTATTTTGTCATTGTGTTTATGTATGTGAAATCATACAGATATCACCAGAATATAATTTACACATGCTACATATGGTGTTGAATGATTCCTTCAAAATGGTTTCTTTTGGGGGTAATACGGGCTGGTAGGGGGATAAGGGACGACTGTCCGCCACCTGTATAGGAATGCAGTATGTGGCCAGTCCCTGTGTTTGCCATAGGTTGCACGATTAATAATTCCAATGGTAGTGGGAAATCCTCAGTTTACGATATTACTATGCTGACGACCCTGTTTGGAGTTGTCCATATATTGTGTATGCGGGGAGGAGAATGGGATCAGTGGATTTACGCGATTTGAGTGTGTGTTGGGAGGAGAGGTCTCAACAAAATGATCGTACGCAAAATAAATTTACGGGGTTTCGTTTAGAAAGGTGACGGAGTACGAGGTGTGTTTCGAAAAGTTAATTTTTTGCATATGAAAATAATTTAATGCAATTTCCTTTGGGGTTTGAACTCGTGAGCGTCCTAAACACGCCCACAGATAAGTGCAACACTGAAAGTCCTGCAGCTGAAGGATTAATGTTTTGAATCTGAGTCTGGTAGAGTAGCAGACAGACAGACCAGTGCAATATCTGATTAATATAACAAGGCAAGATGGCCGACAGTTTTGTAAGGCATATTTAACATCACAACCATCACAGCACGCAGTCTATTGCTGCACATTCGCTGTCAAAATCATATAATCGACATGTTATAACGTATCATTCACTGTCCGAATCGTATCGTCAACATGTTACAACGTATCGACTAAATAATGATTTGACGACTACAAATACGTAACAAAATCCGGGGGCCTCTACTTAATCTCGCCCCTTTCGTACCGAAACGGTTTCCAGCATACATCATCGGTATCAAGGCATTACTGGTTTCAACGCCAGTCGAAACAACGCACCCAAACAGCCATCAGCGACATGCTAAACGTTCGGCCTCTGACGGGCCATCCTCCTTCGTCTAAATTTCACGCAGCGATTCAAGAATCAATGCATCAGTGGCCGCGAACCGAGCGCATTCGGCAGACAAACATTGGTAAAAACGACGACCTGACTAACTCGCAAACTCAGATAATCCTAAGGCGGTTGGGACGGTGGAGGCAGTAACTCCACGGAAGAATATCCATCGTCGTTGGAGGCTCTCTTTTCCCGCTGCTTCGTCTCAAAACGTTTTCTCTCGCGGAAAAACTCGTCCCTCTCGGCAGAAGGTCGCTTCGGCGGGGTCAACAGCAGTTGCGGCTTCCCGTAGATCCTCCCGTACAGTCGATCCAGCATCGCGTATCTGCACGCGTTGGAAATCCGATCCACGCAGCACGCGTCTTCGCCGTCTTGTTGAACGAAGTCGTAGTCCTGTTCGGGGATTGGTTGGACGAGTGAAACCTCCGGACCGTCCCAAAGCCGTTCCTCCGTGGACCAGTAACTTCCGGCGCTGTTGTTGAGGTTTTGACTGACGTCGGGGACGGTGTCGGCCTCGGTTGGGTCCTCTTCGGGGATCGTCTGCAGCGTCCGCGTCTGACTTTGGTTCTCAGACGCGCTTTTGTTCTGATTCTGCGACACGTTTGTGTTCTGATTCTGTGACACGTTTTTGTTCTGGTCCTGCGACACCTCTTTATTCTGATTCTGCGACACGTTTTGCGGTTCCCTGGGGTTCGAGCCAGCCTGGGGACTCGGATTTCCCGCTGCCGTCGGCTGGTCCCGCTTCTCGCGGTACGAAGTGATCAGGTTTTCCCAGCTGTCACCCGCCGTTGGAGCCTTCGTTGCCAACGGACGGTAGAGCTTACCCTGGTTCATCATCTGGTTCTTCTTTCTGAAAAGTGCAGAGAAACGAGTTATCAAGTACAGTCGCATCGTTACTACACATGATTCTCGCAGATTTCTATTTTAAAATGCTGTTTTAGCATAACCAAAAAGTTTTAAACGATAACACATAAAAAACATTTAATGTGTGGTAAGCAATAGTTTTGGCCAATGCAAGTACTTAGTTCACTATTTCTAAGAGTAAGAACCAGAAATGCAACTCATTTTGACCACCCACTACTAAAGAACTGAATGATATCCTTGTAATATGCCTTAAAATTAGTTTAAAAGCTAATTATTATATATGATATATATTCGTTTAATGTGAAAAAGAACACAGGTTGACAAAGCCGCAACTCAGTTACATAATATCCTAATTAGCCATCAGAACTAATATCCTTATTAGCCGTGAAAACTAATATCCTAATTAGCCATGAAAGGTAATATCCTAATTAGCCACAAAAGCTAATATCCTAATTAGCCATAAAAGTTAATATCCTAAAAAGCCATGAAAGCTAATATCCTAATTAGCCATGGAAGTTAATATCCTAATAAGCCATGAAAGTTAATATCCTAATAAGCCATGGAAGCTAACATCCTAATTAGCCGTGAAAGCTAACATCCTAATTAGCCGTGAAAGCTAATATCCTAATTAGCCATGAAAGACAACATCCTAATTAGCCATAAAAACAAATATCCTAATTAGCCATAAAAGTTAATATCCTAATAAGCCATAAAAGCTAACCTTGCTTTGCTGTACAACACGATGCAGAGTATAATTCCGATCAGTACAAGTGTGGCGACGCAAATGATGATGATACTCTCCGTCGTCGTAGGCTTCCATCCCTTCTTTGGTCCTGTAGTCGCATCAACCGATGCTTCAGCATTTTCTGCAAAAGATTACAAACAGACTTTCCCTTAATAAGGAATTATGTCAAAAAAATTTCAGGAATCTATCACAAAGTAAAGAACTGTTACCATATATGATCTTTTACACGTTGCCAAAAACTACCAACATGATCAGTGTTTTGGCAGTATGCAACATTTATCATGAGCATGCAGTGGGCTTTGGCAGTATGCAACAGCTACAACGAGTACACATTGCTTAGGCAGATTGCAACAGCTATAATGAGTACTCATAGTCTTGGTAGTATGCAACAGCTATAATGAGTACTCATAGTCTTGGCAGTATGCAACAGCTACAAAGAGTACTCATAGTCTTGGCAGTATGCAACAGCTACAATGAGTACTCATAGTCTTGGTAGTGTGCAACAGCCACAATGAGTGCACAGTCCTGGCAGTACGCAACAGCTACCATGAGTACACATTGTTTTGGCAGTATGCAACAGCTACAATGAATACACATTGTTTTGGCAGTATGCAACAGCTCCTCTTGACACTGCTCTCTTTATAGAAACTCCTTCTCAGGTATTCGTCTCTCATCTTAAGACCGTTTCATTTCACAGTGCTGGGATTAGGAGCACCTCTGAGTAGTCCCATTGAAGAGGCGATATACAAATTCACTTCATGAATAAATGTATGTACTTGGGAACTCAGCCAGCAATTTTAAACACAAGGAGAGAAGTGACTTTAAAAAAACAGTCATGATGCACTAGTCATCCAAAATAACAAACAAACCATCGAATAACCGTAAACCATACTAAAACAGACTATCCACCCACCATCCATTGAACCAGTGGTTCCCAACCCATGGGCCAAAAGTGTCCCGCCAGGCCTAAAAAAATGGCCCTCATCTCTAAAAAATTAACAAAAATATATGATAAAATTGACAATTTGGACAGGATAGAACACTGATTATTTTCTATTAAAAGTTATTTTATTTTGAAGTCTATAAATACATGTAACATAAATTTAACATTCTATTTTTGATTCAATTATAACAATTTTATATGCATTTAGTTAATTAAATTTTAGCCTTGAGGCCCCATAATGTCTTTAAACTACGATAAAGTGGCCCTCGTGTCCTCCAACTTATAAAAAGTGGTCCTAATATAAAAAAAGGTAGGGAACCACAGTATTAAACACTACTGACCGGCAAGGCTCTCATTGTCTCCACTGGCTTCTGTTTCTGTATAGTCTGGCACAGCAGTCAACTGACTTGGTGCCTCTGGTTCACCTGAAAGAAACCAACATTTCTTACAACTGTAACAAAAGAATGTTAGCTGTAAACAAATTTCTTCACAGTAATGCACCAATGATGCACAAGGTGAAATTGAGAAATTTAACTTTCTGTTCTGTTCTCAGCCATCCTTGATCCGAGGGTCGGCCGCATCATGTACAATGTTCCTCCAACGCTTCATGTCCTCCGTCAGTCTTATCATTTCTCCCAATGTCAATCCAGTCCACTCCTTAATGTTGCCCAGCCAGTTTGTTCTTGGTCTTCCTCTTTTCCGGTCTCCTGGCATTGTGCCCTGCATGATGTCTTTCTCAATGCATGTTATTTAACTTTAGAAACCACTATAAAAATACCCTTCTTCTAATTTTCATACTTTGCAGTTTTCAAGCTCTTGCCAAAAGGTTTTAACTGTGACTGTCGTTTTTTTTTTTGTTCCCTCCGTCGTTTTTTTTTTGTTCCCTCCTGCAGAAATGTCTGCAGGTGCCCATGATATCAGTGTGCCAGTTCTAAATGAATTACAATGATATGGCATAAAGAAATTACAACACCAGTATCACAATTATAAAGTTCTGTAAAATCCAGCACTGAAAAGTGCCACTCTGCAATTTAAAGGGACTCAGTAGAATAGCCGGCCACTATTCCAGTTCATAAAAGCAACGCATAAAATTGATCGAAATTGAAAATGTTATTAATTTTCATTTTAAGTTATTATAAAGTTTTTATTTCTCACTCGTAATGTATGCCTATATACCTCTTTGTTCCCGCATCAGGACTGCCATGGCTCAATCCAGATGCTTTGCCTGCATAGATCCCTCTCTACGGAATGGACTTCCTCCATCAATTTGCTCCAACTTTCTCTCTGGTAGTCTTACCTCATCTTTCTCTCGCCTCAAATCCTGCATTTTCTCTCAGAGTCAATCGCACTGGGAGCACTTCTGAAAGGTTTTTGCCAAGAGAAGCACTCTCTAAATGGCCATATATAAAACAATATTGTAATATAACAATATATAATTTAACGTGTATGCATCAGTTTACCGAATACGTGACTTTTCAACAGGTCGTCATGCGACATATTGTTGAAGTTGACGAACTTCCAGCTGTAGTTTCCGGTCGGACTGCTCTGTATCTTTGCGTCTGAAAGTTTATTGGAAACCAATCTCTTAAACCAATGGCAAAGAAAGAGTTCGAATTATTATTACCTAGTTCAAAGCTACATTTAAGTCTACCTGGCTGACAGTTACTGTATACAATATTTGCTTAGATTGTGGCTTCAGTTTAATAACGCTGTGTGATACCAAAGATCCTTAGCGTCGCCCTCCTCCTTTACCCACACTTGGGACTGGCACCATTAAAGAGCAAACAGTTGGCGGAGTTTCTGCTTAGGTTGCTCCTTACTCTATTATTATTATTATTATTATTATTATTATTATTATTATTATAACTCAATAATCTTTATTAATAATCAAAGGTGTGTCAAACAATAACCGGAGATATTACTAATGTCGCTCTGGAACGGCTCACTCGGTAGTGTCATATTGTTATTATTATTATTATTATTATTATTATTATTATTATTATTTCTTACCAAATATAAGTGTGATCCATTGGGTTTAAAAAAAATTATAGATAGCATTTTTCTGGGATGGCTAAGAGAGTACTGTTGATGATGTTTTCCTAAGTGGAAAAAGTGCTGTGAAAAGCGATTTCATGGATGTCAGCAGATATGCGCTGTTAGCGAAATTTAGTTTAACCTAATATTAGTATGATTATTATAGCGATTTTATTAGGATCATTATTGTATAATGATCATTGCTAATTATTATTGTAATTTTTTTACCTTCAGGTATTTACGATATTATTATTATTACTACTATAATTACTATTATAATTATTATTACAATAATAAATTAGCAAGTTTAGTACTGCATGTATCTAATGCACTGAACACTAGTAATGCACTACGACCGAGCCATGAACAGGTTAATAGCAAAAGATAAATTGTAACAGAAAGCTCGAAGAAATGGAAAGATCAGCTTGGGAGAAATGGAAAAGGAAATTTAGGGTTCTAATTGGAAAGAAAAACTCAGGAAAAACGGAAAAAGAGAAAGTTAGTAGAAACGGAAAAGAAACCTAGGATAAGTGGCTAATTAACACCATTGGTTTAACCAGCAGAAAAATTTCTCAACCACTTAAAACCAGATCATGTAATTTATCCTAAACCTAGGTAGTACGTACCGATGCAAAGGTAGCTGTTTACAAAGCTGGCCGGATTTTCCACGCATGTCTTTCCAGCAACACATGGATTCTTCTCCTGTTTGCATGGTTCCGTGTGGAAGGTACAGTTTGGTCCGGAGTATAACGATGGACAAAGACATTCAAAGGCAATTGCAGTCAGCATCTGAAGAAAATATCAACCATATAGATATACAAATCATGTAATCATTGTGTATTTTTCAGAGGAAGAATCCACTAAGACAATAACACTCGTAAACAATAGGTCGCACACGTAAATAATAGGCAACACACATACAGAATTATTAATAATAACATACACACAAATGACATTGTTCATCTGTGTTAGGCATCGCTTATCTTATATGTATTGATTGGGAGCATTAGATACCCACATTGAGAAGAAGAACGAAAATCACCCAAGAAAATAACACTCATAAACACATGACAATAGGTAACACGTATAAACAGTAAGTAACACAAACATAAATGGAATGGGCTCCCACAGGAGCTACGTCAGGGTTATTACTGAAACATTTTCTATTAAACTCAAAACTGTCTTTTTTGCCGTGCTAGAGTCGGGAACGCTTCTGAGTAGTCCCCTTGAAGAAGCGCTTTAAGCTTATAAATTCTTGAATGAATGAATGAAAGAATAAACAACACGTAAGAAACATTAATTATACATACATAACGCATTAACAAATGGGTACGGTAACACAAACATAAACAACAGGTAACACATACATTATATACAGATAACAGATAAACAAATGGGTGGGCTAAAACAAACATAAACAACAGGTAACACGCTACCAGTAACCATCAACCAAAAAAGATCCCCCACCTTGCAAAGTCCTCCGTTGTCGCACGGTTTCTTGTCGCACGGATCCACAAAGAGTTTCTTCTCGCACGTGATTCCCTGCAGTCCGTACGGACAGCTGCACTTGAATGATCCGGGATAGTTCTTACAGATTCCCCCATTGACGCACGGCTGGCTCTTGCAGTCATCCTTCGCATCCTTCTCACACATCTTCCCCTTCACCCCGGCCAGACAGATGCACGTGTACCCTTTGTGGTCTGCACTGGTCTCCTTGCAGGTCCCACCATTCAGACACGGAACGCTGGAGCACGGACTCGACGCTGCGACCTTCGGATCCCTCGACTCGCAGAGGGGACCGGTGAAGCCGCCGGAGCAGTCGCATCGGAACGCCTTTCCCTCGGCGTGGATCCGACAGAAGGCGCCGTTCTGGCACGGGTGGCTGAGGCAGGGGTCGTGCACGTCGCACGCGATGCCGCCGAAGCCCTCGGGGCAGATGCAGACGAATCCGCTGGGGATCTTCGACGGACGGCAGACGCCGTTGTTGAGGCAAGTGTCTGAGGCGCACGACGCCTGCGCGCGCTGGCAGTTCGTGCCGAAGTAGCCGAACAGGCAGTTGCACTTGAACTGTCCGTTGCCCATGTTATAGCACGACCCTCCGTTGAGGCAGGGCCCGCTCGAGCACGTGTCCTCCCAGTTCTCGCAGTGCTTGCCACCGTAACCCTGCAGACAGATGCAGACCTTCTCGCCATCAGTCGACAGGTAGCACGACCCCCCGTTCTCGCACAGGCGGGTGTCGCACGTCCCCTTCTTGCCCCCATCGACCAGAAGGGTTCTCGACCCCGCCGCAATCACCCCGTCCTCGCACCGTTCACCCGTGTGGGGCGGCACGCACTTGCACGCAAACCCGTAAGAATCCGCGGTGACCGTGCAAGTTCCCCCGTTCAGACACACCGTCGAACCCGCACACGGATCATCGATTTTCATTTCGCACAACTTTCCCGTATGACCAGGAGAGCAGACGCAGTGGAAGGGCGCCACCACCCCCTCGGTCGCATTCCCACCCTCAGCGGACTCGGCGACCAGACACGTACCCCCGTTCTTGCACTGGTCCGCTGTCTTGCACGCTTCAAACTTCGACGAACAATTGTCGCCGTAATGGTTCGCGTCGCACAGACAAAGGAAGTCGGTTCCCTCGAGAGGGAGACAAACGCTGCCCTCACTGCACGGCGAATTCTCGGCCGGGCACGTACTCCCATCGACCTCGCATTTCTCGCCCTTCTGGTCGGGTGGACACGAACAGACGAATCCGTTCGGCGTGTCCTTACACGTCGATCCGTTGCGGCACGGGTCCGTACTGCACGGAATGATCTGTTGTATTTCGCAGTTGGGACCGCTGAATTGGGAAGTGCAAATGCATTTGGCGCTCCCGCTCGCTTCAACGCACGTGCCACTGTTCTGGCAAGTCAATTGAACCGTCGAACACTGCGCTATCCTCACCTCACACAGATCGCCGGAGTAGCCGAACGAGCAGAAGCACGTCGAAGTCTTGTTGTCTGATGTTATCTTGCAGACCCCGTCGTTGAGGCACGGTCGGTCGGTTGGCGAACAGACCAGCGTGGCAGCGCTCTCTCCTCCTTCACTCTTTCCACCCACGTCACTCTTTGCGAGTTCGATCGACTTCTCGTACGTGTTCTCTGCTCCTGCACCTTCCCCAACTACCGCGGATTTATTTGCTGAATCTCCACCTCCTAACGGCGAGATCTTTCCGCTCGATTTCTCAGGACTTTCTCCACCTCCAGAACCACCGGCCGATTTTTCAGTTCCCACTCCACCTCCAGAACCGGCTGGAGAAACTGTCCCGCTTCCTCCACCACCAACTCCTCCCGATTTGTCTTTACTAAGTGATGACATTCCAGAGGTTTCTTCACCTCCAGGGCCCGATGCTGACCCTGATCCACCACCTTCAGGACCAGATTTTGGTGACCCTGCCGCACCTCCTCCCCTTTCTCCACCTCCTTCTGTACTTTTGGATGGTGAGCCACCTTCTGCTCCACCTGCTCCTGCTTTATCTGGATGAGACGGTGAACCAGCTGCTCCTGCTCCACCTACTTTATTAAGCTTGCTCGCTGAACCCTCTCCACTCCCACCACCCGTCTTGTCATGCTCCACATTCTCTCCATTCTCCTCCAACGCTGTTTCGATCAGCATCAGATCCTCACCGTCGCTGTTTCCGCTCGATTTTCCCTCCGGACTTTCCCCGTGACTTTTCCCGCCGTCGAATCCGTGTAGGATCCTCTGGATGATCTCATTCGTGATCCGATTGTCGTCCTTCTGCACGAGGATCATCCGGCGTCCGTTGTTCGCACGAGTCCGCGTCACGACGATGAAGTAGTTGTTGCGTATCATCGACATGACGTCCGGCGGGATGTGCCCTCTCAAATGACAGATCTGCCAGTTCTCCAGGTCTCTCATGTACGTCTCCGTCTTCTGCCTGATCCGCTTGCACGGATAGTGCCTCGTCATGAACCTCTTCCGCCCTGCAGGGACCGTCAGCAGACCGTTGTGACCCACGACGAGAACGTTCTGCGCACGGTTAAACTCCCTGACGGGAAAGCCGACCGTCCTTGTGATGGTGGCGCAGTTGTAGCCCGAACACACCACGCGGTGTCGGTCAACGCCGGGGAAGGGTCGCGGGTCGTCGTCGGAGTCGTCGTCCGAGTCCGTAGACGTGTCCTTGTGACGCTTCTGGGTCAACCGGTAGACCTCGATGTGGTCGAATGCGGATTCGTGATCACGGTATTTCCTCCTCCGGCTCTCTTGAACATCGAGATGGTCGTTTTCTCGTCTGCTTTTAAGGTTTTCCGAAACGGTTTTTTTGTGGTGTCGTCTGCGCAACTTCTCCGGTTTCACCGTTCCAACCCACTTTCCGACGTGAGTCGCTCCCCAAAGCGGGTGCTTCAGATCGGTACGGTAACCCTGCATGCTGCTTGTATTTCTCACTTGCCGACCCGTTTTGTGTTCGTGTTCTCGAAGCGCAACCCGGTGCTTATGGTCCACTTCATTGTCTCGTTTATGAAAGTTCCTTTTCGTCTTCCGAAGACCTGTCTGCATCCTTTTCCGTCTCCTATATCTTTCCGCTTTCCGGCGTGCATCCGGTGAAGGTATCTGTCTCTGTTGGCGACTTTCCACTCTGCCATTCGCCCTGTGGTGGTTCTCTGTATTTCTTACGCGTCTCGACATTTCTCTGTTTTTCAACTGTGCAGCTTTCCTGCGTTGATTTCTCAATCGTTCATTTCTCAGATGTTTAAAGAAACTCCTCTTATGCAGACGATCCAACCGAGCCTTGCTCATTTGATTACGATTCGAAAGCCGTTTATCCCGATCACTCATCAAGCGTTTTTCCATACGGTGTTCGTTTTTCTTTTGCAGTTGTTTATCTAACCATTGTTTCCTTCTTGTTCGTTCGTTCGTCAACTGTTTGTTTCTTTTCCGCCTACGTCCCAAATCTCGATCACGTTTTCCCAGTTTCCGCTTCACTCCACGTGTACTGCTCCTCCCTTTCCTGTTCGTATTCTGTCTTTTCCACGCTCCATTCCAGTAATCCCTATTCTTATTTCTTCTCTTCCAATCTCTATTCAAATCGTACAAATTTTGCGACTGCCTATTCAAATCGTACATCAAGTTCCTTCCCATATTTCTGTTAACATTTTGTCTGTAGGTTTGGGCAAGTTTATTTTGACGTTCTAAACTAGTCCGCGTCAAAACGTTGTTTAGATATTTTAGTATGTTGTTGGCGCTGCTGTAAAGTCGTAACTTCTTACCTTTTTCTGCTTCGTTACTAACGTGCGCTTTAGTTCTGTCCAACTTCCTCTTGTCGTGGAGCTTGTTCTGTGTTTTCTTGTGCTTTGCAGTAAACATATTGTCTTCTAACCACTTGTTGTTTTTATAACGCTCCTTATTTTTATCGTTTTCAAACATCCCAGCAGATGTAATAGCGCTCATCATCTGCTCGAAATCCCTGTCTTGCTTCGAAGCATAACTTCTGCTGCGCCTCTGCTTGTTTGTTAGTTCTTTCTTGGCAGAGCGAGCACTTTTTGCGTCTTTTCCGAAGGTTTTCCTTCCTTCGTGAATATTATTTTTCAGATAACGTTTCTTGTGACGTTGATTAGAATTCGTGTCTTGGTAACCTTGCACGTGCTCTGCAGAACTATCTCGTTTCATTTTTGATGAGAATTCTTCACTGTTCGATGCATTACTGTTCATCTGATACCGAAACGCATTTTGCTTTGGTCGAAAACTATGGGCCTGCTGTCGCATTACACCACTGTCTTGACCACTTCGGAATTTACCACCGATCACCGCTTTAGAACCCCACTTCTGGTTGCCCAAGTGGCTGTGATGACTAAACCTCATGGGTTGTTTATCGCTCTCATTTCTCCCCCGATTCGCCCCGCTGTTCCGCTCGCCACGATCCCCATGCATTTGCCTCAGCACGCGGTTCGCAACGACAGCCTCTCTGAGTTTCGCTTTTCTACGGTCGTTGACTTTGTGAAAGTTGACTTTGACGACATCTTTCTGCGACCGTTGACTCTTTCTGCCCCTCTGCCGTTTCGCCTTTCGTTTTCTCGCCCTATCAGCGACACTCAGAGCGTAATTCCTCCTCCGGATCGCCCTCACGAGATTCCGCTGGACCGCCTCCCTTTTCTCAAGCTCGGCCTTCGTCTTCCTCTGTCGTGACCCTCCCCACTCCCCGGACCCCGACTCATCTTCCCATCGCCCAGATTTCAACGTTCTCATCAGCTCGGCGTCTAACTTCTTCCACTGTCTGGCCTCCAGCCGTCTCCTTCGCTCAGCGAGCAACTTCTTCATCAGCTGAGCCTTTAGCTTTCTCCTCACCTCGATCGCTAGCTTCTTCCTCCGCTCGGCCTGTAACTTTTTCCTTCGTTCCGCTTTGATCTTTCTCATGCGAGCCTCTCGCAAGTATTCCTTCTGAGCGGCCAGTTCGGCGGCCTTCAGCTCTTTCATGTACGCGGATTTCGACACTTTCATCAGATGTGGCGACGAATCATGGCTGCTCTTACCGGCTTTTGGTTCTGCGGGTTGCTGCGCTCTTAAAAGCATCACCCCACGCTCAAGTCGACTCATTGCTCGATTTCTTGCTCGATGTTTTGCTTGATTCCTGGCTCTATTCCTCGCTCTATTTCTGGCTCTATTCCTCGCTCGATTCCTGGCTCTATTCCTTGCTCTATTTCTGGCTCTATTCCTCGCTCGCTGCCTCGCCCGACTGTCCGTTCTGTTTTGCCCCACCCTCTTCCTGAAATGTTGCCACCATCGCTCGGCCTTTTCGTTCTTCCCGCGTTCCAACTGCTTCTGATACCTCCGTCTCTTCGCTTTGTAGTCTTTCAACCGATTCTGAAGCAGACGCGTCAATTCGTTGAGAAGTTCCTCGCTTTCCGCGTCGACCCCTTTCCCCCGATTCTTCGTGAACTTCTTCTCGCGGTCTTTGTTCGCGACCTGCTTCGTCAGCTGCGTGATGCTCTTCTCGTTCCGTGCTGCTTTTGCCTTTTCCTTCTTTCCCACTTCCTGCTGCATCTTTTTCTGCTCAGGCTGCCTGTCCTTGCGCATCGCTTCCATTATGTTTCCGGCGTTCTCTCTCTCGAGTACGGTTATGTCGGAGAAGCGGCTGTTCATGTCGTTTGCGCTCGACGACATATCTGGCTCGTCATCATCGTCGTCATCGTCATCATCATCATCATCAGATGGATGATGCTTCAAGTGATTATTCAGCGACTTATGCATTCGCAGGAGAAACTTATTCGCCCGCATCAACGACTTTCCGATACCTCCCAACGTCCTCAGTATCTCGGCCTGCGTATTCGGATGCGCGTAATGACCCACGGGCACTTGCATTGGCACCTCATAAGGTGACGGTATTGGCACCCCGATATTCGTGTCCGGTGTATCCAGTGTGTCCGAGTCCAGCGTCTCTGGATCGGCGTAGTCGTCGGATTCAACGGATGGACGAAATATTTCGTTTTCCGCGTCGTCGTGGTTCAACGAGTCTTGCACCATGGACAGCGAGTTCAGTGTGTCCGTATCCGTGGAGTGCGCCAGAGTGTACAGCGTCCGCTGGATACCGTTCAGCATTTTCATTATTTCGCTCTGAACGCCGTTCGCATTCTCGTAGAACCGGTCCTCAGGATTCGGTTTCGAAGGATTCAGATAGTCCTGGACATCGTCGACGAGTTTTCGTATATCGCCGTCTACGGTCGACGGAGTATCACTATTATCGTGTAAGGAATCCTTGAGTCCGTTGAGCGCCTCCAGTATCTTCGCGTTCTTATCCGGCTTTGGAGTGACAGCGGGAGCCATGTTCTGCTGCATGTCGCTTAGCAGCTTCGTGATGTCGGTCATGTTGCCGTTCTTGTTTGGGACGTCCACTGAAAGCTGCACTTTCTCCGTCGCCTTCACGTCATCTTTGTTGAGTTTCGCCGTACCATTCGAATCCGCGCCTTCGCCCGCAGGACTGAAATACTTTTCCATCTGCTTCAGCGTCTTCAGTATCTCGTCGGCGGTGCTCTTCGGACCGATATCCGACAATTTAGTGTCGGTGTTTTCGGTCCCGTACAGCGTCTTTGGTAGGATGTCGCTGAGCGATCGCAGCAGTTCGCTGAGCGTGTTCCTCGCGCCGGTCACCGTCGGTTGATCGGCCAGCGGATTCTTTCCGCCGGCGTCTACAGACGTTTTGATTGTGTTCAGGGAGTTCAGTAAGTCGCTGTCTGTAATCGTGCCCGCTCCACCTTGTGAACCCTGTGCCCCACCAGCTCCAGCTGAAGGACCTCCACTACCACCACCTCCACCACCACCTCCACCACCACCACCATGAGATGCGCTCTTCCCTGCCTTAGAAGCCGACCGCTTTTCGTCCACAGACTTGCGCACTTCAGACTCCGAAGGGCTTTCTCCGACCAGTGACTTTGTGCCGTCTACAAACAGACAAATATCAACGTATACAGACAAACATCAACGTATACAGACAAACATCAACGTATACAGACAAAATCAATGTATACAAACATCAACTTATAGGCTACAGACAAACATCAATGTATACAAACATCAACGTATACAAACATCAACGTATACAGACAAACATCAACGTATACAGACAAACATCAACATATACAGACAAACATCAACGTATACAGACAAACATCAACCTATACAGACAAACATCAACGTATACAGACAAACATCAACGTATACAGACAAACATAAACGTATACAGACAAACATCAACGTATACAGACAAACATCAACGTATACAGACAAACATAAACGTATACAGACAAACATCAACGTATACAGACAAACATCAACGTATACAGACAAACATCAACGTATACAGACAAACATAAACGTATACAGACAAACATCAACGTATACAGACAAACATCAACGTATACAGACAAACATAAACGTATACAGACAAACATCAACGTATACAGACAAACATCAACGTATACAGACAAACATCAACGTATACAGACAAACATCAACGTATACAGACAAACATCAACGTATACAGACAAACATCAACGTATACAGACAAACATAAACGTATACAGACAAACATCAACGTATACAGACAAACATCAACGTATACAGACAAACATCAACGTATACACACAAACATTCCTGAAACGGGTAAAGGTGGTGAAGGATCTCACCCAATTTATTCATAGAAAATTAACAGGGTTGGGATTTATTTTAATTATTTTAAATGTGTATATTCATATTTAAACCAGACCACATATTAAAAGGAATAATGCCAGAAACTAAAATTATTAAACTTTAATATTTATTTTTTTAGGACGTGTTAAACAATTAATTAATCAACATAATGTGAAACGTTAACAGCTTTGGGGAATATAAGATCACTGTGCTGAGCTAAGCAGAGAGGCACATAAACAAGTCCACATTGTATTTCTCAACTTAAAGTGTGTGCACATGAAATACTTGTAAATAAAAAAAATTTTAAAATGTAGTTTATTAACTGATGAAGTTTTTGTTCTAGAACTGCATGCTGAGAAACGTGGAAGTTTACCAAACCTGTAGTCCTTTACAAAAACATGAAACTTGACATATGGAAGCACTGTAACGCCTTTGCATGCTTACAGCTTAGTGCTTACACAGGCATTTACAGTGGCTCTTTAATAGCAAAACTCGAACTAAAGTCAGATATTATTCAGAGATGCCATTAAGTATTAAGACCAAATGCAGCTATATAACACTGGCTTTGGAAGATTATCAGGAATTGCCCTGTACATGAGGCTGCATGGTAAAAAGTGGTCAATGAGGTCATAGTCAAATCCAGTCATGGTATAATTAGAATATCCTAGAATTAGGTCATGGTGTAACAAGGTAACATTTTTAGAATTAGGTCATGGTTATAATAAGGTTATTCTAGAATTAGGTCATGGAATAATGAGATCATCCTAGAATTAAATCATGGTATAACAAAGTTATAATTAAAATAATATTGAGGTCATGATAAAATCAAATCATGGTATACTGAGGTCATGGAAAATGATCTCAGTATAAAATGAGGTCATGGCATAATGAGGTCATTGCATAATGAGGTCTTGGTGTAAATGAGGTCATGGCATAATGAGGTCAAATGTGCAAAACGAGGTCTTGGTGTAAACGACTAATAAGGTCATGGTAGGTAACAATTTGGTAAAATCATAGGGTATGAGGACATGGTACAATGGGATAATTTTCTCAGGAAGAACTAAGCTTGGGATCCACGTCACCACCCGCATTTATCAGAATTCATTCCTGGTATATACTTCCAAGCCATCACACAATAACAAAGCGCCATAATTCGACCGGAAAAAACAAAACAAAAACCAAATCCAAGTCCCAATTTCCACAAGTCCATCTGACTGAAAAGTAGGCCTACTCACCGGGTGCCAAACAAATGCAGTTGATGGAGACGTAGCTGGTGTTGGGGCAGATAGACCTGGTCAGATGGAGGGCTGCGAGGTCCACAGTGCACTCCACCTGAGTATCGCACTGGTCTCGGATCGCCTTCTCTGCGGCCAAAAGCTCGTCGCAACGCACCGGGTCGCCCGAGTCGTTTTTTTGCGGAAGCATGTCCGCCCCAAGTGCCGTCAAGTTATCTATTTGAAGCGTCGTGCCTGGACTACAGAAGAGTCGTGAACTCGATATGCCTCCGTCGAAGGCCTTGACTGCAACACAGAACGGACGAATAATAATAATAAAAATAATAATAATAACAATAATAATAATAATAATAAATAAATTTAAAAAATAATAATAATATAAAAAAATAAAAATAAATAATAATAAAATTTTTAAAACAATAAAAATAATAATAAAAATAAAAAATAAAAATGGCCGACAGGAATTGTAATTCTGGCTCTACGATATACTGGTCAGGAACACGAATTCTGATTACGGCATGGTGGACATGGATCCCAATTTTAGTTTAGTTCAGCTTCTATGGTGTCAGTGTCTCGTATGTGTATGGTAGGAATTGATGGCAGACTTACGCAACCATTAATCGCTTGGAGGAAGTCAAATGCTGTTGCGACCACTGAAAGCATTAAGGTAGTAGGTTAAACATATTATATCAAAACATCTAATCATCATCATCATTATTGGTACTAGTATTATCATCATCATTATTGGCAGCAGTATTATTATTATTAACATCACCATTATCATCATCATCATCATATGGGGTATGCAATAGTCAGTCGTTTTCAGCATCCGAGGGGTTGCGGTTTCAATCCCTGCATGGGCAAAAATTTATTTTAAGGTATCTGCTTCATCCTATCTACCTCAGCAATGAGTGCACCAACTGTACACTCATTTATCCACACATCGTATAGAAAAAGTTTCCTACATGACTTCTTGCACAATGATTTTTTCATTTAACTAAAAAAAGTGTAGGCCTATACATAGTTTACATCTTCATAGAAAGTGCATAATTTTGGCTCAAAAGTCCTGAAACTTACAGCCTGATTTAATTCAGATATAAGCATATGAATAATACAGTGTGGACTCATAATTATAATATTTATGTGCCATATACGTTCCTTTTAAAGCAAAGTTGTATTATATCCCTCAAAAGCTGTTAAATTAAAAATGCTGTAATGGTCAGCATACAGTAGAATAATTAATACATACAGACATACAGTAGAATAATTAATCAGTCAGTGCTAAATAATAATTATCCTTAAAATTATTCCTATTGTAAGTGTGGCCTGGTTTGCATGCTGCATCGTAAAAATTGTCCTCCAATGAAAAACTATGAAATCTATAAAAAAAGAAGCAGTTGGTGCACTTCATAACATCCACTCTACGCAGTAGCATAACAATTCAGTATACAATTCTATACATTTGTAATCTGCATAAATCTAAGAGGTAAGTTGGTAGACTAACCTAGTATTCCAGTCACGACCCAGATCAGCAGCTGCCAAACCACTAGATCAGAAGAAAAGAAACCATATATCAGACCACAAACACATAGAAACATTCATGAAACATTCAGCCATTAGAAATTAAACCAATTAAACATGTAATTTGCCTTATGTATTATGTCAGACAGATAATAACAATATAATAAAAAAGGTTACTATTATTATATTCACGCATCACAAAATTCCTGTTATAAGCTGATAGGCAACAAGTCTGCTTCCATCCCAATGCAGTGTCCGCTCTGCATTTGGGAGAGCCTCTGAGTAGAGCGAGCTTGAAGGGGCGCTATAACATGTGCACAATGCACATACAAACAAGAGGTCAGCTTTCAGACAAACTTCCATGTTGTCTTGTGGATGTAACGGTCAGACCTTGCCAGAATAGTCCATACGGAGCCCATATCCCCCTACGAACCCATAACCAAACTATGGATGCAGAACCCATCTAATGCCCATAATAATTTTCGTTTATTCAAAAATCCGGTTGACAGATCACAACTGGTTTAACCCTATAAAATTCCTTAACCGACCCTCACGACACCTCACCTGAGCCCTAACCGACACGTCGGTCCCTGATACTATAGTTTGGCCAGGTGGGTCATCTTGTTTTATTCATCCACACTTCTGACAGTGTAAAATACTCTGACCACAGGCTGTAAAAGATGTCCCTTCACTTTCCGCACACATCCGTTCTTAAAGTGAAAAACTTTGAACTTAATTCTGCTGCTCGGTCATACATACCTGCCCAGAAAATAATATTCCGCTTGTGTGATAAACCTGGTCGGCTCATGTCACCAATAAGTGGGCCTTGAGAGTATAATTCATCTAGAGACAGTAGCGCTTCAAAAAGCAAATCTCTCTTAAATAATTCAACCGAAATGATCCATTTTGTTAGTCAATCACGCATAGCCAATTCTTATTATATCCCATATGTATACGTGCTTATATCAAGTTTGTTTATGTTTTTAAAATACAACTATACTTCGTCAACAAAAGCTAGTACGTAACCATGTGATTTCTCAATAACCAATTACGTAACAATACGATATTTTATATACGATGACGCTATATTATAAAAATACGTCACAGCACAACAGACTAGTAGATGCTAGTTGTACCTTGGTAAAATCAGCTTTCGGAGTAAATTCTGAATTTCAAACCCGTACGTCGCGATTTGGATTACACAAAAAAACGGAACTTTATCTCCAATTTGTGAAGGAACTTAATTTCTTGGCGCGGCATTATTGATTTATTTAAATTTAGCCGCAGCGACCGTGATAAAGACACCGTTAATAAACAAAGGCAAGGTTCGGCAAAAACAAGGTTTATCGCTAATGCATCCAATGCAAGTACCGGATGGAACAATTATTAATTTGATTACAATTAATTTAATTGTCGTTAATTACTAGAATTTGGCGCCAATTTGGATTGATGGCTGGGTTACCAAGACAACAAAACTTCGCAGTTTTTGTGAGCGCCACTTTTTATTGGTTGAAAATATGAAATGTTTAGTTTGTATTTGCAATATTTGTATCGGTTCGCAGTGAATAAACGGCGTTAGGTGATTGGCTGTTAAAATTAGCTACACAACTGTTTCCGTTTCAGCAGTGAACACATTTTCTGTGTTTATGCGTCACTTAAATTTCATTTTTAACGATGAATAAAATTACTTTTATACTCGGTTTGGTTCCGCTCTAAGAGCTAATATTTTGTTTTAGTGTAATTATCTTCTTTCCGAATACTGTAAGGTGCACTTGGACTAGGCGCGTGTCGCAGTTAACCAGTTGGACCCTCGGGCTTAGCAGCGGCGTTCAGCTATGACGTCGGAACAAAGTCACGATAGTAATATCATGTTTCATTTCCTGCGTAAAATATTATTTGTTAAAATTGCATTTGCAATGTATTAGGTCATAAGTTTCACTTAACACGACGCTGTAGGGCACGAGTCGTTGCAAGCGTGTCTAGTGATGACTGTCGTTAGTGGAAAGAACTTTATTAACCGCTACTGGACTATACAGATTGTCACTTGAGGCCTTTGCTTGATCAAAAGAAAAAATCTATATTTACTGTGGCCATTGCTTAATCAGTGAAGTGCACATGGTGTTACTTACCGTTTGTGCAGTTTTTGCCATTGTTATTTTCAATTTCACCATTGGGTGAACAGTAAACACTGATTCATTTTTTGTGCTCCTCCAAAATTTCTGCTCAGAGGTGCTTGCAGCCTAATTCCGGCGATAAAACAGCTTTCCATTGAGCTTTTGAAAGTTGTTTGTCACTAATTCATTAAAAGAGCATGCAGATTTGAATTAAGGTTATTTGAGGAGGTGGGTTCAACCAGTAAAAATGCACGATGTTGCGCGAATTGAAGTGGATTGCGAGTAACTTATCTATCGAGCCATGTTCATTTTTCAGCATCTCCCGTCAGACTCTGTGACGAAATGCCTGTCGATAGCGCTGGTGAGATCGTCGGTGCTGCCGATGGTGAATCGTCCCCGAAGAATACCGAAAATCTTTTCGCCAGCTCCTCTCCTGCCACGTCTAACGGAGAACGCAGCGGTAGTTGATTGTCGAATCGTTTTGTAGTTAACATGTTCGTTCATTTATCCATTTCAAGAATTTCGATCGCACTCGTTCGTGCAGCCAATGCTGTTCAACCTTGGTGATACAGAAAGGGTTTCAGGAGCCTGTAATGCACTGATGAATGAACCCTAGGTGACAGACGTTATATCTCCAATGAGAGACTATGGTAACAAGCCTGCAGAATCGTGCCATTTCCGTGTCAAAGGGTGCCTCAAAACAACTAACTAGCAGGATAAGCTTTAAGATATTCATTCTGCAGAGCTCTAAGAAATGTATTTTCTGTTAAGTAAATTAGTTTTAAAATCTTACAGTTCTGCAGCTAAGAAAATCAAATGCCCATGGGCCTGGTTGCTTGTAGGGGGGGGGGGCTCGGGCTGGGTAGTGTAGAAAAGTGTATGAATCTTCTGTTGTGTAAAGGTTTTCCTTTGTTTGATCAATTTTTACTGTTCTCTTCATTTTTTGCTGCTGCAGCCGAGTCAGCCGAAGATGGGAAAAGTGTCACTGAAAGTTCAGCGGCCGATAAAGAAATGGTCGACTTCAAAGTCGTCTTTAATAAGCAGACGCACAACGTTAGTTTTGCGCTGGACGAAACGGTCGGAAGTCTCAAGCGACATCTTGAAAGCATCATAAGTAATTTCCGTTACTGTCGCGTTTCTGTAACCGCTTTTTAGCAATTTGCCGTAGTTTTTTTTCATCGAAGCATTTATTGACAGCAGAAGCACCGTCATTTCTCGAAAGCAGACATCTGTAAAAAGTTTCTGTAGCTTCTTTGACAGATTTTTTCTTTTGCATGTCACTGTTGTTGATGAAGCAATTTATTGAAAGAGCAGAAATTATGTCGCAACAGTAGCAGTCAATATGAAAACAGACTCAGAGTGAATGGTGCAGAGGTCAGAGGTCACTCTGGAGGTCAATGGGTCAACCGAAAAGTCAAATGAACCCAGTATGTTTCCAGATAATTTTTAGCAGTAGTAGCAGTGCATTTGTTATTGAAATGCGCATAAGCATACACGAAAGGTACAAGCAACTCAGATACAGTAATTGTTTTTCCTCCATGTTAAACTGATTGAGGTAATTGGATGCTCTTGTGGTAAAATCAGATCATAATAATAATAACGACAATTTATATGGTGCCATAACGCGGCCATACCGCTACAAGGGCACATAGTACTGTAGGTTGTGTGTTTATACGTGAATGAAGGGTGATTAATTAGTAGGTTCAGGGGTTAAGAATTTGACCTTCAATTGATTCATATCGTCTTTCACCGATTCAGTCGGTTCTCAACTCAGCTGCTAGATTGATTGCCCGCCTTCCCAAGTACTCTCACATCTCTACCTTTATGTTTCATGAACTTCACTGGCTTCCTCTCCGTGCTCGCACACAATTTAAGATCCTGACTCTGATCATAAAGGCTCAACGGGGTCTTGCCCCAAAATATCTCACTAAAGTTTTACTTCGTCCTCACTCAGCTTCCTCCCACCGTCCACTTCGTTCATCCAACAGATTTGACCTCTTGGTTCCTCGGTCTAGAACTGTTATGGCTCAGTCTCGATCATTTGTCTCAATTGGTCCTTCTCTTTGGAATGCCCTCTCTCCTTCTGTTCGCTCTACACTTCTTTCTGGTAGTCTCTCCTGTGCTTTGTCTCTTCTCAAAACCTGTTTCTTCTCGCTGGGCCTTGCGCACTGGGAGCGCCTCTGAACGGTTCACCCTACTAGAGGCGCTTTATAAATGTTTAAATACAATACAATACAATCAAATATTTATGTAGTGACTCTTCAAGAAAGCTACTCAGAGTGCTTCATAATACGGTACTTTTGCTGCAATTTTCCATTCTACACACGGCACACGCATGCATTACTGTGCTGTATAATTGTATCTAAAGATTTTTGCAGCACCTCATAATATCTTTACTGGTGTATGAACCAAATGTTCCTAGAAAGTTTTGAACTGAAAGCAGAATGCGCCCTATGAATCACATGCAAGCACTCAAAAGCAGGTTCTTTGCCTGTAAAGACTAGAAATATGATTTTAAAACCTGTGTTTTATTTCTGTATTTTTTCCACAGATGTGCCAGTGGCCATGCAGAAAATTATGTTTAAAGGTAGGTGCATGAAACACATCTGAAATTAACGAACAATTCACAGAACTTGATTTTGTCGTTTCATTCTGATTGGATTGATGTTGATTAGATCAATGTTAGGTCAATTATTAGATCAACTAGATCAATGTAAGATTAGATTAATGTCAGATCAATATTTATTAGATTGATTTTGTAGCAGATCAGCATCAGATCAACATTGATTAGATCAATGTCAGATAGATCAGCTTCAGATCAATGATTAGATCAATGTTGATTAGATCAATGTTGATCAGTTCCAGATCAATGCTGATTAGATCAATGTCAGAGAGATCAGTTTCAGATCAATGCTGATTAGATCAATGTTGATTAGATCAATGTCAGATCAATGTGGATTAGGTCAATGTATGGATGATGTCCTTTGATGGTTGAAGGTCGCATGACGGATGAAGCGACTCTTCGAGACCATAAGCTGGTGAACGGTTCAAAGATCATGGTCGTCGGAAGCACGGTGAACGACATAATGGCCGTTAACGAACCGGCTGCCAAAGCGAAGACCGAAAGCAGCAAAGTTGAGGCGACGGCTTCAAAAGATGCACTCTGTAAACAAAAGGTATGACACCTTTGTTTGTTTGTATGTGCACTTGTTATAGCACCCCTTCAAGCTCTCGCTACTCAGAGGCGCTCCCGAATGCAGAGCGGACACTGCATCGGAGTTTCACGCCGAAGCACTGAGCAATTGTAAGTGAAGGACTTGCCCAAAGTCCTTACGCGGCGAGGTGGATTCGAACCTCGAACCTTTCGGCTCCAAGGCAACGACGCCACCACTACACCACCGCGCCCTCACCTGTTAATGACGTGTTAGTGAAATTACCTGTTAATATTACCTGTTGATGGTTTACCTGTTCATGGAATTAGCTGTTAGTGGCATCACTTGCTGATGTGTCCCCTGTTAATGATATTCCTTGACAATGGCATCAATATGACCAGTTAATGAAATTCTTTGTTATGTTAATGGTATTAATAAAACCTGTTCAGGAAATTCCTTGCTTGCTGTATTAATATATAAACATATTAAGAGCCTGTTATTAAAATGATTAATGGTATTAATGATATCTACTTATTTATTTCTCCACTTCTAAACCGCCTCTTTAAGCTCACTACTCAGTGGTGCTCCTGACTACAGCGCCAACACTGCATCGGAGTGTCATACCGAAGCACACAAGCAATTGCAAGTTAAGGGCTTGCTCAGGGTCACTACGCGGCGACTTGAGGTTGGATTCGAACCTGGAACTATCCGGCTCAAGGGCACTACACCACTATGCCCCACAAATATGACCTTTTTAAAAATAAATTTCCTTGCTAATGGTATTGACCTGCCATATGAAATTACTTGTTTATGTATTCACCAGTGTGTGCACTAGACAATTTATGCCTTCTCTGTAACTGTTAATGACTGTTTGAATTAGCGGAGCTGCCTTCTTGTCTAATCAAGGAACTGGCATGATGTATACTCCGTGCAAATAAAAATAGTAAATAAAGAGTGTAAATAATGATGGCCTACATTGTCAAGTCTAGAGATTAGTTTCTATAATAGTTATCCTGCAATGCAAATGTATTTCTAATGCTATAGGCAGTAACTTAGGCATGATGAATGTACTCGCACATTGTGCACAATGCACAGGCAGGTCAATCACAATTGAAATTATTTATCGAATTTCTTGCCCTAGGTTCACAAGACGGTTCTCGATAAATACGGAAAGCCGGATGATGTCATGCCTGGAATCAAGAGCAAGCGCGAGCCGCTGCCGCCCACTCCGCTTGTCGGAATGTACAACAAGGCCGGCGGAAAAGTTCGGCTCACGTTTAAACTCGAAAGCGAACAGCTCTGGATCGGCACAAAAGGTTCGTTTACTCGGGTCTCAATTTAAAGGATGTCATACTCACTCATGTATTCGTTCATTCATTCATTCATTCATTCATTCATTACAAAGATTTCATATAGCGCCCGTTAAAGGCGACTACTCAGAAGCGCTCCCGTCCCCAGTGTATGGCTAAATATTACAGTTTCGAGATGTGGATAGATAGAGTGAGAGTAGACCCTGGAGAACAAGTGCAGTGACAAAGGGATCCCATTCCAAAGTGAGTAGTCAACCACTGAGAAGGCACGATTCTGCAATTTGGAGAAGGGAAGTGTGGAGCCGAGAACAAAATGACACAAGCAACCAAGCAGTATGAAGTGGAGTTCGTAAAACATTTTGTAAAACATTCAGTATTCATTAATTAATATTTAGTATTCGCTAATTAACATTCAGTATTTGTTAATTAACATTCGGTATTCGTTAATTAATATTTAGTATTCGTTAATTAACATTTAGTTTTCGTTAATTCGCATTCAGTATTCGTTAATTAACGATTAAGTCATTGTGAAGTCTGCTGTACTTCAATTGCTTGAAATTTAGAGAGAACTGAAAAGCTCGCGTTGAGTTCCATCAAAACAGTCGTCAGCGAAGAAATCGAGGGCCACGAAGAATATCATCTCATGGTAAATCTTTTCGGCACTTAAACTGTTTCACCTTTCAGTTCAACTTTATATTCAAATTTTAAATTTAACCCTTCCAGTTAAACTGATTCACCTTTCAGTTCAACTTTATATTCAAATTTTAAGTTCAACCCTTCAAGTTAAACTTATTCCATTTAAATTGGTGAAGGATCTCACTGGACCAATTCATTGATCTTCCATCTGGAATTCGTAGCAGGATTCTGGTTGGGAATTGACCTCCACATTTACACTGCTTGAAGAACTTTCTATTTTCATGGGCCGGTCATGCTGAGCGTGCTTCTGAATAGCTCTGCCGTGAGAAGGACTTTACAAATGTTCATATCTATTAGATTAGATTGAAAATTGAACCAAGTTCAAGGCCATATGGCTGCGATATATAAACGTTTGCATTTTAATTTCACTCGGAAGGTACTTGTTTTTGCTTTTTACACAGTACTTGTTTTGCTTAAGTCGAAAACCCTTTTGCTCATATTTCGATACCTTCAATATTGTGAATCGAGGTTGGTACTGTTGAAACTGCTTCAACAAGAAATTTAAGTAGGTCCTACCTTGAGACCTGCCAAAAAAAATTTAATTTTTTTATACGTTCCGTTTAATTTCTTCGACCTGAAGAAAATGACTCGTATGACCTTAACGCTAAAATTTTACAGCCGAGTGCTCTTAATCACACTTTTGGAGTACTCTTGCAATTACAATAATTGCATAATTAGGTATATAATTAACATTACTCTGCATGGGACTCTACTTTCTGGATTGTTATCTACATCTCTCTCTCTTCTTAAGACCTATTTTTTCTCTAAGAGGTTATCGCACTGGGAGCGCTACTGAATGGCCTCGGCTGTGAGCGGTGCTATAGAAATTACTAATTACATTACAGTAGTTCTTTTTTGTGATCCTCCAGGGCTTATTTCTCTTTGGCTTTCAAGCACATGGATCTCTGATTGCATCTTCCTCTGGCAACTGACTATCCGTGCCTCAGATTCACATCTTGGTGTGAACTTGCGCGTGTTACAAATTTTTTTAATAATAATATTATTAACATTATTTTTTTGTGTTCCTCCAGGGCTTACAGCTCGGTCCCACTGAACTCTCTCGATACTGGATCTACTGGGTTCCGGCCCAGTTCGTCGACGCCATCAAAGATGCGGTGCTCGGGAACTGGCAGTACTTCTGACGCGCTGTGGTCCCCACGGTCGCAGCAGTTCTTCTGGCGGATGATGTACAGTTAACTGTTTGTTGAGCTTGGTCATTTGGGACGATGATGATGACGATGACGGTGGTTCATGCAACGATTTTGATCTAGCGTGCAGAAATATTTTCGAAACATTGCTTGCAGGCGGTCTTGTTGGTTGCTACAAATAATAAAATACCGATATGTTGTGTGCAGTCTTAAATTAGCCGTTTGGATCACTTCTTTGGCTTGCGTGATGCATGCCTGATTGATGAGAAGTAGACGGGGCGTCACCAGGGCTGAAAGTGGTTTGGAAAAGTTGCCAGGCCTGACTTTGGCAGACAAGCAGACGCTTTTGACCCAAAAATATTCAGGACAACCTTTCTTTTAGTTATTTGCCAAACTTTTCAAAAATCATTCCATTTTTACCTATTTTTGGTATATTTTAGCCCCAAAATGGTTAAGCACGCGACCCGGCAATAGGAGGTCACGAAAATCAATGCCGGGTCACAGACCCCGACAGACCCGGCTCACTTTCAGCCCTGGGCGTCACCATATGTTTAAGAAACTTTCAACAGGTCATTTACTGTTAACTTGCCAAAAGTTCTTTGGAATTTTTAGTCTTTACAGGTGAAGAAGTTCTGCTATCTGGGAAGTGTGGTTACAGAGGATGCAAGGTGTCACGTAGAAATAAAAAGAAGAATAGCTATGGGGAAAGATGCATTCTACAAAAGGGGGGAGCTACTCAGAGGAAGTCTGAACATGAATCTGAAGAAGAGAATGGTGAAGACATTGGTGTGGAGTGTTGTTCTGTACGGCTCGGAAACGTGGACAATGCGGCAAGAGGACATAAAGCGACTGGAGGCCTTCGAGATGTGGATATGGCGCAGAATGGAGAGAATCAGCTGGGTTGAGAGAAAAACGAATGAGGAAATCTTACAATTGGTGGAAGAAAAGAGATCACTGATGGACACTATACGTGGGCGACAGAAGAAATGGATAGGACACATCTTAAGGAGCGACACCCTACTAAAAGACATCATTGAGGGACGAATGGAGGGGAAAAGGATGCAAGGTAGACCAAGAACAATGCTGCTGGATTGGATGCTGTCAGAAGAGGGATACAGTGGACTGAAGAGAGAAGCTCAGGACAGAGAAAAATGGCGTCGTTGGACATACGAACCTGCCTGACGGCAGAGAACATAAAGAAGAAGAAGAAGACATTCGATTTCTCTCTGACCTGCTGAATAACTCCCATGACCCTGGCGTGACCTGCTCAAATTGTGTAGCTAGTGAAAAAGGGCTTGTCCATATAGGGCACAACTGACTTACAGGTACTTTATAGGACCGATAAATTTACTCAGACATATGACAGTACTTAGCAACGCGTACAATGTTGGCCATGGCCCCCCATTTAGAAATGTGCACATTTCTCACCAGTTATTTTGTCTGGAAAATGGGCGTGCACTCCCCCCCCCCACACCTCCCCCCCATTAGGTGTCGGCTGAGCTCGGCTAAGAGGCTTTCAAGGGGAAAGGTGAGAAAGAAGAAAGACAGATGAAAAAATAGAGAAAAGGACTGTGACCATCTACGTTTAGATATGGATGACCTGTTCTAACTCGTGCTGGGATCGTATTTGAAGGCACTACTATGGTACTTTGTCTTAAGACTTTTCATTTTTGAGGGGTTATCGCACTGGGAGCACCTATGATTAGATTCTGCTGTGAGAGGTGCTTTATAAATTCGTAAATAGAATATTATTTATTTACAATTAAATTAACAAATTTAATTATAAATATGAGCATAGTCACAATGAAATGTGAATACACACAATGCCTGTGTTCTACCTGACACAGGCATGTGTACAATGGACATTGGACAACCATACTCAACACATCAAAACCTCACTATGACACGAAGAGTCAGGCACTACACAAACTCACATTTATTATTATTATTATTAGTAGTAGTAGAAGTAGCCTAAGCTTTGTCTGAGATGATCCATGGCCTGCCATGAGGTCCCGTATGCACTTTGGTGTTGGGGGAGTTTCTCACTTCCAATCGGTCAGTGGGTCCCTGGACATGAAAAATCACCGAGGTGCTTGTCCGCGATGACGTCACGAATGGCGCAATTGCAAAATCCAATATGGCCGCCACCGGCCATATTGGAAAATTAGGCTTTATTATATCTTACACGATATGCACGTGTAATAACTCTAATATTACTAATTCAGGTATGTAGAACTCATTTCTGATATTGATTTTGACATCGGGGGTCATCTTAAGGTCATAAGATCGTTTTCAAGGTCATTTAATTCATCTTTTCATTTATCACAGCATGTGCACGTGTAATACCTCAAATAGTACTGATTCAGGTATGTAGAATTCATTTATGATATTGTTTTTGTCATCTGGGGTCATCTCAAGGTTATAAGGTCAACGTCAAGGTCATTCTTAATTTTTTCCATTACTTACAGCATATGCACGTGTAATACCTCTAATGTTACCGATTCAGGTATGTCGAATTCATTTAGGCTATGATATTGTTTTTGTCATCCTGGGTCATCACACGGTTATAAGGTCATTGTCAATGTCATTGTGTCATCTTAAGGTCATAAGGTCGTTTTCAAGGTCATTTAATTCATATTTTCATTTATCACAGCATGTGCACGTGTAATACCTCAAATAGTACTGATTCAGGTATGTAAAATTCATTTATGATATTGTTTTTGTCATCCGGGGTCTTCTGAAGGTTATAAGGTCATTGTCAAGGTAATTGTGTTGCATCAATGATGTGGATTATAACTTGAATGAATGCAGCAGTAGAAAGGTGTTATAACTTTAATTAAGTAAATTTAGTTAGCTAATTGCATTATGTTATAAGTCAATGCTTCGTTATGTCGTTTTTCAGTGTTTTTACAGAACGAGTTTCTGCCTTCCCATGACGAAATATCACGCAGAAATTTGATGTAGCGTGGCAACTGCAGCGTAGAGTGCTACACTTTCCGGTACACTTGTATATTGTGAGCTGACTTCGCGGTAAAGGATGCAGACATATTGATGGAAGCACAGAGGTTTCCTCCCATCCGTGATTTAACGCATGACTCTAGCTTTGTCTCGCGTTCATTGTGTGTTGCAAGTAGTTGGCATACTCTGTGCACCAGGAAAGTCCCTCGCTGGATGTGGCCTTTGATCTCTCTGCTTGTAAGTGGAAGAGCGTCAATTCCGACTGTGGATGTGATATCAGACACGTCCCAAGTACTTCTTTGCTAATGATGCATCTTGTTCTAACAGCGTGTCTGTCTCTCCAAAGTTTGTTAGATACTGTACTGGGTCGGAGGCTAAAACTGAGTGTTTGGATCCCACCTTACTCATGCAGTCGTTTCCTGTCAACACATGTGCCTTGCAGCCTTGGTGACTGCTTTGGCCTCAAACGACACAGACACGTTCGCATTATTGCTACACTACACACCATACTTCATTGACCTGGGGCTGCAAGAGATGTGGCAGCAGTATGGCACTGGTGAACATCGGCGAATGCTTCCATTTCATTAAGCGGTTTCTGAACGTGGAGCACCTTTGGCCAAGGCAGTCACATCCACAGTCGGAATTGACGCTCTTCCTCTAACAAGCAGCGTGATCAGAGGTCACATCCAGCGAGGGGCCTTCTTGGTGCACAGAGCATGCCAACTATACCTGTAACACACAATGAACACGAGGCAAAACTGTCCATACCTTCGTAACCAGCAGACTTGATCATTGCTGCTCAGTTCTTGTTGTTCACCAATCTATAGCTTAATAGGGCGTCTTGACCGGGTCATGCGCTCTGCTGCTCGGCTCATTGGTCATATTCCAAAATTTGCCCCGTTCTCTGCTTACATCCATGATGATTTGCACTGTCCAGTCTCGCAGCGCATCTCGTACAGAATAGCAGCACTTGACTGGCAGTGCATCACTGGTAGTGCTGCGTCTCCTATTTATCTGATCTCTGTCTCTGACACAGCCTCCCGTCGAGCTTTACGCTCTTCGGCCAATGGGGAGCTGCTGGTCCATCGAACCCGCTCTGCTACCAGACAGCGTCGAGCCTTCTCGGTTGATGGAATGGGTAACTTTGCGCTGCGCTCACTACCTCAGAATAATTTGCCTGCCTTCTACCAGTTGCTTAAGAACTATCTTTTTAGCCATGGCTGGACTGGGAACGCCTCTGAGTAGGCTTCTTGAAGAGGCGCTACATAAGTTTTCGGAATGAATGAATGAATGAAAAACTAAAGCCATTAAATCGCAGATGGAGAAAAACTTCGGTGCACTGCTTCCATCAAAATGTCTGCGTCCTCTACCGCGAAGTCTGCTTACAATATACAAGTGCATCGGAAAGTGTAGCATTCTGCGGTTGCCACGCTGCCTCAAATTACCTTGACAACGCCCTTATAACCGTCAGAAGACCCGGATGACAAAAACAATATCATAAATGAATTGTACATGTATACCTTAATCAGTAATATTTGAGGTATTACATGTGCATATGTCGTGATAAAAGAAAAAAATAAATCAAATGACCTTGAAAATGACCGTATGACCTTAAGATGACACAATGACCTTGACAATGACCTTATAACCTTGTGATGACCCAGGATGACAAAAACAATATCATAGCCTAAATGAATTCGACATACCTGAATCGGCAACATTAGAGGTATTACACGTGCATATGCTGTAAGTAATGGAAAAAATTAAGAATGACCTTGACGTTGACCTTATAACCTTGAGATGACCCCAGATGACAAAAACAATATCATAAATGAATTCTACATACCTGAATCAGTACTATTTGAGGTATTACACGTGCACATGCTGTGATAAATGAAAAGATGAATTAAATGACCTTGAAAACGATCTTATGACCTTAAGATGACCCCCGATGTCAAAATCAATATCAGAAATGAATTCTACATACCTGAATTAGTACTATTAGAGGTATAACACGTGCATATCGTGTAAGATATAATAAAGCCTAATTTTCCAACATGGCCGGCGGCGGCCATATTGGATTTTGCAATTGCGCCATTCGTGACGTCATCGCGGACAAGCACCTCGGTGATTTTTCATGTCCAGGGACCCACTGACCGATTGGAAGTGAGAAACTCCCCCAACACCAAAGTGCATACGGGACCTCATGGCAGGCCAAGGACTAAGATGAACATCAGTAAAAGACGTTTGTTCGTAGTCGTTTAATGTCGTAAAGCATCGATATATTTAAAATCAGTCTTCTAAAGCACAATGACAATATGTAACTGTAAGCCGAAGAGATCTTTAAATGTCCCATAACACACACGTGCTGGACGATTTAGCAATTAAAGCAATGCAGTCTCCGCCATATTTCTAACCAGGAGGGTCTGACCAGCTCAAAGAATGCCCCTGACCAGGCAGACTATCCTCTATCATCCCATACATACCCCAATTTTAATTTCTTTTGTCCCAGAGATATTAATCTAGCCAAAGGCCCCACTTTTTTCAAACACCTAACCATTCTGTCCAAATCCCTAACACACTTTCCCAACTTCTTGTCAATTTGCACAAACTCCCATTTAGTTTGAACTCTGTACCCTAACGTTCCAACTCTCCCCATTTTTAAAACTCCCAGCTATATCTAAACTCCATACCCCAGAGTTTAAACTTGTAACACTATTGTATTGTTTGAACTCGCAAATTTTTAGTCTTTACCGCTAAAGTTGAAGCACCTGATCGTACTAACTGAAACCCACAATCCACACATTCTTCAAGCCCACTCCGATACTGGTCAGACCCTCCTTTCAAATCGAATCTTCACGCAACAACAAGCACTGGTCTTGATAATTAATCCGACAGGCTCCAACTTCTCGTACAGTTACGAACCGTCATCAACATCAACACAGCAGTTTAATTTCCAATCATGATCAACGCATCGTAACATTCACAAGCAAAAAAAACGGCTTGTCAAACGACGTCGCGAACATTTAAAAAGATGACTGCCATAATTAATTAGTTAATTATTCTCCTACAAGAAAAATACAGATCTCAGCAAAGAAGGAAATGCCACAAACAAACAAGTTTAATAATAATTATACCTTAACAAGTTCTGGTTTAAAAGAATACATAGATATATTTATATATATATTTGTCGGCAAGAAATAAATGCCATAAAAATCGCACACACAAATTCAAAATCGCGAAGGGCTGGCTCTTACAGAAGGACACCCAGCCACATGAACTGGGTCCATAGCAGACTCGTAATGTCCTGGGAGCAAATGGTGATTTGGTTGCATGAGCATGGCTATCGTGATAGGGGCGCAGGGTCACACAGCAATGTTAATGAGAATTGGAGTCAGGGTGCGGCATTGTTAGATATCCAACAGCTTTTATTATGTAGACACTTGGCCAAGCTGGTCAGCCAACATTCAGCAGTGTCAAGAAGTCCTCTCTGGCCGCAGCACTGGTCTTAACTATATAACTTTTTATTCTCGTCAAACGCAAAGCACACAACAAGAATACATGGTGGACATGCAAACATCAAGTTGCTGGGGGACATGCCTTACTTTAATTAAAATAAGCAAGCCATGTGCAAAAATGGAAGTGGACATTCAATAATAAATTAGCTATCGTAAAAAGCATTAGAGCCGATACGACCTGCAAAGCCGTGGAACTGAAATCGGCAAGAACTTCAACAACAGATTTAAACACCAGAGTGCGCCACAGTTCACTCAAATATACAATGTAACCATCGACAGCTAACAATCAATCGCTTCCCACAGCAGATGAGGCGAGACTGGTCACTAAGACATAGCTACGTAATTAATCAGTGACTAGGTTAAATGAGATAAGAAGCAGCATTGAATACGGCCAAAAGTGGCAAGAAAAAATCACCTGGGCATCACATGCAGTCCGAGGAGCCAGCATCACAACTTCCCACATCATCACATCACATCCTCCAAACCACACCACATCATGCCATCGCAAGCCAATCACGTCGCATCTTCCCCAGTTCCCAAGCCAACTATGTCGCATCTTCCCCAGTTCCCAAGCCAACTATGTCGCATCTTCCCCAGTTCCCAAGCCAACTATGTCGCATCTTCCCCAGTTCCCAAGCCAACTATGTCGCATCTTCCCCAGTTTATCACCTAAGTGGATAATGTGGATATTCCAAGTCCACCTCTGTTTACGTGATCAAGCAGATTTTAAAATGCTGAAAATAAATCCCCACAAAACCAAAAACGTGGTCATCGTAATCCCATCAGCGAACTAGACTATTCTCGTGACGTCTGCATCATTATTATAATTATTATTATTATAATGCCTGAGGTAGAAAGTAGAAACAATCCCTCAGGATACAGATAAAACGTTCGGCGAAAGTAAAAAGAATCGTCTCAATGAGCTACATTTCGTGAAAGTGCGTCACCGAAAAGCGCCACACATGGCAAAAGTAATACTATCGTGCAGCCAGCCTAGTTTAACAACCTTTATACATCACAGACCCAAGCGTGCTGTCACAACAGCACGCCTCAAGTGACATTAGTTTGTTCTTGCTCTCCAAAAAAGTCTGCTAAGTAGGGTTTTGATGTCATGGTTGAAATCCTCACGCTCCTGACTTTACATGGCCCCACATGTTATGTTCTCAGCAGAAAGTACCACAAATGAAAGCCTGATCTTAGAAGTTAAAAATAAATAAACAGATTGTTCTGAAATCCTGACAGAATACCAAGCAAAACAGAAAAGCATTCTTGTCTGATTGCCAAGACACGGCTACGCATAATTACAAGTCGCTACCAACGTTAAAGAGTTCAAAAGGGGGGGGGGGGAGTCCAGAAACTTACTACGCCCCACTCAATCCTTGAAATACCCCCTGATCCATCAGACACCTTGAATTCACAACAAATCATGCAACCCCATCCACACAAACGTGACAAATTCTACGGAAAATCCTATGCACAAAATTTCTCAGATTATAACCAACTGCCAACCATAGAGATAAATAAGATCTACACATATTTATGTATTAAAGATCGATCTGGCAATAAGATCCATATATACTTATACTTGCATGAGGTACAGTAAGAGTCCTGATTACAAACACGTGCATTCACATGCGTGTGCACTCCTTAAAATACGCTTCATCATAAAATAAATCCTAATATACAATGGTTGGGGGGAAGGGGGAGTTAGGATTCCAACTTTAATTCATCAACTGTTATTCCACAACCTTGTCAAACCATATTAACTTATGGGGCGGCTTCCCAATTTATCATTACACCAAGTTTCCTGTCGGTGCACAGGGGTGTACAAAAAAAGTACTGGTAACCAGCCCCTTAAAAAGAGGAGTGATTACGGCAGGGTTCACTGACATTTGACATTGTCAGCAAGCTTTGCCCGACCCAAATGAAAACTCAATGGATACGAACAAAGTTTTGTGGCTCAGATTTTTCAGAGTGAGGTGGTTCAAATGCGCAGAATCCAGGAGGATATACCATGCTAGGCAGCACACGAAAAGGGGTTAAGCAAAAGAAAAATCAATACACAAAATTCACTAATCCATGAGTCTGGTGAACTGGCGGTGCCAACATTAATTAACGTGTGGGTATCATCAGCATGCGGAAGCTTAACGAGAACGGTAGCGTGAATGATACAGTGGCTGATTATAATTATCACGATGCTGAGAATGCATCACTATGTTGAGAATGCTGTTGAAAATTGCTGCCGAATTTTACACACAGATGCTCGCAATAGATACGGCCGACTCAATACATCAAGGAATAAGGTGCAGATAACGTCAAGATCAATTTTAATCTGGGACTCAAAGGGTTAATAAAAATGTTTTAGACATTCGTCGACAACACATTCTCGTGCAAAGCTGGTAGACTCGTTAAGCCATGCACGACGCAAAATGTGCTGTTCTAGCATCACGTCTACCACGGGTCACGTATATTGAACAGTGTTTCTAGCACAATACTGCAGTTCTCATACGGATTGTGTGTAGTTATAAACATATATATGCATACATACATATATACAGTATGCGCACAATACATAAATATATACATGTGTGTATATTTTTATATTCATATGCATGTACACATACACACGTAAATATAACAATTACTCTCTGCAGTCCAAAGGGAAATAAAACAACGAGAAGAATTTTTACCATCATGCCAAATCTACGATAAACTTCCCGACTTAATAAAAAAAATAATATATAATAATGATGACAATTTCGATGGTGCTGTAACACAGCACATGCCGTTACAAGTGCGCCTCCACAAAACACAAAAAAACGCCGCCTCGCTTGGACCCTAGATCATTGACCCATCCTACTAACACACTTCATCTCAAGCACAAACGATTTGCAGGATCACGTCAAAATGGGTTAACCGCTGACGCTGAAAAGCAGAAGAAACTGAGCACTGCAATAGTTGCATTCGTAAAATATACAAAGAATCGGGTTTTAAGTTAATGACGAACGAACGACTAAGAAGCACGCTTTGCAGCCGAAGCGCGCGGAGAAAACGGCTAAAACAAGATACGAAGAAAGTGACAAGAAAGAGAGACTTAACAACAAACGTATGCATACATATACACACAAAATATATGTGCATATATGTGTGCATTAACCCTTTCGCTACGGAACCCGTCGCCCCAACAGGTTATTAAGCCAGTATGCGGGTCTTGTCCCGTAACGAAAGGGTTAATATATGTGTCCACATTTTACACATATTATTACACATATATATATTATATGTACATATATTATATATAATGTGCATGTAATATATTGTATACGACAGAAAGAATTCAAAAATTAATCGTTAATACTGTACATTATTTACAGATAATTATTCCAAACAGACAAAAAACGGATTAAAATAAATATATTAATTTAAAAGCCGAAAGATATCACCAAGCCCTTACCAGCACGACACACAAGCGCCATTAAAACTTTCATCTTTTTTACACACACACATAGACACTCCAACAAGACCAAATCTAACTACGAAATGGAAATGCCCTAAGTTCAGTCACGATGACTAGCAGCCGGGAACGCCAAGTACTTCAAATCTACCCCAAGAACGTTGTCAATACACTGGAAACACGCCAGACTTCCTGCAACCATGTCTGGGAAAAATCACGTTGGTAAGAGTAACAGCGGGCATTCTAAGCGAACCTATTGTTGTCATGATTCAGGTAAGCTTTTGCCTAGATGCTTATTCAAAAACATTGCGTTTTTTAACATAGCATGATTACAACACTTGTGGCGATCAAAATTTTCAGATAAATTCCATTTAATAGGACCACACTGCACGCTATCTTTTCAAAACAAACTAGTACACTGCATTTGCAGAGAGACTCCATTTACTAAATATAACCAGGTTTCTTGACACACTGCACATATAAGATATACGCATTTGTATATATATAATTATATAATCAAGTGCCGCTGACGAGATTCTCGAGAGTAGTGATACATAAATCTGCAAATACAATCATAATTCAAATCGATCAAATAATCTACGTGGTTAGAATATTAAACACTGTAAAGAAAAGTCATGATCACATGCTTTCGATAGTTGCTAGAGTAAAAAGGAAAAGCTATAAACGACGTTGAAATACGTAAATACATTGCCCAAGATAATCCGCACATAAAACTCCACCCTGATCTTAACTAAGACCTGACAGAAAACAGGCATAAAGGTTTTCAAAAAATGCACAACCGCCCAACCCCTGTAATAATAAAATGATACCAGAATCCTTAAAAACACATAAAATGCTCTTCCTAACATCAAAGGTAACGAACTAATCACTTATCACGCATATAATTATGACGCTTCCAATTTATAATTATTATTATTACTATTAAGCATTTATTTTTTTCACAGTTCCTACACAAACTCATACTCTACAAGTTGCAATCGGACACTGTGACCAACAGAAAATTCATTTACAAACTCCACCGAACAATCAATCAACCGACACTCAAAATCCAAGAAATGAAATTGCAAAGCGGTCTAGACTTTACCCTAAGCTCCCAATTCGACTTCGAAAGAAAAGTCCGAAGCATTCACTCTGCTCGCCTAACATACTCGTCAATCTATTTCCACGTGGTCCCAGAAAAAGTGCTGTATATAAATTGGCAGAACTAGCTGATTTGACTGGAAACATATTACCCTGTTCAGCATCCGAACCTTATGTAAAGCCAGTAGGAAGCATCACTTACATTATTTAGAGTCCATGTCACACAATTGGGTTTCAACCCAAGAAGCAGCGGGTACAGGCAAATTAACCCACATTAGTTTATATCCTGCTCTCAAACAACCAGAATGCATATGTCTCAACTTGAGCACTAGCATAAATAACTCTTACAAATTCATTAAGCATTGCTATCAAATTATGAAACATCAATTGATGACACCACGGAGCCGTTATGAGTGAATTCCCCACCCAAATACAGCAACCATCTAAGGAGTGGGGTGGGGAATTGAACCAAGCAATCGCCCCTAACCAATACAGCTGCCAGGTACGACAAATATAAAATTGAATACCGATCTTTTCTGTTTGACTCACCAAGTGACAATTAATTAGCTGCCCACATTTGTTCCATGTCTCAGATCATTTTATCAATCGACTAAAGAAACACATGAAAATTCTCAGCTGGTGGGAAATCCCCCATTGATGGAAATCCCCAGTCGGTGGAAATCCCCCAGCTGATGGAAACTCCCCAATTGAGGAAAAATCCCCAGCTGAGGGAAATTCCCAGTTGACGGAAAAACACCTGAAAGAAAATCCCCAGCAGGTGGGAATTTCAAACATTTCTGCAAAAAAAAAGAAATCTGCTCTAAAAGATCGGCTAAAGATCCAAACTGCAGAACTTTAAAGATGACGAGCTCGTCAAAACAGCGACGGAGAGAGAAATCGTAATTAAAACAGAAAAAAGCCGCTGCGAGGCTGCGTTCAACGAGAAAAACTGCAGGATCATTAGACTTTGCCTACGGAAAAGAGAAACCGAGTAGAAAAAAGAATCGACAACGACGATAATATAATATGTGAAAACGACAACACGAGCACGCAAGTCCCTGTACAGTATTCGAATCTTCACAATACAGCGACTGACTTACGACTAATCTTATGAATTGCGTGACTCCGATAATTAATTACACGCTCAAGTTAAGCAAGATCAAAGACGCACACACACGCACACACACAAGCCACCATCATAGCAGCAGCAGCAGCAGCAGGTAAACAACGCGTCCTGCAAATGCCAAGATTATCTACGCAAAAACGTTCACAAGGAAACAAGTAATCTCAGAGTCTGCAGCTCAACATTCTGACTCACTTTCTCGATATACGCAGAATGATCGGCTAGTCAGAAGAAAGCAAGAACTTGCGTTACTCCCCCAAAAATGGATAAAACACATTCTGCGTCACTACCCAATTGAAACTTTACTCTCGCGCAAATGTCAACATCGAACAGATATATGCGAGATAACAACTGAGAATTCTATGTTCATATGAGAAAATTTTGCTCTCGTGCACACGTCACCATTAAAACGGATGTTAAAAGTGCACAAGGGACTTTCAAACCAGATAATTATTATCTCTTAGAATACCATTAAAACCATAAACTCCTATCTCCAACACTTATTCCTCAATACATGTAGTACCAACATTCACAATTGTTTGAATAAATGAATGCACACAAATAACACGTTAATCCCATCCAGAAGAGACCTTCAATGGTATCTAAATTTCTCCCAAATCTGTCAATCATATAATATATGTATTCACTATATAAATTACACACACACACGTAATGTATATATATATATATACTATATATATGTATACACACAAACTGCATATATATACAATATCTATATAAATATATATATATATATATATAATATATATACACATACATACATAAATCTTCAGCTTAAAAGGCAATTCCTAATAGCCTAGTTTTACCAATGCCTCCGAGCTGCACCAACCAATTCTCTCAGACATGCCAATGCCACCGTATTCAGCAACACTTCAACATGAACTATCATTTACCACGGAAAAACGCCACACGAAAAACGCCACACGAAAAACGCACCGATAAAAAGAAGCGAGAAACCTGCTGAAAAGAAGTAAATGGTCCAGGATAAAGAATGACATCCAAACAACGAATCGGAAACGAACGAAAAAAAAGAAGAACAAACGTCACCTAGAAAGGACGACCGCGAAAATATATGCCAAACATCTGGACGCGAACGGATCAGGAAAAAGGGACCGGCCGCGTTTTAAGCGCAACAAGCGAAACATAAAACGTCGTCGCGAGTAAAATCTGACTATATATATATACGATACGCACGGAAAGTCCAAAAAACAGCAAGAAAATGAAAAAATTACCGACGGCCGCGTCACCGTCCGCACCTTTCCACCGCCGCCGCCGGAAAAGTGCGTCACACGACTGGTTAGCGATAAAACGACGAGAAAAGAAGAAACGAACGGCCGGAGCTGCTACCGGAATGACCAACGGAAACCTGGCGGGCAGCTGCTGCCGACGGTCGCGTTCCGGCGTCGCGCACCGTCCGGCGCGCGTCCCGCTCTCGGCGTGCGCCCAAAAAACGCGCGCACCGATGATTGATTGATTGAAAAGCCGGCTGAGGAGAAATAGAAATAACACATCGAGAACGGCTGCTCTGTGCTCATACCACGCTGTGTCACCGCTGCTGCGACGGCTTTCGTACTGAGCAAACGGTTTCGGCAAGTCACAGACGAGCGCTCGTTGAGAGTGGAGCAACGACGACGACGACGATGAGCCGCCCCCCGAGCGCTGCTCTCCTACTGCTGCTGGTGCTGCTTCGGCGGCGCCGGCGTCAGGTGGGTGGCGCCTGAGCTGGACGAGTGGTAGTGAACGTTGCGCCACTTGCCGTCGTACCGGTGCCAGATGCGGGTCTCCTCCGACTGCTGGGTGGTCGGAACGCCACTCCTGGAAAAAGAGAGAACACACAATGGACGTCTGCAGACACAATACATATCGCTTGATCTCGGCCAGGAGCGCCTCTGAGTAGGTACCTTGAAGGGGCGCTATATAAATTACAATTGATTGATTGAGACGGTTTAGGAAGGTTACGTCCTTGTATGTAAGCAAATCGATTGATGAAATGAAATTTATTTAGTGCCCGTTCAGGAGCTCTGCCTTGTAGGAGCTCGCAATGTAGGAAGAGGGCAAGTCTTAACACATTGACCGCCAGGTACGAGTTAACTCGTACTTCAGCCAGTCATTTAACATGGCGTTTAGGCAGTCAATGTGTTAAGGGATTGGCAGAACAAAGAAGAGGGGACACTAGGGAGGAGACGCATCTAAATCTGGAGAAAGTTTGTCCCACGTCGTTGAACTGATGGCATGAACGGTAGCTGGAATGGCCTCCCCTTGAAGCACTCTGCTTCCTGTCTAGAGCTCCTTCTCAAGCATTCCTCTCTCACTTCAAGAGTTTTATTTGGCCTTGCTGGGGTTCGGAGCGCCTCTGAGTAGTCCCCCGAGGAGGCACTATACATTGAATAACAAGAGACAGACAGAAAGGCAGATAGAAGGATGGCACAGCATAACAATGGGCACATTTGGAGAGTTCGGTGCTTGACAGAGTTAGTCCTAATAAAGAATATACTTAGTAACCCTGGGACTGTACTCACGACAACATCGTAAGTCAGTACGTAAGCTAAGACATCCTTGTGAATACGGCCCCTGCTTACACAATACAAAATACATTTGTTAAAGACAATGTGATCAGTACACGCACTTGTCGATGGTCTGTGTCAGTCTGGTGTATGCAATGTAGGCGACGTTGTCAGACAGGAAGTGGACGTGCGGATTCAGAATGAAAGCGTTCACGGCTTTGTTGTTCTTCGTTAAGACTACAAACGAATCGAGAAAACAAAAGAAAAACAAACAGTCGGATAATTAATCTATTTCTTCAAACAACACATGTAAAATGTGAATGAATGAATGTAAGATAACAGTGATCTTAACCACTCACTCACTCCCTCAATCACTCTCTCCATGTCTTTCTCTGTGTGTGTCTGTGTGTGTGTGTGTCTCTCTCTGTGCCTCTCTCTGACTGTCTCTCCCTATATCTCCTCCAGTTTCGTAATGATTAAACTGTTCATTACATATGTCACTCAACCACCTCTCACTCCATGTCTTTCTCTGTGTGTGTGTCTTTCTCTGTGCCTCTTTCTGACTGTCTGCCTCTCTCCCTATATCTCCTCTAGTTCCGTAATGATTAAACTGTTCATTACATATTTCATTCTATGAACATTCCTCTTTGTCCTCTCTTCTCTTCTGATCAATGGTTCATCTGCATTTTTAACCATTCTCATCACCTGTCATTTCCCGCTGTCATTGTTGATTGACACCACAGTACTACCCCATGATCACAAAAAAGACGACAGAGACAACACATCACTGATCACTAAAAGACAGAAATGTAGCCAACTTCACACCTCACAACCAAGTTGAACCAACCTTGCAGGCATAAATAAATGCAATATAATAAACAGGAATAATAAATCGAAGAAAAAGAATTTTTTTAAACAAAAGTGATGTTTGCTAACACTATAAAAACTCTTTTATTGAGAATTCAATAGCATACTGCTGAAGGTGAATTTTATTGCCATCCATAACTTTTGAAATTCTATAGATATAAATAATGATAAATTAACAATTATGGCACATTTGCACAGCATCTATTCAGGAAAACTACTGAGATAAACCCAACTGGACAGCTTCTTAGAGTATCTGAAAATGCAATATATTTGTTGCCTCTTGGCTGTATCAGACTAACTATCTGGGGTCAGACCAACTATCGAGGTCAGACCAAACTATCTGAGTATCTGGGGTCAGACCAACTATCTGGGTCAGAAAAAACTATCTGGGGTCAGAAAAAACTATCTGGGGTCAGACGAACTATCTGGGGTCAGACCAACTATCTGGGTCAGAAAAAACTATCTGAGTATCTGGGGTCAGACCAACTATCTGGGTCAGACGTACTCCAAACCTTCCTTCTGCAGTTAGTCTTACCATTTTCGAAGTAGAATTTGTGGAATCCAAGGCCCTCAACAAGGTTTCCATTCGATTCTGGCTCAAAACATGTAAACTGCTTGTCAATGTATTTCCTGAAATCATTCACAACACGTTAAGCTTTAAACACAACATCTTTCTTACATATAAGAACTATCATCATACGTATCAATATTATTATATATGGTTATATGTACAAGTATTCTCACGTACAAGTATTTCAGTTTGTATGAATGTACCAATGAAGTACAAATGCGTGCAGGTCCTAATCACTATTTGGGCCAGTACTCAGTACATAAATCAATACCTGCATGTACGAATGATTCTGGTTCACGAATTTGCAGTACCGAGTGCATTACAACATTGCAATTGTAACTTTAATAACAACAGTAAACATAGCATCATAAGTAGCCAAACTTACTTCTATAGCATGGGCATGAATGGCTCACCCAAACTAAAACTTAAGTGGTCCATTTTAAGTTAACAGTCACAATAAGGCTCATAAAATCTTAATTTTGATCTTGATTATCGCTGTAGCGAACAACACAGTAGTCTCAAGACAAAGCAGGCCAGGAAAACCACAGATGTAAAAAATGATGGAAACATAATAAAAAAACTGGGAAAAACGTGGTTTTTTCGAAAAAATAAAAAACGACAAAAAACGAAAAAAAACGGAAACGGAAAATAATTTGACTTTGCTACATCTAAAACTGCATTTTAACCTTGAAAACCTTGATTATTGATTAGGAACCTACTACACGCAGGCTGTCACTTAAATGATGATGTTAGACGATGAAATAATGACTTTGGTTAGCTGAATCCTTGAGAGTTGGCGGAAAACATAAGAAATATCAGAAAAATTAAAATTAAGAAAATTAATAACAGAAAGTAAATGAATAAATAAAGTAAAGAAATTTTTTTAAACAATAAAAACGATGGGGAAAAAAAGAAAGAAAAAACGACGTTTTTGGGAGAGAATAAAAAAACGGAAAAACCGTTTTTTACAACTATGAGGAAAACATTGTCGGTGGGTCACTCGATGGCACTGTGAGACAAATGATGTAAGTAAATGAATGATGAAGTTTCACAGACAAAGGAGAAGGAGTTCCAAAGTCCTATCAAAGACATATAATGAGTCACATATCGTGTTACAGACTTACGAGAATGACTCAAAGTCGCCTTTGGCCATGGCCATCGTCAGTTGTTCAGTCAGTCGTATGATCTCGTTCTGGCGTCCTTTCGCAACAAAACAAACACTCGTATATATTAATTCATCACACCTCAATTAAACATGAACACACATATTATACATTGATACACTCTTGGTTCCTCGCTCTAGAACTGCTATGACTCAGTCTCGATCGTTTTCCTCAATTGGTTCTTCTCTTTGGAATGCACTTTCTCCTTCTGTTCACTCTACAAGTCTGTCTGGCGGTCTCTCATCTTCTTCCTTGCCTCTTCTCTAAACCTGCTTCTTCTCGCGCACTGAAGCGCTTCTGAACAATTCGCCTACCAGAGGCAATTTATAAATGAATAAAAAATACAATACAATACAATATATGCAAAATACCAATACTTCTTCTTTATTCTCGTCCGTCAGTCAAATTTATCTGTTTCTGATGAGATCCTTTGCTCTTGACATGTCAATATTTATCTCCTTCAGGTCTTCCCTGACGTTGTCCATCCAGGTTTTTGGTTGTCTTCCTCTACTTCTCTCTCCCTCCACGTGCCCGTGCAAGGCCGCGAGGGGTAGTATTTTTTCTTCCATTCGCTCCACATGGCCGAACCATCTGAGCCTTCTTTTTCTGATTTTGTCCACTACCGTTTCTTCTGCGCCCAGCTCCTCTCTTGTCTCTCGTTTCTGATTCTCTCTCTCCTGCTCTTGATTCTTCTTAGTCAGCCCATTTCAGCTACCAGCAGTCTTCTCTCGTCCTCTCTACGCATACACCAGCATAATAAATGCATAAACACAATATATGCAAAATACCAATACGGCACATTACAGGCAAGAAAACCGATTGGGCAGAAGAGCCTCAGCTGGACACGCAAACAGCCGAAGCACGATAGAAGGTCCTCAGGAAGGATATACTGACCAGTTTTGTCGGAACTAGTTGGATTTTGAGCAACTTTTCCAGCAGTGACCTCTGGTGTTTTGTTCTCGGTGGAAGAGGAATCGGAGCTCTTGCTCTTTCCATTCATTTCCTTGCTGGCCTTCATCAGACCTGATCGAATACAACAACAAGAATTATATTCCATGGTTGCAAGCAGCTCATACCAATATCGAACGTTTAGGTAACCATATGGGAGGCACGGCAAGGCAAAGAGCACACGATGCAAGGTTTGCAATGCAAAATTGCAGATGTTTTGAAAAATTCCACTAACTAAAGCTACAATGTAACTGAGTAACTGAGGGTGTAGTGGAGGCGTCGTTGCTTAGAGCCAGAAGGTTCGAGGTTCGAATCCACCTGGCCGAGTTAGGACCTTGGGCAAGTCCTTAACTCACAATTGCTCAGTGCTTCGGCGTGAAACTCCGGTGCAATGTCCGCTCTGCATTCTGGAGTGCCTCCGAGTAGAAATAACTTGATGGTGCGCTATAACAAACAAACAAACATGCGCCGAGTTGACTTTGTCGAGCTTCTAGGAGTAAGTGCTCGACAGAAGTTCAGAAACGAAAGACTGTTCGCACCTTTGCCGTCGTTACCATCAACAGTTGAGTTGCTTTCTGTCGACTCCTTCGCAATTTCCAGCTTTCGCGCGGACAGAGCGCGATCTACAAATATTACACACGTCAAACATTGACAGAAAATACCAACAGCAATCAACTAATACTATCAGTCAGAAGTGCTCCAAAAGAGCCTCCTTATGCAATCTAAACATTTCTTTACTTGAACTTCAAATCAACTGTCAAGAACTCAAGATAATAATAATGACATAATAATAATAAATGTGATCCTCACGAAGGCAAAATTAATTCTAGAATACAACATGCCAGTCTCATATTCACTCAGTGCAACTGCATCAACTTACTTGTAAAGTTGCACGTGACCAGCATGGTAGTGAGTATAGCACCCTGAAAAGTCACAAAGCAACATCGATTTAGCATTTCATTGCTGACAACTCCATTACTGGAGCATAAAATAAACTTATACATCTAACTTCTGCATGCTATTTTGTCCCTTCTTGATACATGCACACAACAACAACAGGGTCATTTCCCAGAGTTAGCTCAGCAGGATCAGACCTGCAGCTGTCGGACTAGACTCGGAGTCTCACCAAAGTACCACTGCATCAAATCATTTAAAAGTGGAACACATTCGAAACAACTGTACGAATTCCATAATTATTAAGTTACAATTTGTGGTGGAAGTGAACCTGCTTATTACATTCCATGTAATGACATTAAGAGACAAGAATTTACGTAGGGTTGAATTTGTCAACAAGCAGTGTTATTTGGCACGAGAATATCAACAAGGGGTAAACGGCACTGATTCCAGGACCTTGGGATCAATCCATTGCCAGCTCAAAGGGTGAACAGCCCGCAAATAAGCGACTTGTGTATGTGTGCGTTTGACTATACAGGACACGGAGGAGACACTTGACAAAAATCTTACTCTTCGAAGTTATATGAACAATCGTGATATTCTCTTCATAAATTCTGGATCAGCTTAGAGATTTTTTAGTACAAGACAACAGTCATTGAAGATGAAGCGAGCGCTGGTGCTCAATGCTCACCTTGAGCTTCCTGCGAGCATTGAACTTCCTAAGTGAGTCAACCGTCTGCTGTCTGTGAATCATGGCTGCCACCCGTTCTCTTTGCTACAAAAAAACACACACAAATCGTCAATTTAACACCAGCATAATTTATGAAAGGAGAATCATAATCATGAGGTCGGAAAATGTTTGAATGGCAATACGCTGGCACAGAAGGATGCGGGTTTGACCTTATAAAGCTGACTCCCACATGGCAATTGCAAAATGAGCACTAGGACAGATGGACGCCTTGCAAGCTGCCATACAGTCAAATTTAACTCCTGTTAAAATTGTTATCATATGATACTACTATTATAATGTAGTCATTCTGTGCACTTGTCAGTCATTTATTCAGTCATTCATATCTGCAGCACTTCTTCAAGGGACTACTCAGAACAGTGTCTGCCAAAAAAGTAGTTTTGATGTTTTTCATGGCTACAGTGCAATAGAAGTGAATGCATGAGATTAAAAATTATGATTAGATTCGATTGGGCGCTACTACTCACACTGATCCATGGATGTCTAAGCGCCTGAGCGGCCGTAATTCTTTTGGCAGGATTCACCGTCAGCATGCTATTGATGAGGTTCTTCGCATCAACAGTAACAGAGTCCCACTCCGGAGATGGGTACTAACGCAAGACGACAACAACACTGTAGTTAGTAACCTTGATTAAATGGAGGTCTTGACGAATCTCCGTAATGACAAACGAACACATGCATACCCATAGGCAAATGACAAACATAATGCTGGCAGGCAGTAGCAGATACATTATATATGGGTCGAGAGCGCCTCTGAGTAGATCCTTGCAGGGGCGCTATATAAATTACATAGATAGATAGATAGATAGATAGATAGATAGATAGATAGATAGATATGCAAAACATATGAGTGTGCGTGAGGTGTGTGTTGATGTCAGTGTAGGAGGTCGCTCTTCTAAGGATTAGAGACCAGATAGCAATACAGCAGTTCGCAATGCATGACCCAGATTTTGGGGAGCAGTCAAGAACTGGTTACGGTGCTGATGTAATTTCTGTGCTGAATAGGGTTTAATATTGTGGGACATGGTGGTAATAGAATCCTTGCACTGTAGCGTGGAATTTGCTGAGTTTTACCCTTCCTTGAGATGGTCACTGTCGAGGGACCTTGAGCAAGTCCTTCACTCACAATTGCTCAGTGCCGTAAGACAATGGTGCTTAATAAATGCATAATAGTACTAAATAATAGCAATAACAATAATAGTGATGATGATGATGATGATGTCAATGACAGTAAAGGAAGTACCATGGTTCATACAGGAAGTGATACAGGTCACTTAAATAAGGTCAACTCTTCTTTTGACACCATTTATATTGCCCTAGATTGTGTTCTATAATAAGCTGTACATTATTCTAGCATAACTGACCGAGATCAATAGTGACCTGATATGATGTGCAGCAGTCTAAACGTCAGCATGGGCAATGATTAAAAAGTCAGGGTCAAATTCCATCCAGGGCAGAAATCTGCTTGCTTCTAGTTCACATGTGCCCCTATGCAATACAATGCAATAAGCAATCCATCTGAAATTTGATAATACCCTTACAAAGGTACACTGCATTAGCCTTACAAGTCACAATGTTCAATCAATCAATCACATAAATTTATATAGCGCCCCTTCAAGATCTCTACTCAGAGGCGCTCCCAACCCAGGCCTGGTCAAAAAGAAAGATCTTGAGAAGAAGAGAACGAAGAGCCGCAGGGAGGTCATTCCAGATAGCTGGACTAACCACGGAATATGCTCTTCGCTGCATAGTAGCGGTACGAATGTTAGATGTCGTTAAAACTTTAGAAAACTAGTTGTGGATGGTGATGAACGGCATTTGGATGCACTGGCTGAAGTTGGCTCACAGAACTTTGAATGAAGTTGTCACACAGAACTTTTGATTGAAGCTGTCTCACAGAACTTTTGATTGAAGCTGTCTCACAGAACTTTTGATTGAAGCTGTCTCACAGAACTTTTGATTGAAGCTGTCTCACAGAACTTTTGATTGAAGCTGTCTCACAGAACTTTTGATTAAAGTTGTCACACAGAACTTTTGATTGAAGTTGGTGCAGAAAACTTTGAATTTAAACTCTTCTCGAGTCAGTGACCAAGGTTCCGCGGAACACACTTTGGGAAATGCCACACTGACGATTGACATACATGGTTGCATTTAGGACCTACTTTAAAAATGGATTTAGGACCTTTAATGGGAGGGTAGCAGACCCAACTCTGCCCAATCTCTGGGAAAAGTGAACTCACTGGATTTTCTGGTTTTCTTTTGAGCATGAAAAAGATAACAACAGGGCTAACACTACAGAAATTAGTGACCAACATTTGAAAAAACAGACAATTTATACAGTCCAGACAATTCATACAGTCACGAACAAACTGCCCAACAATTATTATTGAACATTCTCTGTATTCATATCATAATTTTATCACAAGTAATTATATTTGCTGGCGCAAGAAAGACTTACATCAAAGGCTCCCGCTTTGATCTGCGCATATAGCTTGTGCTGGTCCTCGTCCCAGAATGGAGGATAGCCAACCAACAGAATGTAAAGTATGACACCTAGAACAGTCACAGCATGAATAGTTAGTTACAGCATGACGTCCAAGTGATTCGCAGCACCAGCAGCTACAGTATGACAAAAAGAACAGTAATAATTCTTAAACGCAGAAAGATCAGAGCATGACACGGGTCATGGGGTACGGAATGCAATCCGTAAGCATTCTGTCGATCCCGGATTACGGGATCAGAAATGAATCCATCTTGGGATCGATTTATTCGGCAATTAAAAATTCTTAACTAACTTCAGGCTCAGAAAAATATCTTTGACGAGGGGTCAACCACTTGTATCCTTCACTTCCACTTGTCTACGTCTTTTTCTTCTTATACGCAGTAGGTCAAATGCGCATTATTGACAGTACTTTAACCTCAACTCTGAGCTTGAGCAACGATGACTAAGAGCAGAGGTATTAGGTAATAGCACATTGCATGTTCAGCAGGGTTTGGCTGAAACTTGATAAGTGATATCACGGCCCGGATTCAGATCAGTAAACACCAGACAACCACCACACTGACTAACCTCAAGGGGAACCCAAGCAGTGGCAGGCTACACTAGCAGCAGCAGCACTGTAACAGGCTGCAGCCTTCTGATATCAAAGCAGCGGCAGTCCGTCTAGTCAGTATGAACCAATGCAGGGGAGGGCAGCAAACCCAACTCTGCTGCCGAAGCACTGGAAAAAGCCCACCCCCATTCACCTCTCTGGGATTTTCTGGTTCGATAGATTACATGTCTTGGACCCCCATAGCAAGGGATATTTTTTGCCTGTATATGTAAATCGCACCTTGTTATGACGCCAAGTATCTCCGCAGCAAAATAAATGCATTAATAGTCAGTGTGTCTGTAATATATACTAGGACCTCTGCTTATCTGCCGTATTTAAAGCGTCTATTCACCAAGGAAGAATAACGCAGTGGGTCAAGTAATTTTAATTTTAAAAATATGAATTTCTAAACTAAAAATACAGGATTCCATGCTCGTCAGTTCCAGGATTATATGGGATTTTATAAGGTTCTAGGATTAACGGGATCCCAGGATTGGCGGATTATACTCCCTGTCTTGGAACAAGCTGCTACAGAAAGCATGGCTAGGATATGACATGGATCCATATGTCCAAACCGTCACAGTAGCTATGGTAACAGCAGGACAGCTGAAGCAGGGCAAAAAATGTTCACGAAATGATTTAAATGATTTTCCTACCACAAGCCCAGACATCGACTGGTTTCCCATAGGCATCTTTTCTCAGCACCTCTGGAGACAAGTAGCCAGGAGTTCCAGCAAATCCTATAAAGAAAGAGAAAAGCTAATCAGATCCAAGAGTTGTACAAGTCTCAAATGTACCATTCTTTACTTGTATGCATACATGTATCCATCATTTTATCATATTGAAGCAATTTTACAAGCCAATAAATATAATATATACAGCATCGACACAGCAAAATACAATTGAAAAAAACAAATTGGAACACAGGCAACAAAATTGGCCCCAAGCGAGATAACAATCCCGCTAGGAGGAGGGATCCCAATTTCCAGGTTTGCAAATGGGGACAGAACGGAAAAGATGTCTTGAAACAGGTTATCAGACAGCTTCGTGAACTTCAAGGTCTGCAAGCACTTTCCTCACTCAGATTCTTTAGATAGAGCCTGTACAAGACCACTATGGCACTCAGAGGCGTAATAAATAAATGGCTCTAAAATTGGCTATCGACTAGATCCTAAAAGTGGCACAGTGGGGTTATCAATATTGATAGAAGTATTCTATAGATGCAAAATGCTTAGAAATTGTTGTTTGGAAAGATTTTCCTCTCTTAACGTCATCATTCTTCTAAATCTCAGTTACATTCCAATCTAAATGCCACAGAAGCATCCAACAGTCTCATGTCGCTGTTATGTTCTTTGAAATCTGGGTGCACATGATCAGGTTGCATCTGTGCCAAGCAAAACTAAACGAATTTGACTGATTGATCGATCCGACTGATTGAGCCAATTGGCTTACAAGTAAATTGCAATTGCACATTTATATAGCACCACTACAAGAGAAGACATCAAAGTTGATCCGGCCCTGACAGACAAAGCCATGATTGAGTACAATAATATTGTTTTCAAGCGCTTGCAAACTAGAGCCAAAGAACAACGAAGAGGTTCAATTCACAAACTGCAACATAGCTTTTAAAGTAATTGAGTAATATTCGAAGTACGTAAATAGTTCACTGTTTCAGTAGCCAGTCAACATTGATTCCGTTACTGAGCTATTTTCACTTTGTTATTAAATTAACTTAATTTTTAGTTTCATTGATTTTTAAACCGGAAAAAAGTGATTAGGCCTACACTGACATATTGACTACTGTGGTTCTCCTACAGTGCTATCAAGTACACATTACATGAAACTATCAAACTGGCGCCCTCTCATTCAGTTTGAGAATCGATTCAAATTCATACTTAAACTTGATTCAGTGGTGGCACCACCATAGGTCACGACAGGTCATTTGATGTACTGCCTATTTTACTCTTGACCTGTCCAAAAATTCTTTGTACTTTTTTTATATCTTCTTTACATTTAATTTCTTCGACCCTGACGTGACCTGCTGAAATTGTATAGCTGACAATGCAATTGCCTCGATTAAATTTCAGTTTTGATTAAACAGAAAATTTGCGATCTGACCCACCAGTAACTCAAGCTCAAAATAACAGATAATAACAGAACCCAGGTGATGGAGACAAAATACAAGAACTGCGTTTGATATCTGATGAATAGACTAGATCAATGGAAAAGTAGCTCTAGATAATCTTACCGAACCAAGACTGCTGGTCCCCTTGAACTTCGATCGCCAATCCAAAATCAGCCAACTTCACGGCTGCAGCTTTCACTTTGCTCGCCAGAAGGAGATTCTCCGGCTAAAAATACAATGAACATGCTGAGAAAACAAAGGACGGTAACATGGCAGTTCACACAATTAATAAATTCATTCAATACGACCATTGATCTAACACGATATTCACCGGTACTCTAGCTTCCGCATAGAGGTGGGGCCACGAGTAGAATTTCTTATATTTTGGCCGCTTGTTGATAAACAGTCAAACGACGACATCCATAGGACAAGAAAGCACAAACGTGACAATGAAATTTCTAAATGCCTAGAAGGGCCGGCTTTTCAACACCCATGGCACACTGAAAAATCTAAACATAACATTTTTTACGTATTACTGCAAAGCGTGGTCTACAGAGAAAGCAATTTACACCAGTATTTACTAAGCTCCTAGAAAATTCCATCAAAAGAATGGTCCTGATGTCCAATTGCAAAAACCATAGCAATCCAAATGACAGGAAACCTTTTAACGGCTGTACTTTTTTCAAAGCATTTCTGTCAAATTTCCTAGAGCTTTTAAAACTCTGATGTAAATACTACGTATTAAGAAAATATTCAAAAATGATAAATTAATTAGATGGAGACGAAGAACTAAAGCCACCAACCTTAAGGTCCCGGTGAATTACGTTCATCTGATGGCAGTAATCCACACTTTCTAATATCTGTTGCATACACTTGCTGTCCGACAAAAATAAGTACACAACAACTTAAGGCATCATGACACACAGGGAAATGACACTTTGAAAAGCAGCACACACTTACCAACTTAAAAACTGTTCTGTTTGGCCGTACTGGAGTCGGGAGCGCCTCTGAGTAGTTTCCTTGAAGAGGCGCTATATAAATACTTGAATGAATGAATGACAAGTTTAATACGCAGATACACACAGGTGAGCGAGGAAAAGCATGTTAATTTCAGTGGCACTCAAACAAAGCATAAGTGCGGTGCAGGGATGAGGGAGTTTATGGGATGGTGGGTGAGAGGACAATTTAAGATCTCTGGGTCTAAGCCGTAACGCCAGTGGTGGATTGCTTACAATCTTGAGACAGCTATACTGTAAAAATTTCATTCAGTAAGGCTGCAATCATTATAATATTTGTAAAATAATTATTATCATCATTATCATTGCCATTATTTTGTCTGTATTTTGTTAGTATCGTTATCCAATGATGAAGTGCTCATCAAATGATGTTTAGTCAACACTTGTGCAGTAATGACTGCTCAAAGAATATTAAATTCATTATTAAAAGACTTTTATCATCATCATATCTCTAATATTAAATCATAGTACTATTAGTATCATCAATATTCTTTCTGTCATTTTGTCTGCATTTTCCAACAGTGTAATCTAATGAAACTAATTGAACACTCTAATACTAAGGCCAAAAAAAATATGTTGTGTTTCCGGTAACAGAGCTAAAAAAATTGGGTAGGTAGGTCGGAAAATCTTTTTATTTTGTAAAATATTTTTATGCAGTGACTATCCGAAAAAGTATACCCCACTAGTCTTTTTTGCACGCTGAAACAAAGTACGTGTTCTAAGCAAGTATAAACTGCCTATTTCCCGACTGTCTGCACCTAAAACTGCTCTAGAAACAGTCCTATTAATTTCATTTTGTTGACGTCTCTTATGTTATGTCAATACAAATGTAAAAAAAAAATTGAAAAACAAATTAAATTTTTTTTTGGGAAAAATTTTTTTTCTCCAAAAAAATATTTTTTTTAATAAAATTTTTTTACAAAAATATTTGGGTCGCGGCCCTAAAAATGGGTCGGTCGCGTTACCGGAAACACAACAATTTTTTTTTACGCCTAAGTACTGTTCAAACTCCCTACACAGCAAAACACAAGCGAGAATCGACTCATTGCACTTTGAGTTATAAAGCATGCATCCAACCACCTTAGGCCTAAAAAAATGTTGTGTTTCCGGTAACAGAGCTAAAAAAATTGGGTAGATAGGTCGGAAAATATTTTTATTTTGGAAAATATTTTTATGCAGTGACTATCCGAAAAAGGTATACGCCGCTAGTCTTTTTTGCACAATGGTACACGCTGCAACAAAGTACGTGTTCTAAGCAAGTATAAACTGCCTATTTCCAGACTGTCTGCACCTAAAACTGCTCTAGCAAACAGTCCTAATAATTTCATTTTGTTGACGTCTTTTCTGTTATGTCAATACAAATGTGTTTTTTTTAAATTAAATTTTATTTTTTTTCTTTAAAAAAAATGTTTTCAAAAAAAAAATTTATAAATTTTTTTACAAAATTATTTGAGTCGCGGCAATAAAAGAGGGTCGGTCGGGTTACCGGAAACACAACAATTTTTTTAGGCCTTATCCCGATAGCCACGGCTGACGAGAGAATTTGAAGTTTAAACTGACTGCAGTTAATTTTCTCTGCAATACTATACTCAAAAAAAGCATAAATCAGAAACTTTATTATATAAGTAGCCAGGCCCCTGGGCACCAGCCCTCCGCCATCCCCCTCAGCAGCCCTGCCCGTAGCATCATTTCCCATTTGTCAATCGTTTTTCTAAGTCACTTGATGACCTAGTATGGACAGATGGTACAATAAAACTCGCATTGTATAAAAACATTTATATATATATATATATATATAAATATATATATACTTGTGTATTTAATATGTTAGCAACACATGTCCAATAACTCAACCAATACTGTCCATGTCAAATACATCCGCTGCCTCGGCATACTAGTGACCCGCATCATCATTTACCATAGTGTGTGACAGAAGTAAACGGTCGTCACTAACTGTCGCCTGCTGTGTCACTAGGGATGTTTATGCGGTAATTGGATTCAAACACGACTATCGATTTTTTTTATACTCCATACAAAACTAAAACTAATTAGTTGTTTTATGACCGTGTTCAACAGTTTATGGTTGTTTCAAGTGACATTTAATTATTTAAAGCAATAATCCATTGCAGAAACCAGGTCACTGCACACGTCACACACGTACGTGCATCATTCAACACACACACACACACATGCACACACACACACACACACATATATATATATATATACACATAATTACATACACATAGTTATATACACATATCGACAGATAATTCAAATTTCTATAATGCCATCTGAAAAAGAAAACCAATCAGCACTCTCTGTGCTAACCGAAATGATGTTAAATGTAATAATGAGCTTGATCATATAATTATGCACTCATAATTACGCAGCCTGAATCCATACCTAATTCATACATATATATAATATACACACATATATTTATTCATATATATATATATTTATATACACAAATGCATGTAAATTATCATGCAGATGCATGCATTCATGATAAAGCAGCTCTTTAATTCATACATGCGATGTATAATTGTATACGGATCATTTATTTATAGCACATGAATCAATATCAATAGATAAACATATTCTTTTTATAAATCAGGCTACAGGTGGAGGAGAACAAGCAGATGGCGCCAGAGTTTCACAAAAGATTTATATAGACAAAGCAAACAGTTAGGAAACATGACCAACCACCAACAGCTCTGCCGTGTAATTTATATCTCGCCCCAAAATGCCACATGGATCAACCCACACACGATTCCAATGCATAGACCTTTCTAAGTGTGAACTAAACAGAAGAGGCAGGCAGACAATCAAACAGACAGACAGACAGATAGGCAGGCAGACACATGGAGACACTGTAAACTTAGAATTTCTAATCATTTTCGTTCAAGGTCAAACAATGTTTCTGATTTCCAGCGATATAAACATAATGTCAAGTGCATGGCAAATGCAAACACAGGCGGTGCCCAGAAAAAAGGATTCATTACCAAAACTTGAATAAACGAACAAATATTTGAGATAGATAAATATTTGAGATGGATAAACTGAATTAAACAGTGTTTTCCCCTTACTTTTTTGCTGAGGACAATATATAATCAATGTATAAAAACTATATTTTGCTCTACGAAAGGACTGTTCAAAATTTCTCAACATTGTAAAATGATTTTTGCAAACTCTAACAGCATCACTATTAAATTCTTATGCCAAAATATCTGCTCAAAACAATTACCAGAAACAGGAAGGGCAATGAGTTTACAGATGTTTCAAATATATTCAAAAGCTTCAAAATATACTTCTGCCATAATTGTTCGGATTCCTTTTTCTGGACACCGTGTATTATAATCCCCATGTGCCTGAAACCGAAGCACTTGCTACTTGCTAACATAACTCACATAATTTATACATCCTATCATGTCTCGGTTTAGCTTGAGCAAGCTAGACAGTGTTCAAAGTGTTAACGAAAGCACCTGTACACAGTCTACTGTACAGGTGTTACATTTATTAAGGTGATTTTGTGGTTCCACATGCACACACAGCCATCAGACAGAACAGGGCTTGCTCAATTGTGGGTCCCTCTGCTTGGAATAGCCTCCCCTTTGCCCTGCATTCTCTTCCGTGGGACTTGTGAACTCTTTTATAAACTCCTCAAGACTTTCCTCCATGGCCGTGCCTGGGTCGGGGTGCCTCTGAATAGTTATCTTGAATGGAGCAATATAAATTCCATAGACAGACAGACATACAGACAGATAAAAATGGACACAGGACAGATTCAACAGGAACCCACGAAAAGACTTGACCAATTAATGCGAGTGACAACCATACATTGCAAATCAATACCCACAACCCAGTCCCGGACTAACGGACCAGTTAAACGTGGACAGAGAACAACAGAATACATGGCACAATAATTATAACAATGACTCCTTGAACTGACCTGGCATCAGCCTCGCTGTAGAACTCTCGAGCAACAATGTCTTCAAACAATTCGCCGCCAGTGACCCTGAAATCAGAGATGCAGAAATATCTATAACTAAAAGTTAACATAAATTTATGTGCATATTCATTCACCCATTTCTTCGCTTTCATATAAGGATTCAAAAAGTTGACAAAAACCATACATATGTAATACGAAATATTAGCAGAGTAAATATTTGGAATCTAGTAAAACAGCAGATCCAAAAAGGAGGGCTCACAGCCACAGCAAAACAAGGAAAACTCGAGAAATTTATGAAACAAAATTTGATTGGTCTGAAATTTTAAAATGCAGCTTTAAATTATGGCAATAGTCACATGGCAGCTATGCATGAAAACAAGCTCGAAAGTATTGGCACCTGCACAGAATGCCGGTATAAAGGTAAGTAGGTATGTACCATGTATGCGAACAGACAGGTTCCTAGTAATTACTTCAGCCAGGCTTCTAAGTATGCAACTAGACAATTATTGTAAGACAAGTCAATTTAATGAAACTTCAGATGACTGCATCGTATTATTTTACATAATATTGCATTGAACTTTATTGTATTGTGCATTGCTTGATTGCATTCGACTCTATCGCATTATGCGGTATGGCACTGATACTACATACCTTGCAAACTAGCTCAATCAGTAATTTACTTACTTACTAGACAATAGAGTTTTTAACACTTACAGGTCAAATATAAGATAATGAAATCCCTCATCCTGAATGGTGTCATGGAGACGTACTGAAAAAAGTTAACAATCAGGAACATTTTTATTCAAAAGAAAACCATTTTTACCACCACCACCAGCAAAATTCATGACCAGCAAAGCATTCATTCATGAATATTAACTTTAGTATATATCATTGATTAATTAATTCATTCATATTCAATTATTCATGAATATTCATCAGACAGGTCTTTAATGCAACAAGCTTCATTTATAAATACAACATGGCATTGTAACAAAGACTACAAAGTAATTCAGCCTCCCAATATTTATGTCAAAAGCCATAACACAACCTAATATTTAGCAAGTCAGTTCTTGATATATAGGTTCAAAAGATACATTACGAAGTTTTCAGTGTATATATAACAATGTATACAGACATACAATGGAAAGAACATAATAACTAGTTTTTGCTTAAGGTATCATCCTCAACAGACAGCAATCATCCTTGGACAGTTAATGACACCGGGAACAGCTAAGTCTAATCCAGCAATATAATAAATAATGTTTTTTTTATTAATTAGCAGCTTGAAAGGGCTTGTGTTTAAAGCACAGTGGATCAACCTGTGATGCTGCAAAAACCGATCAGTAATTACAATTATTACATTGATTAATAAAATCTGTAAGCAACAGGTAGTGCGATGTGAATTTGCAGCTTTATAGAAATCCTCTCAATAAACCAACTCACCAATGTTGGAATGCTTCAAAAGTCGGCAGATTCTGGCTTCTCGCTCAAGTTTCTGGTGATCTGAAGCAACCAAAACATCCGGTTTAAAATCATTCTATATTTAAAATCATCCTGCTTAAAAATCATTCTATATTTAAAATCATCCTGCTTAAAAATCATTCTATATTTAAAATCATCCTGCTTAAAAATCATTCTATATTTAAAATCATCCTGCTTAAAAATCATTCTATATTTAAAATCATGCTGCTTAAAAATCATTCTATATTTAAAATCATTCTGCTTAAAAATCATTCTATATTTAAAATCATGCTGCTTAAAAATCATTCTATATTTAAAATCATTCTATATTTAAAATCATTCTGCTTAAAATCACCATGCTTAAAAATCATCCTATATTTAAAATCATCCTATATTTAGAATCATCCTGTTTAAAATCATCCTGCTTTCAAAATCATCCTGTTTCAAATCACCCAGCTCAGAAAATCATCCTGCTTAAAATCAAGATTCATTCTTAATTGAGAAACTCATACATGTCCTTTTAATGCAATTTTTTAAATTTATATAGTGCCACTCAGAAGTAGCGACTGTTCAGAAGCGCTCCCAGTGTGAGTACCTCAGCATAAGAACTAGGTTTTGAGGAGTGAGAGAGATGTAGGAACATATCTAGAAAGAAAGGAGACTTGTAAAGAGGAGGAGAGGGCATTCAAGAGGGCAGTGTCGATGGTGGCAGATGATAAAGTTTCGGTCAAAGTCGTCCTTGATCGTGGGACAAAAAGATCATTCCGACTCGAAGAGCAGAGAAGTCGGAGAGAAGCTGCAGAATGAAGACAATGAGGAAACATAATCAGTCCGTTTACATTCTTTAAAATACAATGGTCTGGCACCAAAGTACTTATATGATCCCTCCGAAAACCGATCCCTCCCTCCCTCTCTCTCTCTCTCGTATCCAAATACAATACAAGACAACACAATACAACAGCCTCATTACTGTAAAAGACATCGACCAATCGGCGGTCACATCTGCTCGGTTACTCATTTTGGTATTTAAGCAAAACATGTTCGCCGTTTGTTCGGTCACATCATTGTATTTTCAGCTTCAAACTCAACCCTTTCAAATTACTTCTCCACCGTAGGCGGACTCTCGGTCCTTACAAACTGAGCCTCTGAAAATTGACCTGATTACATTTTGTTCATGGTGTGTCATTATTGCTTCAAGTCACCTCCGTTCTGCACAGAAGGATGATTTCATTCGCACGAACTGCCACCAGAATTGAGCCTTTTAAATCGTGGGTCGGGTGGTCTGGAATGGGAGCTACTGAAGCATTTTTTTAAAAATTAAACTCAAAACTGTGCTATTTTGCTGTGCTTGAGTTAGGAGCACTTCTGAGTTGTTCCCTTGAAGAGGTGCTCTAGAAATTCTTGAGTGACTGAATTAGACACAGGTGCGATAGAGTTACGCATCAACAAATAAATAACTAAGAAAAACATTAGCAAAATTTTTAATCTCCTTGAGAAGCTTGCTCAATAACTCCAGAAAACCAAATTAGTCGTCATGGAAACCAGCAGTGAAGTAATGGTGGGAAAGAAAGTCTCAATTTAGATAAATGTTTATTCAGCTTATGACAAAAAACCCATTAAACTACTTTTAAAAGAATGCATGAAAATGTTCAGCATCTTGTAAATAAACGGGTGCCCTGTCCTTAGAATTCAAGTGAAGTACGAAATTTTGAGAAAATTATAAAAACTAAAGCAGCGCAATTCTGGAGCATGACAGCATAGTGGGAAAGCTCGCAGTCACATAAATTTCTGTACAATATTCCGCTACTTGTTTAATGTTTATGCAAATAGCCTAAATGTCACAATCATAATTATTATCATAAATATAATAATGCAGCCAGAAAGCCTAGTACACTGGATAGCAAATAAGGAAGTGCATCCACAAAAACTGCAATATATTGAACAGCTATTAGTTCACGGACATAATCCGCATGTTGCCAACATAAAGTTCTTTAACAGGAACATCAACTCATCATTCAAGTATGATCCTCGGATTCTGAATCCAAGGATTCTGACCACTGGATTCCGACTTCTGGAGTCTGACCATTGGATTCCAACTTCATGGTATCTGACCCATGAATTTCTCCTTCTTGGAGTTTGATCTGTTGGCTCAATTTTGATACCCGGATTCTGGCTCCTAAATTCTAATGCTTGGTGTGTGATCCCTGAATTCTTACCCTGGATTCTGGCCTGATTTTTGGATTCCAACTCCAATATCCTAACCCATCACTGAAATATATAACAAGAGACTGAACAAATGAAAGACTGGTTTCCTGCAGATTTTATTTATATAGCACTGGTAATTGGTAAAATAAGTTGGCTTCCAACACACACCATTGTGCGTGGCACTGACAATTTTTTTAGATTTACATTACATTAGCGTGCATGACATGACAAAAAAGGCATTCACACATCACCATGGAGACACACATATACATAAACAAATGTTACCTCTAGCTGACAACTTCTTTGTGTTGATGATTTTCGCCGCAAATTCCAGGCAAGTGCTTTTCTGAACACATCGCCGTACAATCGAGAACGCTCCCCTAATCAAAAACAGACGCAAGATCAGCCATTACTTGTGCTACTATTTGCGTAACTGCTCAAATGTTGGCACCAGAGCAACACTGCCTATCAACCTGAATGAAAAATCAGTCATACTTGCAACACTTCAAACACGTCAATCTGCATTACGTTGTATCACATTACATATTGATCATTTCACATTAAACAGGAGGGATTGGCATACACAAAATACTTTTGGCAATGAGAATAAGTCTTGTCATTTGATCCTATAGCAATAATAATGGCACAGTATCAAAACCCTGCACAGTCAAGTCCTGATATCGAGGATATACATTGATACACTGGTCCCGGAGCTTGGCTTAGTTATGGACTCGAATCATAAAATAAACAACCGCAATTCTCTAACAAAATGTGAAGGAAATGTCTACGCTTCATGGCTGATCATAATAAAGCATATCTGTCATGAACATTATACTAGACATAATTTCACGTAACAATCTTGAAATGGGCGCTGGAATATCATCAGCTTCCCTTCCCGCTACGCACTGCATTTATATTACCTTTATGTTACATTGGGCTTGCATTAAATTTATGTTACATTACGGTTGACAATCTCGCCTGCTAGACTGTTGGAATTCCGAATGCAGTCGGTGTATATATTGCAGAAAAAGCCCCACGTATGTGCTTTCATGTTTAGCCGATTTAATTGGCCGCCATCAATAAAACGCCGCTAATCTGCAAATAAAATTCGTCCCCGTTGACGTCTGATTAAAACGCGTGGCCTCGGCTGGTCATACTCACTTGCCAAGGTCTTCTTTTAACTCGTAATATTCAGCGATCTTCCCGATCGTTGGACTAGCCATCTTGAATATGAGGCATGTTCCGCCGCAAGGTGTCACCAGTCAGCACTTGTAGTTTCGAGGGAAACGCGTTACCACAGGCGAAAATGAAGACCTGCTGATATTTCACAGCTGTGACGCAATTATGTAAAGGGTCTATGTAAAAAGTAATAGTATCCTAATCATTCTTGATTAATTTTATTAATTAAGAATGATTAGAGCATTGAATTCAATTTAGCCAGTAAGATCCTTTACTATCGCTGATACTGCTGTTTGCATGACATTTTGGGGGAGGGAGAGGCCTGGGCGCCTGGGGCGGTGGCGCATTGAATAACATGGGCTAGGACTGGGCAGGGGCGCCGTTAGGCGTACGCACTTACGCAAGTACAGCGCGGAAAGGCAAAAAAATTTTTCTTCCCAAATTGCAAATTTATTATAAGCGATGAAATTCTATTGGAATTTTATAATCTATAGAATATACTTACTTCCTTACTTACTTACACTTTAATAGAGAGCCATCTTGGCATTGAGCGTCTTATAGCCGCCTAGGCCCTAGAGGTCTATGGATCCTGGGATTCCTGGATGTAAAACCGTTAAAACTTTTTTTAAATTTAACTTTTGTTTGTATGTGTTTTTATGTGCACTTTTTATAACCAGAGGAGGATCCATGGGGGCAATCCGGCCATGGGCCCCCCATTTAAAACTGCCATGGGACGTGGCCCCCTCATTTGGTATGAAATTAGCAATATGCATATGGGTGTAATGGCATATTGCCCCCCCCTGTTCGGAAAATGGCATGAGACGTGCCCCCCCCCAGTCGGTTTTCAAGTGGAGGAGTAAAAAAGTCATCAACTTTTTGGCGGATGAAATGGTATGATTTTCTCAAAAAAATTTGGCAGATGACTAAAAAAAACCTCATCAACTTTTTTGGGCGGATGAAAAGTACTTCAGCCAAAGACTGATCCCTATTTATTTTCGACCAACAACCAAATTTCGAAATTTGTTTCACCTGTCCCATCCCAGGTTCTAAGATTCCCCCCCCCCTTGGAAGAGTTCTGGATCCGCTACTGGTTATAGCGCCCCTTCAAGCTCTCTACTCCGGCCGAAGCGCTGAGCAATTGTGAGTGAAGGACTTGCCCAAGGTCCTTACGCGGCGAGGTGGATTCGAACCTGGAAAATTCCGGCTTCAAGGCGACGATAGCATAGCAATATGCCGATCTAATGGTATCAAATTGCACCTCCTAAACATCACTCCCCGGTAACTTGTACCGTAACCGGTTTCAGATTACCACCGGACACTAGATTTGCATAGATTTATCCGTCATCCCACTGTGGTTTGTTATCAATATTTTACTCGGAAAAAATAATAGCCTCGAAGCCATTTCTCCATGTAACTTCAGCGGCGATTTAGTATTTTAGTTACAGATGAAAATATTTACAACAAACCAAACCACGAAGTGGGATAACGGATGAAAATCTTCAGACCAAAACAGGAAGCGGGATTATTTTTCTGATATTTGCAGTCCAAAAAATGCGACGATTGATGCAAATTACAGTTTGCAGGGGGGGTAATATTTAGGAGGGGGTAATAATTTGAAGCCTTTAGCATGGGCGTCCGCAGGAAATTTTCTAGGGGCGCAAACTTTTATATAATTGTCACATGGTCTAAATTTATTGGGTGACAGTTTGAATTTCCATATTACCACGAGAGAATCCTATAGATCCTATATATCCTACATATACGTTATGCGCCCAAAGAAAGATATATAGGTTCAACATGACTGCCTAAAAATGGCTACATTTGAGGTCGACACAGCCAAAAATGCGCTGGTCGCTGGGTCTCCGCCCCCAGACCCCGCTGGGGAGCTTACTGTAAAGACAAAACCTTTCTTTTTACAATAACATTTTGATTTTTATTGTTATCCTGGTAGCTTGCGACACTGAAAAACGACTTATTCTTAACAATTTCGCGACTTTGTCGTTCACAAATAGCTGGCAAACAAGAGCCTAAAAATGGCTCCATTTAAGGTCGAAACAGCCAAAAATGCGCTGGTCGCTGGGGCTCCGCCCCCGACCCCGCTGGGGGAGCTTATGACGCTCCCCCAGACCCCCTAGTCGGGATGGGCTTCGTGCCTTCGGCACTCGCAACTTCCCGCCTTCGGCGCCGCCACTGACGACCAATTAGGCCTACAATACATCGTCCTGGCACTTTTTTTTACACTTTAAGCACTGTATATGTATATATATATGGGATTGGATTGGTAGTATTTACGCCCTCCCCCAACCAGAAATCCTGGATCCGCCCCTGAATATAAGCTCGTATCGATCTCTGTTCGCTTCATATTATTTTGTGCAAGTTGTGCGTACAGAAATAAAATCCTGGCGGCGCCGCTGGGACTGGGCTAGGTCTATAATTGGCATGGAAACCTATACGGAGCTGAGTTCGATTCCCGAAGCCTTCATAGGATAGACGTGCTTTGTATACTGCTATTAGCGCCCGTGTACAGTGTACTGCAGCAATTAACTGTATTGGGTTTTTTTTCTCACAGCTCGATCTCGTCATTTCAACTCGAAGCACCCCCCTCTAGCCGTCCATATGTCTGCCTGCCTGACTCTCTTCAGCGAAAGCTTCGGCGAGGTCTTGTCTAGATAGATTAGCGCCCTAGGCCTGTGTAGGATTGTAGGCTAAAAGAGAATTCCAGTTGTCTATAAAGACCAGAGAACTGCGGTTTAGTCGATGCCTTAATAGTTCTTATATACATTGATCGATAATATCAAATAGGCCCACAAACAGATATTTTGGCCTACTCTGGCACGAATAGGCCTAGCAGACGATCGGTGCTGGATCATCCATTCATTCGCCAGATGGCACGGAGAGCAGGCCAGGGTTCCATTACTAAGAGTTCGGCATTTAATGGTAAAGGGAAACTCGCGCTGTGATTGGATGAAATTCATGGGTTCCATTTTAGTTCCAGAGGTGTCGCTTTGTAAGGAGGCAGTTCTGGCCAGGGTGCAGTGATTACCTTCCAATGGCGCCCTTCCGCGAGAAGCAACCAGTCCACCAAGCACCCTTACAGAACCTCACTCATACCCGTCAATTAGGTCTTCCTCTGTTTTCTTCAGTGTTGTTAGTCAACATCTTTTCAACTGTTCTTCGTATTCCAAACCATTCTCAACCCATATAGTTAAATCCACTGCCCTGGTTCTTACATCATGTCTTAGTAAAAATATTATTTCGTTTTACTTTATTTCATGTTGGGAGTGTTCAAACACATAAAACACCCTTGCCCCTAAATGCGGCCTTGGCAAAGAGGCTAACAGCACATGAACACCAACACTGATTAGCCCAAATTAATGTGACAAATGTAGTGGGTATGTCGTTGCCTTGCAGCCGGAGCATTGCAGGTTCGAATCCACCTCAAGTCGCCGCGTAGGGACCTTGGGCAAGTCCTTCACTCGCAATTGCTCAGTGCTTGTGTGAAATTCCTATGCAGTGTCCGCGCTGCAGTCGGGAGCGCCTCTGAGTGTAGAGCTTGAAGGGGCTCTATAACATGTGCACATACAAACACAAACACCGGAAGCAAGATGAAATGCTTGTCATGACAAATAGCTTCTTTTAATACTTTGACAAAAGTAATATCACTAACAATAAATAATCAATTCAATAGAAAACCCATAACAATTGTCAAAGAACAGTATGATCGCTCCTTAGCACCTTAAATAATACTCTAAAGAAAATCACCAGTCCAATGAAAAATTATTACGAACATCATTCGTAAAAGATGAATGCAGAGGAACAAGGAGGGGCTATACCGATACACCCACTTAAAAAACGTATGCAGGTACAATTGGCACACAGTCATTTTAGCACACCCTGTTTAAGCTGAAAGCTTAAAGTCAATAGGCCTAACCCACTTCTGGTCAGCATGGCTTCGCATTTAATCAGAGGCAGCAGTATAAACGTTTCCCAAATTGCTACAGTAGCAGTACCAAAATTCCCAAATAGATACAATAGCAGTAGCAAAATTACCAAAATTACCAAATAGATACAATAGCAGTAGCAAAATTACCAAATAGATACAAGAGCAGTACCAAAATTCCCAAATAGATACAATAGCAGTAACAAAATTCCCAAATAGATAAATAGATACAATATAGCAGTATCAAAATTACCAAATAGATACAATAGCAGTACCAAAATTCCCAAATAGATAAAATAGCAGTACCAAAAATCCCAAATAGATAAAATATAGCAGTATCAAAATTACCAAATAGATACAATAGCAGTACCAAAATTCCCAAATAGATAAAATAGCAGTACCAAAATTTCCAAATTGCAACAAACAATTAGACCTGAAAGATCGACCGGGTAGCCGGAGCGCAAAGAGGAAGTGTAATGCCAAATGAAGAAAACGGCAGGAGGGTTCCAAAACATTTGTCCACGCATCATTTACATTTTACAAACAACTCCTGAGCATGCAGGGTCACACCTAGATGATTCTGACAACACAGACTGCACCTTTCAAGGCAAATTCACATACGACCTAACAGAAACTGCACTTGCTAAACCTTGCATACATTACGAGATTCATAAATGTCTAGCACAGTATTATTGACAGTAAAAAAATCTATGTTTAACAGAAACTCAGATGATACACAGCGAGACAAAAATGAAGGAATGACAGAATCAACAGACTACTAATAACTAATATCTGTTAAGCCAGCCCTGAGGTAGCCATGGGTATATTGACCATTTTTATTCATCCGCTCCAAATATGGAAATTTGGCTTTGCTGCTAAATATTTTTAACTGCACACCCCTTCATTCCGCTTCCTTCTTCCATGGGTGAACTAAGCTGTTACCTTTTTCTAATGATTATCAATTTATCACTGCATAAGGCTGCTTTTACAACTGCACAAATTCAGCATGATCCTAAACATTCTACAAACCAGCATTATCACAGGCTGGCCAGAACTACAAAATATCACATTACAACTAGATGTTTGTTTAGATGTATTTGAGAACACATGATGCTTAAGAATAAAAATCCCCATCCAAGCTGCTGCTAAAAAAAACAATTACCCCATTAAGCAAACTGTTACCCACCCACGAGATAATCCAATTATTACATTGGCCAAAAGGTTTTCCTTTACTTGAAGCTCAATTCTCGCAGTCGCTTGATAAGCTCTTCTCGGGTAGCGGTGCTGCACCAAAGGTCGAAATCATTTCGGAGCATCTCTGATAAAATTGAAGAAAAAAAATTCACACGTTAAACTTAAACTTTATTCAACACTTTTTATTCATTACTCGGATATACATAGTGCACCTTCAAGGCGACTACTCAGAAGTGCTCCCAACCCCAGCATGGCTAAAAGGACAGTTTTGAGATGTGCACAAAAAGAGTCACAGTGAAACCTGGGAGCAAGCTCAGCACAAAACGAATTCCATTCCAAAGTGAGGGTCCAACAGCTTGCAATGTAATGTAACTAGTCATATCTATAAAGCTTTTCTTATAAGCCTGTGTAGAACTATAAAAGAATGGATGTCATGAAACTATGCATCGGCTTCGTGATTTGGACATTTGGTAATACCACCAATTCAAAAATTCCATGGCACAGCATAGAAGCATCATGGCACAGTGATCAGTTTATCCATCCAGTTCCACAATAGCCTGTATTGGTACCTACAACATAAGCTTTGTGTCATCCAGGGCTTAAAGTGTGGCAGGACGGTTATGGACGGCATCCTGGCACTTATTTTCAAATCTCTACATGCCGTCCTGCAACTTATTTGGCCAGCACACCTCAAAAAGTAAGGGGCGTCCTGGCACTTCTTTTGGAAAGGTAAGGGGCGTCCAGGCACTTCTATTTTTTTTACACTTTTAGCACTGGTGTCATCATGGTCTCTCTTGGCCTTTACTAATGTGCCAGTAGCCTACTTGAAACTCACGGTTAAATCACGATACAATGTCTTCAAGTCAGGCACACTACAAAAAAAGGAGATTTAATACCTGATGTTTCGTCACTTGTCTTCGAATAGACTGCATCCGATTTCAAGAAAGCTGCACTGGAATCTGATGTCTCTCTGTCAGGATCAGTCCCAACTGAATCTTTGGTTGGTTCACCTGTTCAAAATTTTGCAAAAACGCCATTAATATAAAACACTTTACCAAGATACCGCTACATTTCATTTTACAATTTGACTGCTATGACTCAGGACGTAACAACAAGCTAAAAGGAGTTCAGTAGTTTTAACTGCCAACAGCATGGTCCTGGAGGTCCTGGCCCTGGAGGTCGTGGGCCCATATGCCTCACATGATTGCTATACAACAGCATATCTGAATAAGCATGATACACTGTAATATAATATTATATAATACATATTACACCACTGTGACCACTTCCTCTCTAGAATTCCTTCTCAACCTTGTCAAGCACTCCTCTCTCATCTTAAGGCAGCTCTGTTTGTCCGTGCTGGGGTTGAAAGTTCTCTGTTAGCACCCTTGAATATGCGCTACACAAATTAATGTAATGAATGTAAAGTATACCTGACATCTGGAGACTTGATGTATCTATACTTGATGTTAGGGTTTCTGCCTTCATGCTCTGTGCCTTTTCATCTGTTTTCTCACCATCCTTTTCACTCACTTCATCATCATCATCTGTTTAACACAATAACAATAATCCATTTTCATAATCGATATTTAAATGTTATCAATTAGAATATAATATCATTCAGTTACAAACCTCTGCTGTCAACAATAATATTTTCTTAGTCTACGCCGATGAGATTAGGTGGCCAGCCTCCATTGCCATCTCATCTCTAGTCACGCGGAGAATAATGTCAGTGTACTTGTTATACCTGAGTTGGTCAAGGGTTGCCAGTGGTGCTGGAACCTTGAAACAAATTTCTGACCAGTGGACATTTGAAACTCAGTTGACAGTAAGCTACAGTATGCTATTAAAGCACTAGACCATTAATTGATGCTCTGTGCACAGTGCTGATGACTACTATGGCAACATAATCTATACATATCATAATATTGGGGGAAAAATTATCAGAAAGTAAAAATTTCCTCTTTCAGCCTCCTTGCGTCATCCACTTCAAACAGATTTGATCTTCTAGTCCATAAATACTAGAACAGCTATGGCCCAGTTCCAGTAATTTACCTCATTTTGTCCCTCTCTTTGGAATATATGCTGTCACAATCTACTCCATCTCAAATTCAAGCTGAATTCTTGTCTCAAAAGCCCATTTCTTTTCTTGTGGCCTTGAACAATGCGAGTGCCTCTGAATGGTTCACCTTATTAGAGGTGTATTATGAATTTATTTTTTTGAAAATTTTTAATTCCAGTGGGCAGGATCAGTTTTTCTTCAGAAAAAAACCTTAAAGTAGCACTGAAACAATACACAATACAATACAATTCGATCCAAGTATAATGCAACATTTTTACCGGTCATACAGCAGAACATCTCTTTTAACGTTTCATCGTCAGATGTATCTTCTACGAGTTGTGCAATTCGGTTGAAGCAGTAAACTAGACAACACGTCTCATTGACATCAGCGGCATCGCGAAGTAGGTCGTCATAGTCTTCGTTAAAGCAATTTGCCACCAGTTTCAACACATCTTGGAAAAGCTTCTCCTTGCACAATGCTTTATGTTTGTTGTAGTGCGACATCAGGATGGCCGATGCATGAGTTACCCAAAATGAGTAATGATGCGACTTGGTCTTTTTTGCATGCTCAAGTCGACGCAATGCAATATATTGGATTCCGCTTGCCTTTATGCAAAACACGCACTCACTTGGATCACAGGATGCCATTATGAAATGCGGAGTGAAAAACATCAATGTCTGGAAAAAAAAGAAGATGAAATTAAATATCATGCCGAGCTATGCTTCTCATATACAACAAGTGGTTCTTAGTTTTCTGAGCTTCTATCTGGGTGGCTATGAAAACAAGAGAATAAAAAACTCAGTGATATAATCAGTGTTGTACAATAACGAAGTAAAAGTAACGAGGGCACATTGATATTATAATTAAGGTCGTTGACCGAACCGACCGAACCGATGTAGGCCAACTCGTATAGAATGAGGAACTTTGTCGACGGAAATCCATCGCAAATACACGATGACATCTACATAGTGTAATACGAAAGTCATAATTGATCATTAAAAACTAGGAATCAAGTGAAAAACCAGGCAAACCTGAAAACAACTCTCACAAAAAACGCTTAATAATAAACAAAATCATCCAACGAATCGCTACTCAGTGGCCATAAGCTGGTAACCTGGTACGCCGAGGGCGCGTGAATAGCTGGTGCCCTACACATAGCTCGTCGCTAAGAACCTCATGCTCCTTTATGACTCTTGATAATAAGCGCTTCTATTCGTTCGTTATTCTTTATTCAATAACTAAAATATTACAGATAACAATTCGACAGGATTGGCGCGAATAGCTACTTTACACAGGAGACCCGCAACTTGGCCGCAGAGATGTTCGGCAACAACAAAAAACTTAGCTACTAATAACGCCAACGAGGGTGAAGGATAATGTAGCCATGACGTGCTATGGATGAAGGTCACATAACTTCACCTAGTTTCATAACTTGACCTAGTTTTATAGTGATCTAGCCAATGGCATCTTCGTGTCGCTGCCAAGGGCGTGGTCAATTTCTTCTCACATTCCGCAATCGGCGACAACGTTGCACCTTTCATTATCGCCCGAGCGAGCGATCGAGCGTGTGTGGTCGGATGTGTGTTGCATCAGATCTCGTTTTAAAGGTTTAATATAATTAATTATAATTAATTATAATTATACACACTCTCCCTGCCACATCGTGAGCTCGATCCGTCGTCTGGATTCACCGTTGACCACGTAATCGACTGTAGGATTCTTAACTTCTGGCTGTCGTTTATTGACAAAATGTCATACTCTATTGTCGAGAGAGGCGCTCCGAACACGCTCAACTACAAGGCCTACTTCGGTAAATAACTGCTCACGAGTTTTTAAATTAAATTAGGTATTGATTGTGTTAACGGTGTTTTGAAAACGTGCGATGACGTTGACGGGACAGATTAATTGACAATTTGTGAAATGACAACTCTGCAGAATATTGATATTTAGAAAACGTTGCCCAAGCCTTTGACAGTACTATTAAGTCGCTGGCAAAGGTTTGAAGTCCATAGGTTAAGAGCAGCTGAAAGTTGACTGTTGTATGGACGGTTTTGACATGCTCTTTACTCTTTAGTATGGTAATCAAGAGTATTTTTGCCATCTTGTAAAATGTATTTTTTCCAGGTATGGAAGTTTAAGTATCTAATTTGTATGTATGTGTAAATGTGTATAATATATGTTTTGAAATTATAAAATGTGTGTGCAGTATTTACATTTGTGTGCTTGTTTCAGATAATTTTTATATAGCAGCTTGTTGGAAACTGACTTACAGATTCACTTGGTAAATGATCTCCTCTCAGCAGATTTATATAGTGCTACTTTGCCACCATTAAGTCGTCTACTGTGAATAAATATATTCACAGCGTGAATGTATTTCACGCTGTGTATATATTTGCTGTGTATATATTTGAATAAATATATTGGTAAGCTAATGAGGTTGATTCTAAGGTTTGAGAACTTGTTGTGTTAGTTGGAAACAAAAAAATCGTTAGGACAGGTGTAGATGCTCGTTTACTAACCTGGATGGAATTAGGGACAGGAATTGAGTTGCTTATCACTGAAAAGAGAAGAGCTGCGAGGCAGTAAGGGCCCTGCTGTAGTCCGAGGGTGTATATGCGGGCATACAGACTATTACAGAGTGTACCGTACTCACCTTACGATTATTTGTGTTTAGTATACGAGAAAATGACCTGCAGGCACACCTCTAATTTTTCCACTACAGCCCTGGTTATCGGTGTGAGATGTTAGCGACTTCGTTTTCTTAGCCTCTGCATATGAAGACGGGTGGCCAGTCCTCTTCCTCGCCACTTCGCCTTCCCACTGACAGTGTGAGTTAGCTAAGAGGCATAGGTTGTTGATGGAAATGAAGGCATTTTTAGCAGAAAGCAGGAAAAGATTGATGGTTTTCAAAAGAGGAGTCTCCTTGTTTTCATTTTATAACCGATTTCTGTAAATTGAAACGTTATACAGCGTTAAACGTCAAGGACGAGAAAGGCACGCCCGCTGGCTGCTTTGGCAATTGCCTGTCAAGCGGTGACAAAGGTAACTTCGAGCCAGTTTGAAAGGCGGTTGAAGCCGGGCTGATGTTTCCGTTGCATTGTTGCTTCAGTTGTTGTTTTGGTTGTCCTGTTGCTTTCATTGGTATATTGTTATTCTGCTGTTCATTGTACTACTACTACTACTAAGTCAACTTGTTCTACTAATATAATATCTGTTGCAACTTAGGTGTACTTAATAATGTATTTAAGATGCTTAATGTTCCTTAAGTAACTAGTGTTAAATGAGAAATTTCTACTAACACTTTTTGCGGTACTTATTATGCTTAATCTTTGAGGTCAAGCTGAATTTATTATGATGGTTTCTAGCGTAATCACTATTTAAGGATACTTAAAATTGTAATACTGTCCAATGCATTTTGATATTTCTCTAATTGCGAGAGCTCTTGAAAAGTATATTGTGCATATATAGCCTAATCTGGGAGACTTGGTGGAGCTTTCAGTACCTTTTAAGGTAAATCATCATCATCAGATTTCGTTTGTGTTGTTTTGTTATAGATTAGAATTCTAATACATGTATGACGTCATTGCAACATATCTCTGTAACCAATAGTATTAAATAACGATTTCTTTTCTGCCTAGTTCTTGAAAACTTGACCCTGTCTGTTATGTTGACTCTGATGTAATGCGTTATAAATAATGTCGCCTTGGTGGGTTGTGGCAACCAGTTGGTTAGAGTGCTTGTTGACCTCAGAGCATGTAGGTCGTGGGTTCAAGTCTCCTACCCAAGATGCTTGAGCACTGCGTGGGGACCTTGATCTAGTCCTTGTCTCATAAAATTTACTCAATGTAATTAATTGAGGCTTGGTGCCTGTTATAAATGAATAGTGATTAAAGTTATGGTTCCTACTGTATATAGCCCTGCTTATTGATTCTTTTATATTTCTGGCTTTTAACAGGCTATTGATTGATTAGCCATGATACTGGACTTGTTGAGAAAGTGTGAACTGACTTCCTTAGGCATTGAATTGTGCCGGATAATATTAATGGCCTGAGATCTTAGACATGTGTGGACCCACTCGTCTTATCAGTGAGTGCAAAGGACAATGTCATTGATTGTGATCTTATCCATGATAATATAACGGTGATGCCACTGAAAAGAATGGAGGTCATTTATTGGCACCCAAGGCGAACAAATGACTTGCATCAGGAAATGCTGATGATGATACAGATGGTGATGATGGTACGTAATGATGTTGACTAAGATCCCATGATGATGATGATGATGACGGTGATAAGTAGCCTTTGTTTTGCTCCTGACAATTGCAATTGTGCATCTATCTATCACACTGTTATGATGATGGTAGTAGGGATGGTTGTAATGATGATGATCATGATTACGTTGCTGCTACTGATGATGGCGATGATGATTATGGTGATGATGATGATGAAAACGACGACCATGGTCTATGTATGAATACTGCATGATGATGGTGATTACATGTTGATGACGACGATTAGACAATTGGATGATTGATCTATATGATGATGATGATGATGATGAGATGACGACGACGAAGACGATTGATGACGACGACGACGATATGGTTGTGATGACAGTGATAATCTTTTGTTCTTTCCAGTTGGACCGAATGGCTTCATCTCTCCAATGCACGATATTCCGTTGCACGCAAACAATGACGTCTCATCTCACGTCTTCAACATGGTCGTCGAAGTTCCACGCTGGACCAATGCCAAGATGGAGGCAAGACCTCAATTTTCATTTCAATTGGCGTTAATTTGAGGAATTTAAAATTAGAAATATTTAGGTTTGGTTTTGCACTCATTGAACATTTGTGAAGGTGTGTGCTGCTCAAGTATGGTTGTCTGTGTGTCTGTTTGCATATCTGTCTGTCTTTCTTTTGGTTTGTCTTCCTGTCTTCTCTCTGTTTTTCTGTCTGTCGTTCTGTTTGTCTGTATTTCTGTCTATATGTCTTTCTGTCTGTCTTATGTTTTGTGTATGTTTGTCTGTCTTTCGTTCTATTGTTTTTCTTTCTGTCTGGATGTCATGGTGGTGTGCACTTAGTTCATTTTATAATTGGTCTCTTTTTATGTCTGCTTGTTCAGTATTAAGGAAGGTTAATTATTATATTAATTACTGCTGATTAATTATGATGCTCGATATCAAGGCACTTAGAAGAATATCATTAGCATGTAGGTATGTTTATAAGTATGTGAGTAATATGAGTATGTACTATGATCGATTATGCTTAGAAGAAGAAGAGCAGGCCTTTAATAGCCTGGTCGGAAATGTTAGGACTCCATTTTCGTCTTAAGTCTAGTGAAATTCCAAGTCTGGTAGCCAGAGACACTGGTCAGACAGCGAAAGCAGCTCTAAGAATAATGAACCCGGTGTGTTGCCTTGGTTACCGGGAGTATTGATCGGCTTGGACGAAAGACGTCGCCTCGTCAGCTCGAATTAATACCTTCCCGATGCGTTGCTATGGTTACCGCGTTTCTCATATTGATGACCATGGTCAACGTAATGGATGGCAGGATAATTGATTCCGTGCTTCAGAGCGGGTCGCTGTGAAGTGAAGCATGTCAACGTGCAGGATGCGAGCTGTCGGAAGAGATAAAGGCTGGTTTATTTATGGACCGATGATATGCGTCCATGCCTTTTCTGCTGGTTGTGTGTCTGCACTTGGCTTGTGATGCTAGGAGTGCAATGCTGTTGCTGTGTTGGAAGTGCGAGCAAGGCTATCATATGGAGAATTGCTCAATGCAATCCACTGTGAAGAGATAGCGGCATTTTAAAAATACGGGAATATTAATTATAATAAAATTCACCGTGAATAGATAATGGCACTTAAAAATACAGAAATATTATTTATGATAAAATTTACAGTTCACTGTAAATTAATAGTGTCACTTAAAAATTAATAAAATTTACATGAAAAATCACTCCCCGCAGTTCACTGTGAATTGATAGTGGCATTTCAAAAATACAGAGATATTACTTATCTGTAAATAATCGGGTCTGGCGTATATCTATGGTCTTATAAGTCAGATTAGAGAAGTTTTACTGACTCAGTAAAAAAATTTAAAAGCCATTAGATTGAAATAGTCCTTAGAAATAGTTGTTAAACATTACAGTCAACCCCTACCAGGTTTGTAGACAATGGACATGCATGATCGAAGTTCATATATTCCTGCTTTTTACACCAAGTTTCAGGACAATTTGTTATCAATCTGGGATATGGGACATAAAAGGCCAATCCCGGGACTGTCCAGGCGAATTCGGAATGGTTCACATCCCTAGAGAATAGATCTAAACTCTCGTGTACCAGGCTGTCTCCTACTAAACACTGTAAACAGTGTTTTCTCACTGATCTGTAAAGGACCATGGTTTAGTCTGTTTTGCAGGGCCAGTTGACAAACTTGTCAATCTTGTTGTTTCTAAGTGATGTTCTTGGTTTTTGTTTGCTTTAAGAGAACTTTACCATTTGTTGAAGTTACATGTACACTGTGTCCGGGAAAAAAGGGACCCATTTTGTAAATATGAAAATAAATAGTAAATATTCATCGATTTTTACAATTTAAACACCATTTTAATCCTGACATATTTGTCTAACATTGGTGAAAATATAAAAGTTCCAGTCACAATAATGACGTCATAATGACGTCAGTTGCATCAAAATGCATTTAGCCGGCCATTCATGCATGGTTTCGGTTGGTATATTGGTTCTTGGTAAAATGGAAATCCATTTAATAGAACCAGGAGTGAAAATAAATGCAGCTTATTAAAAGGATTGTCTGTTTTATAAAAAAAAGTCATGTCTGACATCCGGGAATATTCGGAACAATAGCCTACACATTTCAACAAAATGGTGCTTCAGCTCACTGAGTTCGTCAATATGTTGAACTGTTGACTAATGAGACTCGGATTTCATTCCTCTTAATTTTTGGCCGCTAAACGACCGCCCGCTTAAATTCCGCTGATAATAAGATTTGGAGACTGATGGAGGAGAAGGTGTATGCTACAAGGCAAGGACAAGAGACATTGAAGAACTCCTTGAGAGCGAATTGTTAATGCCTGCTGGGGAGGATTTTGATACGCTGGTTATCGATGCTGCTGTTGGCTATTAGCGCCACCGTTTTGAAGCTTACGTTGAGGCCAAAGGTGTACACTTTGATCATAAATTAATACAGATATAAAAATTAAATTAAACTTACATTTATTATTGATAAATTACATCATAAAAATATTGAAACTTTGGATGATTTTGTGCATTTATCTCTTAAATTTGACTTTTTGTGCAAATGACGTCATAATGACGTCATTATTTGGACTGGAACTTTTATATTTTCACAATTGTTAGAGAAATATGTTAGGATAAAAACGGTCTTTGAATTGTGAAAATCGATTAATATTTACTATTTATTTTCATATTTACAAAATGGGTCCCTTTTTTTCCGGACACAGTGTATATGGTACATTGCAGTTGTCTGAGGAGCTTTTTAGTTCAACAACTGCTTGGGCTAAATGAATTTGTTATTCTAATGAGCTTGTTTAATATGCTAATGAGTTTGTTATGCTAATTATTTTATTATGCTAATGAGTTTGCTATAGATGCTAATGAGTTTATTATGTTAATGAGTTTATTGTGCTTATAAGCTTGCTAAAAGAAATCTAACCAAGAGCACATGAATTTATTGGTAGCAGCTTAGTGATTTCAACATGTAAAATTTGCTTGTTGGAGTTAGCCTCAGTGCTTTTGCATTTTCTTTGTTCTTGAGTTTCACCGTTTTCTTTGTATATGCTTGACATATTCATGGAGTTTTGTTGATTTTTCAGATCAGTAAAGAGGAAAAGCTGAACCCAATCAAGCAAGACATTAAGAAGGGCAAACTTCGTTACGTCGATAATTGCTTCCCACATCATGGTTACATCTGGAACTATGGCGCCCTGCCTCAGGTGAACTTTTTTCTTAAATTTATGTCTGTTCTCTTAATTTTTTCGCAATTTGTTCGAAAGAATCGAAACCCAAAGTTTTGAAAGAAATGTTAGATGCGAGTTTTAAATGCACAATTAAAGTATTTAACGGTTGCTGCAAAGAAACTACAAAGGAAATTAAATTTCCAGACATCCAGAGGTATCTATGATCAATGGTTATTGTCTTTCTAACTTGATATGCTAGATCACGTTAAGCTGTTAATGGAGATTTTTATCATAGTTTGTTTTTCATTTAGACTTGGGAGGACCCAGATTTTGTTGACGAACACACGAAAATGCGCGGTGATAACGATCCCATTGACGTATGCGAGATCGGATACAAGGCAAGACTTTGTTTCATCGTATATTGTGTTGTATATTCATGTGCCGCATATAAATCGCATTGGCAGCACGCATTAAGTTAAAAGATGGTTATGCAGTTTTGGTGGTTGATTCATTTAAGCTGGAATTAGAACTTTAGCTGTTTGGTTTGCTGCACTTTGGTTTATATGGTATTATATTCAAATATGATAGAGAATACTTTATCATTTTTAATGTAATACCATATAAACCAAAGTACATCATAAATTGTTGGTCATTAATAGAACACAATTTTTATTTTAAAGAAAAATTTGTAAATATTGGATTTTGGACCTAGGATTTTGTGCTATTTGAAAACATTTTGACATTGATTGGATATAGAAATTATGTACGTTTGTTAATTATACCATGTCTGTACACCAAAATGTGTATAGCAATTGGTATATTAAAGAATATTCTTATCTTACCTTAGGTATCTTATATGCTTAAGATATATTAGTTTGTGTTGGACTGAGGGGAATGGGTTTCAAATCTCTGCCAACGCAAAATTATGTTTGTGATGCCTATGGACGGACCTTGGGTATGTAGTATGTATTAAGGAAAACTGTTGGTTGGAGGATCAGACTACAGGGTAGAGGACTTGCACCTGTCCTTGTGTGATGAGCTATTGAAAATGAAGTCAGTGACATCCATCCTCGTGACTTCACTTCAGCACCATTGCCCATTCATTACGAGATTGTACATGTACAGAAAGCTAGATACATGAGGCACACATAGATACATATATGTGACATCAGCAGGAGAAAGGGACTGCTTGTCTCTTACCAGATTACCCTGGAAAGTGGATGTTTTTGTAACACGGTTAATATTGATTTTTTCTTCCAATTAATGCGTCTGCAGGTGGACCTCGTACAGCAATCTAGATATACTCCACATGATGCATTTACATGCATGACATATATGCATGCGTAACATATGGCACATGTGTACTTAGGTACATAGATTCATCTCAGGTACCGGTACTTTGGATTTAGGTACTTGTCATGTTCTGCTCTTCGTATCCAATGGGAAGTGAGTAACCCAGTTTCGCACAATGTGCCTCGGAGCCTTGTTAACACTGAGCTGCCATGTCTTTTGTTTTTTGATTGTCAACTTTTAATTGTTCGATTGTTAAATTTCTGGGTGGTTTTTTGTTGTTGTTGTCAGGTTCAGAGCCGTGGAGCTGTGATCCAGGTAAAGGTGCTTGGAGTTATGGCGCTTATCGATGAAGGTGAGAGAGCGCTTGTTTTGTTTAAATGGAACACTGCTATTGTTAGTATTGTTGTCGATATTATTGCTGTTATTATTATTTTATATATTTTAAAAATTACTTCTTGTTGACCAGGTATTATGATAATTTATTTCTTTACTTCAAGCAGAGTTATTCCCATTAAAAATTTTGTTATATAGGTTTCAAAATGTAATTTATGTGTTACTTGGTATTCATATATATAATAATACATTCCAGTTTTGTTATTTTAATTCAAAATCATTCAAATACATTTGTTAAAATGATGATGTTGAATCTCAGAATAGGTAACTTTGCATTCGTTAAACTTTGCAGGAGAAACTGACTGGAAAGTAATCGCAATTGACGTCAACGATCCTCTTGCGAAAGATCTCAACGGTGAGAAAACATTTTACATTGCACAGTTTACGTTAGATGGACAGATTTGATATTGATTGGTTGGTTGGTTGGTTGGTTGGTTGGTTGGTTGATTGATTGATTGATGATTGATTGATTGATTGATTGATTGATGATTGATAAGTAGAGATGGATGGGCTTTGAATTGGTTGATTTCAGATAATTTTTCAGTGCTGAGCATTTACGGCACGAATTACAAGGGTTCTATAATAATTGTGGTATTGTTTTTCATTGTTAAAAGTGTTTTACTGTTTTTGAGTTACTTTTTCGCTATAGTTTTTTTTTATTGGATTTTACAACATAAGATTTTTTAAAATTCCAGATATTGATGATGTTGAGAAGCACATGCCAGGTTTCCTGAAGGTAAGCTTTTTTGACAAAGGTTTAGACTCGTAAGTTTAAAGGCTAATGGTGATGATACTTTATTGATGCAGTACTTTTGCAGTATCGACAATTAGCAAAGACTAATTGAGCAGAATGTCTGTTGTCTAAGGAAATTTCTTGTTACTTTTCTTTTCACTTCTCCCCACCTTTTCCTCTTCCTAGTTCTGGAAACTACATGTGCTACATACTGACCAGTGACCACTCTGATTGGACCATGCACTGCGGCACATGTTTCTGAACCTTTTTATAGATGCAGATATTATGTAGATCTTTTATATAAAATACAATTTATGATGTTAATTTATGTGTATGATGTATATTTATATATTATATGCAATGTTATGCATATTGTATGTATATATTTGTAGTACTACCAATTCATATGCTGATAATAATGCCATATGGGTCTGAGCCTCTGTTTTGTATGTGTGTGTGTGTATAAAGAATATTTAGGTGATCTAAAATAATAACTCTGCTGCATTATTCCTTGCAGCATAGCTTTCTCCACTTCTTCAGGATTTCATTTTTTTCGTCTTTGGGTTTGAAGGTGGTAATAGTGAACTTTAATTTAATTTGATTAATTAGTTTGAAATGTGTTTTATTATTTTTTATTATTTTATGTTCAGGCGACCAACGAGTGGTTCAAAATTTACAAGATTCCGACGGGAAAACCGGCAAACCAGTTTGCTTTTGACGGCGAAGCAAAGGACAAGGTAAAAGCCACTTTCTAATTGTAGTAAAGCCACTTTCTAATTGTAGTAAAGCCACTTTCTAATTGTAGTAAAGCCAATTTCTAATTGTAGTAAAGCCACTTTCTAACTGTTTTAAAGCCGCTCTCTAACTGTTGTAAAGCTGCTTTCTAGCTGTTGAACTTGCGATCTTCGTGCTTTACCGTGGAACTGAGACCATGTGTTATTGTTTATTATAAATGTCACTTTAGAAGTCAGAAAGTTTGCATTTTTGTTTAGGATTTGAAGAAGCAATTTTTGGATCAATGGGCCAACTTCTGTTAATCTTTTAAACTTTTCTTTACCTTTTGAAATTTTTTTGACCTGTTTAACTTCAATAACCTTTGGTCTAGAGCTGTTTGAACTTTTGCTAAAATATCATGGGTTGTAATCAGCACTGCCTGGAGATTTGACATTTTAATGATGAAGTGTATTGGTTTCCCGGTCACATTTGGTGCACGCTCATCATTAGGGTGCTAAGCAGACTGATTAGTCGTTACATGCAATCTAATTTTGTGGATCTAATGCCTTGCGGTGGACTGAAGTCTTAACGAAGGTGGCAAGAAGAAACCTGAGACTGAAGTAGAAAGCTGTTAATTACCCTTGTTTATTACGCCGTCAATTTGCCTCTATTTTTTTGCCTGGTCGTCCACCTGTAAATTATTGGACATGCATAATATGTTGCACCATTGAAAGCTGAGAGTGTTGTCGTGGTAACGAGACATGTATTGATCTGGCGGGAGCAATACTTGCACTCGTTGTTTGAAGCGAGTAAACAGAACTTGAGGGTCCTTGGTCTTTCCGGAACGGCTGTCTCCAGCACAAGCAGACAATTACCGTATATCAGTTTATATGAATTGTCTGTTGGATTTTAGCTGGAATGATGGTGGGGGTGATTGGGGGGGGGGGGGGCAATATATCTTTTCTGTCATGCAGTTGTGTTGTGTGCATCTTTTGGACTCTGTATGGATGACAGTATCAAGATATGGCTGCATACTGTTAAATTGGGTGTAGTTGTTTGTTGCAGAAAGAATAAATTAGCATTTTATTATGTATGGGATCATATTGTATTTTCTTACAGCATTTGTAAGGCGACTCTACTAGGGTGAACTGTTCAGAAGCACTCCCAGTGCACGAGGTCAATTGTGAATAATTAGATTTTGAGAAGAGACAAGGTAGAAGAGAGACTGCCAGACAGAAGTGTATTGCGAGCAGAGGAAGTAAGGGCATTCCAAAGAGACAGACCAATTATTGATGCAAGGGATCAAGACTAAGCCATAGCAGTTCTGGAGCGAGGGTGCAAGAGGTCATCTTTTGGATGAGCGAAGTGAATGGTGGGTGGCAGGTGTGTGTAATTGTAATTGAACATTTATATAGCGCCACTTCAAGAGAACTCCTCAGAGGCGCTCCCGACCTGACACCAAACCATAATCAAAGAGAATGGTTTTTACGTTTTTACATTGAGTGAGGATGAATAATTATGTTTAGAGGCTTTATGTTAATTAAACGGCAATTTATTCATGCTTAATGCTGCCTTACTTGTCAGGCATTTGCTCTGGAGGTCATCAAGCTGGCAAATGAACAATGGAAGAAACTTATTCAGAATGCACCGGCCGACGCTCCCTTGAAACTGTAAGTTCAAATATCCTCACTTCACCACGTCTGCATAATTGCCGTTTTATTTCTCAAGTGGACAGCTTCACACGTAGAAATATCATTGTATTGTAAAGTCATATTGTATGTAACATCAAGTCTTGTTGTAGCATCAAGGCATATTATAACATCAAGTCATGTTATAACATCAAGGCATATTATAACATCAAGTCATGTTGTAGCATCAGGTCATGTTGTAACATCAGGTCATGTAGTATCAAGTCTTGTTGTAACATCAAGTCAACTTGTGTCATCAAGTTAGATTGTAACATCTGGGTCATAATGGATTTTAAAATCGTTGTTTAACATTTAAGCATTAGTCTTTTGTCAGCTGTTTCGTTTCAGAGTTTCTGTTTGTAATTATTGTTTTGTAGCATCAATACAACACTAACTGGAACTTCTCCTCTGGTCAGTCAGGAAGAAGCAAAGGCCATTGTAGATGCAGTAAGTGGCTGCAAAGAATGGCTATTGTAAATGAAATACTTAGTAAATGGAATGTCACTTTGTTCCATGTTAATTGGGACTTTTATATCATAAATTCAGAGGAACCTTTGACTGAAACTTTAAAGACTACTGTAATTTAAGTTTATTTTATTCTTCAAAACCTAAAATTTTATTGGCTTTTTAAGTCTGTTTAAAAGAAATTGTCAGCAGTTGGAGTGACATATAGTAGTTTATTTGTTGGAAAATAAATACGTAGATTAATTGGTAAATACGTTTTTTTGTTGTTGAAGGCTGATCTCTTTGGCAGTCCTGCGTCAATTCCTGAGGAAGGTATTAAATTTTGCATCTATTGATGCATTCATTTGTATTTTTATGAGATTCTTGTTTTGCTTGTAATTTTTGTATCATAGAATTGATATACGGTAAGGCGTAAAAAAAATTGTTGTGTTTCCGGTAACCCGACCGACCCATTTTTATGGCCGCGACCCAAATATTTTTGTAAAAAAATTGTATTTAAAAAAAAAAAAATTAATTTTTTTTTTTCAAAAAAATTTAATTTTTTTCAAAAAATGTTGTTTTTAACATTTGTATTGACATAACATAAGAGACGTCAACAAAATGAAATTAATAGGACTGTTTCTAGAGCAGTTTTAGGTGCAGACAGTCGGGAAATAGGCAGTTTATACTTGCTTAGAACACGTACTTTGTTTCAGCGTGCAAAAAAGACTAGTGGGGTATACTTTTTCGGATAGTCACTGCATAAAAATATTTTACAAAATAAAAATATTTGCCAACCTACCTACCCAATTTTTTTAGCTCTGTTACCGGAAACACAACATTTTTTTTAGGCCTAATAATAGATGCTGCCGATTCGGAATTTTACTCAGTACAAAAGTATTAAATATTTGAATTTAAAAATGATATTCATTTATTATATGAACTTCTGTAGCACCTCTTCAAGTTCCAAAAATACTTAGGAGTACTATTAACTAAGATCTTTTAATTTTACGGTAATTATCATCCTGTTTCATTAAATCTTTTGCATTTTGGATATTTCTACCAAGTAGAAATACCCGAAAAGTCACTGAGTAATAGTTTTTAGAAATCTCTGCAATAGTCTTTATCTTTGATAATCTTGTATTGTTAAAGATGTAGGTTAACTTTTGTTGACCTTTTTAATTCTTTGTTGCTTTTGTTTTGTTGCAGTCAACAAGTGGCATTACGTTCGGCTCTGAAGAAGATGCGGTTCAGCTGATACGAATGATCGGGACGAACATTTCACATAATCGTAACTTAGGACATTGTCATCCTAGGCTGTTCTTCGATGTTTCCATGTGGCACGGCTAGGCTTCTTAAACATGTCAGGGACTTTGACTTTTTAAATATTAGCTTTCTGAAATTGTTATTCTGAGATACTCCGGTAATATTCATTATTAATTAATTTGTTGTACTGCATGTTCGGCTAGCGTCCTTTTCGGCTCTGTAGTTCTGTGCCAAAAGTTTAATGTGGAAATACTCGGCAGACTGTCAACGCTAAGAACACAGCCACTAAATTATTGTTCCTCTTTTAGAGGTTTCAAAAGGCACAGTTTTTTAAAAGGCACAGTTTACATTCTCTGATGCAGGCCTACTACAGTCGTGACCCGTTATGAATCCATTGTGTATATGAATGCTCAAGTTTTGCTCCAAGTGCTTGTGTGCAAGTTGTAGCTTTTCCCCTGCAAGATGGATGATGTCACCAGTTTATGCTGCCACAAAATGGATGATGTCACCAATTTATGCAGCCACAAGATGTGTGATGTCACCAATTTATGCAGCTGATGTGTCATGTTACCAATTTATGCAGCTTAAACCAATGACTTACTAAGCTAAAGTGATGGCATCTGTCAACATTGCTCTTGTGAAGTATGCAAAAATACGCTCACTTTCATTGACGTTGCTTGAATGTGCTTCAGACCAAAATAGTGATGTTGCAAAAATCTGTCAGGATGTCAAAGTGGTAGTAGTTCAGTATAGTAGAGTGCTCTCATGCGTATCGAACATTCTTTTAATGCTACACAATTTGTGCCAATACACACAAGATGGGAGCGTCATACAACCAAAGTTTTAAACACTGGCTGCTAGTTCAACGGCCCATGACAAGTTCTGTAACTGTGTGGTAGAAGTGATTACTATTCGTGTTGTTTAGTTCTAACTTGTACGAAATGTTGTTATGTGGATAATAGTCGTCGATGGATAACTTGTAGTTAATCTGATTTGCTTTTATCCAAAATTGCTGTTTTTATGAGGCTGTAGGTGCTCCCTGAGACTTAAGTTCATAATAAAACTGGATTTAAATACGCTGACATGGTCTTTGTTCTTCTATTGTTCATTTCATAATAATTGTAGCCTGAATGGTTATTTTAAATGTCATAACATCAAAAAACGTGTTTCCATATTCATAACTTTGTGTCATAATCCAGTAGATATAAAGATATTCCAAGGGTTTGTTAATTAACTGTGAGGGAAGTGGTATCAAAAGCTGCCTTAGGCTATAACAAGGTCACCGATAAATTCTGCTTTAGTGTGGTGTACGTGGTGGTGTAGTGGGTATGTTCGGTGCCTTGGAGCCGGAAGGTCACGGGTTCGAAACCAAGCCGCCTTAGTAGAGACCTTGGGCTAGTCCTTCACCTGCAATTGCTCAACGCTTTGGCGTGAAATTTCGATTCAGTGTCCACGCTACAGTCGGGAGCACTTCTGAGTAGATCTGTAAGGGGCACTATAACAAGTGCACAAACAAAGAAAAACCACCATATTTCAATCTCCATTGTTGTAAACAAACCAACTTTTGCAGCTCCTACTGGTCTTTTGGAAACCTTTCCCATCTGATTCAGTGCTCGTTAATAAGCTGAGTTGCAGCATAAGAAAGTCTCAATTTTTCTAAAAGTCATTAAAGATTTGAAGTCCCTATAAAATTAAGGTTTGAGATTTTTAAATAAGTTGTCAAGTTATAGGCCTATGTAGGCCTACACTCATGAGTGATTGAGTGTCAAAATTGCAAGCAGGGAGGTAGATGTGGAGAAACGTATGAATTGTGGTGGTCAGTGGGCCTATGAAGATTAAGCATGTAGCCTATGCAGATTAAGCATGTAGCCTATGCATGAGCACTTGTCATGGCGCCCCTTCAAGAGTTCAATGCAGAGGTGCTCCCAGTTTGAAGTAGGCTTATAATAGTTGACCGCGGATAAGCTGGCTCCAACTACCTCGTTCTTATAAGCTCAGGCGAAATTCAAAACAATACTATGAATCGTAGTCAAACATTGTGCTTGCTTACTCACGTTCTCAATGTTGCCCAAGCAACCATAGATATATAATAATTATTTTATGGGCATATATATCTATGGTTGCAACCAACCTTTTGTTAAGTGCGACGCCCAACGAGCGTTGTCGCAGCAGCTGCCGATTATTGATGACCGGCGCATAATCGTCCTTTTCCCTCCTTCCCATATGATCCTCCCCCCACCCACCTTCCTCTGCCCGCTGCCGGTCGTGCCCTGCCTTCCTCTGGAGGAAATGGCGCGTTTATCCGCTGCCGCTTCGACCGTCTGCTGCTGCCTTTGCAACCTGATCGATAGAAGCGTCGTCGTCGTCGTCTGACTCCTCAGCGCCACCGTTGCCCGCCAGCAGACGACCGATTATGGACTTCTTTGTATGTGTATTTATACGCGAAACTCGACTCAAGTCAAATCGTATGGTCAAATAAAAGTCAAACCATAGCGACAAATCTGTTGATGAAATTGCCATCTCGTTGCCGAAAATTTTATGGAGTAATAGTCCTCGCTTCACGGAGGACATGAGGCACGAGCGTTTCCTTGGACTGTAGGCTAATTGCTTGAGAAAAAAGCCAGGGTTGAAGACCACTGATTTATAATTAGGGCCAATTATTACATCTCTGTTAAAGCGAATGTCGCCACCGTTCGTATAGGCATGCATAGGCCACACCTAGGCCTATTAGGCCTATATTAGACCTACATATGTAGGCCAAGCAAGCTTTAAAATTTTACTTTTATGCATGCAAAATAACTCATAATAGGCTAATTTATATAGGCTTAACCACACTTTAATTTTTGGCCTAATTGTTACTCAGCTTTGTGCAGGGCTCATCACTTGTGAAGTTGTGACTCTTCAATCTCAGCACAGCTAAATTGCTTTGCGTACCGCTAGTCATCCCTATGCGATTACTCAGCGTTAAACTTTGCCGTCCATTTGCTGCTAGGTAGGAATCCTCAGACCATACGCAATATGTGAGAAGAAACCGCCACCGCAGCAGCTTGACCAGGCAGCGAACACAAGGCGACATAGCGAGTCAAGCCGGTTGTTGATGTACATACGACGAAGCTGTATGGGCAGTTGGGTGATCGTTTGAGTCAACCGTTCAAACTGAATTAACCAAAAAAGGATTTGTTCTCTAGACGCTCTTCTTCGATTACCGAGAACACGCGGAGTTTATAGATAGAATCGTACACGCTGCTTTGCTGATACAATCTACTACAATAAATTGTTGATTACGTCTAGCACTGCCGTCTGATTATATTGTAATTAACGTCTGTGCTTTCGTTGTTTATAAAATTATCGTCTGCCAGTATCGCTGAAATCGTCTGCTAGCCTACAGTGCAGACAACGTCTGCCACTTTTGTTGACAACGTATGAACAATAATAATTATTGTCTTGTGCATCTCTTGTTGATTATCTTCTACCTCTCCCCCAACGGCAACAATGAACTCTGACCTAGCGACGTCTGAAGACGAAAACGCAATTTATCTAGCGCCGTCCACCATCCGTTGCATTGACCCGCTCGGCAACGAAAAGGTGGCGCCATGTTCTGTGCGACCTCATCATGACGTTGTCTCTTCGTCGTCATCATCGATCACGGAGGGTGAGCGCCATATTCGATTGGAGGCGGTCGAGATCGACGGAAGATGGTTCGCCCTCGATCGAGACCAGCTGGAGTTCTACCAGCGGCTGGAACAGGAGGGAGGATGTCGGAGGGTAAGGGTGGAGCCCGTCTCAATTACCCTGCTTCCAGACGAAACGAAGGCCAAGATAGACGAGACTGTCGCCTCCATAAAGAATGGTGCCATTCCAGGTATTGTATTGTATTGTATTTAAACATTTATAAAGCGCCTCTAGTAGGGTGAACCGTTCAGAGGCGCTCCCAGTGCGCAAGGCCCAGCGAGAAGAAACAGGTTTTGAGAAGAGACAAAGCAGAGGAGAGACTAACAGAAAGAAGTGTAGAGCGAACAGAAGGAGAAAGGGCATTCCAAAGAGAAGGACCAATTGAGACAAATGATCGAGACTGAGCCATAACAGTTCTAGACCGAGGAACCAAGAGGTCAAATCTGTTGGATGAACGAAGTGGACGGTGGGAGGAAGCTGAGTGAGGACGAAGTAAAACATTAGTGAGATATTTCGGGGCAAGACCCCGTTGAGCCTTTATGATCAGAGTGAGGATCTTAAATTGTGTGCGAGCACGGAGAGGAAGCCAGTGAAGTTCATGAAACATAAAGGTAGAGATGTGAGAGTACTTGGGAAGGCGGGCAATCAATCTAGCAGCTGAGTTGAGAACCGATTGAATCGGCGAAAGACGAACTTTAGGAAGACCAATAAGGAGAGCATTGCAATAGTCAATTCGTGAACATATAAAAGCATGAATTAAGGTAGTGAAGATGGAGGAGGAGACAGAGCGACGAATGGCTCTGAGACGTCTTAAATGGAAATATGACGAGCGTGTCACATTGGAAATATGCTCAGTAAAAGTAAGTGAGCTATCAATTACAACACCCAGATCCCGAACACTTGAAGAGAAGGAAAACAGCGGACATTTTTCAGAGAGCAGAATGAAATCAAGCTTCTGGAGCTGCTGGGGAGTACCTAGCCAGATAAATTGAGTCTTTGAAGTATTAAGCGAAAGGCGATTTGAAGACATCCATGAGTGGAGATGAGTAGTAAGGGATTCAATAAGAGCAACTAATAGCAGCTGGGAAGATGAGGGACCATGGACAAAAGCCTGAACATCATCAGCAAATAGATGGCCAGCAGCACTACAAATCGGAAAAAGAGAAGAGATGTCGGCCGTGTAAAGAATAAATAGGAGAGGTCCAAGAACTGAACCTTGAGGAACACCCAGATTAACATGAACCCATTGGGTTCGAGAGTAACCAGATATAATCATTTGAGTTCTTTCAGAAAGGTACGACTGGAACCAAGATAGGGGGAGGCCTTTAACACCATAGGAGGTCTCAAGACGCTTGAGTAAGATGTCATGATCGACCATGTCAAAAGCTGAAGAGACATCATAGAGGGCCAACAGAGAGACCTCAGACCTATCAACAGCAGAATAGATTTCAGATAATAGAGAAAGGAGAGCTGTCTCGGTGGAATGATGGGCCCTAAAACCAGATTGATTTGCAGGAAGGAGACCAGATTGCTCAAGGTAAGGTAGAAACTGCAGAGAGACAAGGCGTTCAAGTGTCTTAGAAAGAAAGGATAGATTTGAGATAGGCCGATAATTTTGGCAAAGGTTGGTGTCAAGGTTAGGCTTTTTTAGTGAAGGAAAGACAAGGGCCCGTTTCTGAGAGGGAGGGATGCAACCTTCAGAGAGGGATCTATTAAACAGGTAAACTAAAAAGGGGCTAAAGTCATCCAAAATGTCATTGATAACAAATGGGGGTAGTGGATCAAGTTCACATGAGTTTCAGTTAGCAGTTGCAAAAGCTAGCCAAAGGTCAACCTCAGTGACAGGTTTAAAATCATCAAAGATCGTTGACGTTGAGGTAAACGTTGGAAGAGGTGCATCAGCAGTTGATGCACGAAGGCGGTCGATCTTTGTTGACAGTGCCTCAAGAAATTCAATCGATCGATCAATCCAATCGATCGATCAAATCAATCAATCAATCAATCATCTAATCAATCGGTCGGTCGGTCGGTCGGTCGGTCAGTCAGTCAGACAATCAATCGTAATTTGTATAGCACTCCTTCAAAGTACCTACTCAGAGACGCTCCCGGCCGAGATCAAGAGGGAAAAAACAGTTCAGGCTGATTCCGGATAAAAAAGTTACTAATCTATAACGGTTATAATGATAGACGAATTAAGATGTTACCTTTGCTTTAACCTTTTATTTGAGACGGTAATTATTGAAACGACGATAACGAATACAACATCATTGTGAACATGATGACAGTGGCATAATTGCATTTGTTTACATGTTTATCTGTTCAAACAGATACTCCAGTGATTCAGGGCTATCAAATCCTCGGTGAAGGAGGGAAGGTGGACAACAATGCGCTGACCGATTCAGCCGTGGCCGACACTGACCACCACAGCGATAGCTCGGCCGACGAAGACGATTCAAGCAGCGAATGCGGTAGCCATTACCTAGGTTTCTATTTCGACTTAAACTGTTCTTAAAACTTAATCAAAGAACGTTATAGATATGTATGTATGTATGAGCATGATATACGTGTATGACATGGCATTCTATAGATGACATGATACGACATGTATGTATGAGCACTTGTTATAGCGCCCCTTCAAGAGTGCAACTCAGATGCACTCCCAATTACAGCGTGGACACTGAAGTGCATGACTGAGCCATTGCGAGTGAAGGACTTGCTCAGGGTCCCAGCACGATGGCTTGAGGTGGTTTCGAACCGGCAGTCTTCCCACTCCATACCCCTACACCACTGTGCCCCACCTTTACAGTTTTAAAGGTGTCATTATTCATTGTTTTGCAATATTATATATGGGCCTATGGATATATGTATATATATATATATTAAATGTATGTAATGTGTATATACGCACTTATACACGCCCTCATATATACAGTTTAGTTAATAAATTATTGCCAAGTACAATGGTTGAATGGTTAAATGACTGCTGACTATCAAGGATCTAGTGACAGAAATCTATGCAGGTACGATGATGATTTTGATTACAGTTATTATCATCATTATCTAAATAATTATATTAACCGCAATAATAATAATAACAATGAAATGCAACAATGTTGAGGCCTGATTTTCGAGAAATAACCCCTGATACATAAGTTACATGACCCAGCACTTGTCCATTATAAGCCAATGCCCATGGCAGCATTTTAAAACTTTGGAGCTTATGATGGTATAGGTAGCCTACCATCATGAGCTCCAATTATGCTACCATTATGGTTACGATGGTAATCCTGAATTTTGAGTGCCTGACTTTAAACATTTGCGATCATTTTCTCTCTGAAGCGAACGCCATGGTAGTCTGCAACTGTTTTCTTGCAGACTGGAGCGAAGACGAGGGTGACAGCAGCGACGAAAATTCCGACGAGGAAGCGGGACGAAAGCAGCGCACCCTGGCGGACGGAAAGTCCGATTCATCGAGCGATGAGAATGAACACCTGTTGGGTGAGGACTCCTGAGATCTGGATGCAGTTTTGTGGCTGTACAGCAAACCTGCCATTTCCTCCGCATTGAAGGACTCATGAAGGCTGAGGCTGATTGGTGTGGGCAGGGTTTGCTTGCTATGAGGGTGGACAAGGTAGATCTAAATCTTACTTTAGGATATGTCTGCACATGGTGTTTTATGGTACTGTTAAGATACTTAAGGTACTGTCCTGTCTTAAGATCTGAATTAAGATAATACTGTTCTAATCTTAAGAAACTGTTATGTTCTTAAAGTATTATTCTGAATTTTTAAGATGATGTTGTTCTGATCGTAAGATGCTGTTCTAAAAATTAGATATTGTTCTGATCGTAAGATACTGTTCTGAATGAAGATGATGTTCTGATCTTAAGATACTGTTCTGAATTAAATGATGTTCTGATCTTAAAGCACTGTTCTAAATTCAGATGATGTTGTTCTGTTCTTTAGATAATGTTCTGAATTAAGATGATACTGTACTGATCTTAAAGTACTATTCTGTTGTCCATTTATTTTTATGAATTTTAGATAATTTATTTACTATTCTATTATTAAGATACTGTTCTGAATGTAAGGTATGTTTCTGACATTGACATATTTTGTTCTGAATTTAAAATACTGTTCAACTTTAATATGCTGTTGAAGTTCATTACCGTCCTTGTTAAGATACATGTGTAAAAATATTGTTGTATTTCTGCTGCGAGTTTTGTCTTGAACTCTGTTTCCTATGTCAGGAAGGACTGTCATTTGCCTGCATAGGTCCCTCTCTAGGGAAATTGTTTCAATAAAGAATATTCCTCTTCTACACACCCCCACCCCCCCAAAAAATCACCAGATTATTTTACAAGGAATGGATGAGATGCAAAGACGAAAACAAGGAATAATAACAAAGAAAACATGGAAAAAATGTCATTTGTCAATGCGACAAAGGAACATGGCATGGTCAAGCAAATGGCAAATGGAAAATAGATTGATCGAGAGAGTAATTGGATTTTCCAATATACGACAACATCATGCGCGCACCGCTGCATCGAGACCCGAAACAACGAAAAAAATGCAATTCGCAGTAGTTGCTATATCGTTGCGTTTTTTTTTATTAGCAACCGGTGTTTGCTGTGGCTTTCATTATTGACTGCCTGGCATCCGCAATGGTTTTTCATCAGATGGAAATGTTTTCCTCGGTGACTAGTGGCTGGTTGTTTCTAACAAAATTACACACATACAGGAAATGGTGATGGCCTTGTGGTTGGACATCATTAACGAATAAGATTGCCTGTGACAGTAGTCTGCCTAAAACCAACTTGGTTTGGCTCTGGAAATAGACAAATATTATTTAAATAGAGACATAGTTTGGTTTGGTTATCAAAAACTGAAGAGTCTACGTGTATGTTCCATGTTCTTGATGTAGCATTCGGAGATTAACAAATTTTAATGGGCTACATCATTTCTAAATAATTATACTAAATATATATATACATAAGTGTGTATGCATATGTATATGCATAGCCCCTGTGTATGTTTCAGAACGCCTAGATACAATGTCATAATAGTATTGAAACACTTGGTATAGCACAGTAAAAAGCACCTAATAAAAGCCATGGAGACAGATTGTACATGACTTATATCTGACACGGCTGACTAGCTATGGAACGACCTTACATTTAGGTTATTGTATTGCAATTTGCAATCTGACATTTATATAGCTCCACCTCTTACAAATGCTATTTAGCTAGTCATCTATGAGACATGTATTTTACATTATATTTGCTAGCTAAAATTTGTCAGCTGTTATGGTTACTGTTTAGCTCTAAACAGAATTTAATTCTAAATGAATTATAATAAATGTAATCAAATTCCATCAGATGACCATATAGGATAATACAGATATGGATGTCGTAATTAGAAATTTATTTTGCCAAGACTCCCCCACCCCTCCATACGCAAATCACCTAAATCGCATGACCCCTCCATGCATACGTAATATAGTTATGGATAGCCCCATACTGAAGCCAGTAGCCGTATATAAATATTAAATTTAAGTATAAATCCTTTTTTAGCATGCAGTTCTACACAAATTGTGCAGTTCTAAATGGATTTGTGGAGTTGTACAAGCACTTCTGTGCCGACTTTTCATCTGACTGGGAGTAATAATTCATCATGGAGGATGAAAAGGGAAAGAAGGGGTTGTGCAGTTCTAAAAATTCCTAAAAAGAAGCCCTGATCTAATAATGTTTTGATTGTGAAGAACCGTGAAAAATCAATGACCAAACCTTTAATAACTAATACTATAAACTGATCTGTGTAGGAAAGTGAAATGCTAAACGTCGAACACCAATTGAATGACAAAACAACGTTCATAGCTTTATCGTTACGTTACGCTACGGCAGAAGTGCAACACTGACATTTGATTACTGTGACATTCGAACTGGCATGAGGAACATCGTTTACAGGAGGCAGATTTATCAATCAAAATTCACAAAGAACTTGTATAACATTATGTAAATGCATTTTAGCCTTTACAATTATACACTAGAGTCTCCTTGTAACGTGCATCATTGTAAAAAGTTTATGTTACAATGAAGTCTTTCGATCCCAAAATGCAAGTGTGAAATTTACATCCAGTTTCCTGAAAACCTTATAATTACGGCACAGTGACATTTCAAGCAAAAATAGTCTCAACAATACTTTCATCCTTTTTTTTATTTATTCCACAAAGTAGCCTGGTTTAGACTTTGTCTAAATATCACTCAACGTTAACATACTTTTACAACATAAACACATACTGGCACAGGACGAATACCTACAATTCTATGATATCATTCTGGATACCATTCAAGCAACAACTACTAATATAACTTTAAGTAACTGCGTCCTCGTCATCACCAATCACGCATGATGGCTGAGTTTTCGTAGCCAAAGCACAGACGGCCGATAATAATCAGGAAAACAAATGCACCGAGATTCCAATTGTGGATACAGCTTCGAACGGTGGCCTGGCAAAATGTCATGCGACAAAATGTCACAATGACAAAATGTCGTAAGTATAAAAGAGTAAACAAGTGTTTATTTTAATAATTGAACTGAAAAGTGATCGTAACAAAACATTCTCGGTGATAAAAACCTTACAAAGAAAACTCTGTCTATCTAACTATTTAGTACCACTGCAAAGCTGAATAAAGCTGATCTCAAATGTTTATAGTGTTTGCACATTATCGAAATAAAATTCAACGTTGACATTAAGAACTCTTTTTAACCTAGGATTTTGATTTTGAAATGATCAATTATTAAAAGAAACACTTATTTACTCGTTTATACTAATGACATTTTGTTCATGACATTCTGTCCATAGATTTTGTTGCATGAAATTTTGTAATGGCACCGCTTCAAAGCTTACCGGAATGGCCATCACAGTTAAAAGCCAACAAGTAAAGGCATCGTACTGCTGCAAAGCATTAGTGGTCACAACGAAAGCATTACTATGGCAACTTCCCGAAAAGGAAAGTTGTTGAGAATCTCAAATACAGTCCACTTGCAACCAACAAAGGCCACTGTTTGACCCACTCAATTTCTTATGGATATTTTATTTTTGTTTGTATAAAAATCACGTCTGATGAAATACACTGTAATTGTAACCCTAACTGTGTAAATGAGAAGTTACATGGTACATCTGTCAGTTCTTAGCAATCTTACATCGCACAGTTGAATGCTTTTGACAACATTTCAGGACAAGAACAACTTTAATTTCCATGTGGACACAGGCTCCTGTACAGTAAGGTTTAATAATAATTAATTCAAAGCAAAATGGTTACAAATTAGGATGTTCTTCACAAATTTTTGACAATTTTTAATCAAAAGAACAGCAAATTACAGCAGAAAGTGACTTTAACTTGCAAGGTTTCCTTGTTAGCTTACAATATTGAGGGGCTGCAACAGATTCAAGGAACCTTAATTTTCCACTTCAGAAATTAGTTGCAACAAGCAAATCAAGAAGTTTGACGCAGCGGTTGTTAACTCACTCTTAACATAATTGAAAACTACTTGAATAGAAACAGCTAAAGATTGCTAATCAATTAGAATTAGGCAACAGATAATTGATTAGAATCAGATTAGTCCAATCAATTAGAATCTAATTGATTAGCTACCAATCTCTGCTTAAGACAGGTCCTTAAACTCCTTACCGTAACTGATATCGTAATCCCTGAATTTCTTAATCACCCAAAAAAACCAAGTCCACAACATCCGTGCAAACAACTACATGTAGAAGAAGAAGTATAACCAGCTTATTCACAGGTGCTTAGTCAAGACAAATGTTGCAGGTATGGTCAGGGGTATGCAGGCAAGGCAGATGACGCTTGGTATTGGAACGAAAGACACAAAGAGGAAGAACTCCACACAATGCAGCCCTCAAAGACAATTGCCACATGGCAAAAAACAGTTAGGAAATGCCATCATAAAAAGCTTAAATTAAACATAAATACTGGGAATAAAAAAAACATATTCGTTGGAAAGAATCACCAAGAGCAATTTACCTAGATCAACGGCAAACCTTTTACGATGCCTTTTAATTAACAAAAAGCTAGGAAAAATCACTGCAGAAAATCAGGAGAAATCAAAAACAACAGCAAACAATGAAAGAATCAAACAGGAAAGAAGCATTGGCAATAGAAAATTTGTTAAAAATAATATTACAACGTACACGAACAAAGAAGTTTTTAGATTCTTGAGATTATTCACCAATTTCCATTTCACCAGTAGCATTTGCAGCAGACGCAACTTCAATTTTTACAAAGGCAAATACGACGATACAACAGAAAATCTATGACTAAATCAACAACTACAACAGCTACAAGACCAGTTGTCCTTAAACGTAACAAAATTGACATTAGAAATGATACTACGCGCACTTACGAGTCAGTTTGGTCATAAGTACAATCGTGCAATAAAATAACGGTCACGCAATTACAGTGCAATTCGATGCAAAGTGAACCTAACAAACTCGTAGCACTACTGTAGCCAAGTAAATCACACTGTTTTAAGAAATCAGACATACGCAGTCCATCAAAAAAGTTTTAGCCGCCAAGTTATACATAGTGCTTAATAAATGCAACTCTCAAGGTTTTATCATAAATTAGGATTTCACCAAAAACTGAATAACTTAGCATTTTTAAAGCTATCAGCGACAGGATTGTAGCAGCACGTAGCCAAGACATTTGTGATCGTAGCATGGGGCCCGCAGGTACGTGCCCCTCTTGCCCCTATGTGCGGGCGCCCATGGACCATACACTTTTTTAACGTAGCCAGACTAACCACTAAAACGATGTCCAATCCAGGATTACTATGTACATCAAAGCGGTTTCCAAAGGAAGTCAAAATAAACCACAGAAATTAAATTTAAAATCAGAATTATTGCGCACTCTGCACACTACATGTATATCAGCTAAAAGTAAAAATATACCAATTTCTTTTCGTTTTCAAACGACTTCGACTTCTTGCCATCATGCTAGACTTTCTCTACAAGGGCGGATTGGATGAAAATCATTACATCCCGGAAAAGCATTCGCAAACCCCATCCACAGCAAACAACCCGTAAAATTCACACCTAAAATAAGACGACGTAGTCTGCATAATTTTACACTCCTAGCGCTACAGACTGCACGCCAAGTGCTCAACTCCCGCTACGTCACGTTCAGCTGCCAACGCACTGCAGTGCTGAACGAATGAAAAACACAGTTCTCTGTAGCGGGGAACCAGATAAGGTCATCATCGCTTGGCGACTCATTCGACGAGACCAGCGTCCTTCGCCATGCTGTAGAAGATCGTGTTCTTGTTCGAAATGAGAGCAGACGGCGTGTCAAACTCCTTAACTTGGCCGAAATCAAGAACCAGGATCCTAGAAGAATGCAACACATAGAAATACATGAAAGTATGCAAAAAAATACACAGCAGCCCATGATGCTTGATCATAAATTGAATAGAGGGAGATGAAGATACAGATAGCGGCTTTTGCATGTATCTTGAGATCATAATAGATTCATTGATCAAATTAAATTATATTAATTAGATCAGACTAATCAGATTAATTAGATTAATCAAATCAGATTAGTCAGATATCTAAACAAATGGACAACCCTCTGACACAAGTAAATAAGGGGTCATTGCATAATTACGTAACGCTGGAGGGTGGGTGGGTGGGGTCAATGAAAACGTTACGAGACGTTACGGGGGTGGGTGGGTGGGGGAAGCTGAACGTTACGTAACGCTTAGAATTTTTTTATGAATATTAAATTGCCATCGAATGACACTTCAGACATGATGTGATCGAAGTTTAAACTTCCTGGCATTGATTTAAAACTTAACCGAAGTAGGTCTATTTATCTGAATGTATAAGATCCAGCAGTACAAACCAGTTACATGTCAGGTCATAGTTCTCACAATCAAAATATGAACTATAATTACGTGCTCACATAAACATTATATACCTAAATCTCAACTAATTTTTCCTAACAATCGTTACGTAACGCAGGGGAGGGTGGGTGGGTCAAGGCAAACGTTACAAAGCGTTACAGGGTGGGTGGGTCGAAAACGGTCATTTTCGGCGTTACGTAATTATGCAATGACCCCTAACCAGGCACTGTGATAACCGTATGACTTTTGTGGGGCGCGGCGGTGTTGTGGTGGAGCCGGAAGGTTCGTCGTTCGAATCCACCTCGCCGCGTAAGGACCTTGGGCAAGTCCTTCACTCAAAATTGCTCAGCGCTTCGGCATGAAACTCCAATGCAGTGTCCGCTCTGCATTCGGGAGCGCCTCTGAGTAGTGAGATCTTGAAGGGGCGCTATAATAAGAGCACATACAAACAAAGACACAACTCATGATACTCATCAGATGTGACTAGATTAGACTTTTTAAATAGATTAGTTTAGATTCGGACATCGAAACAAGACGGAGGAGGACGAACCTCGTGTAGTCCATGATGGTGTTGAGACGATGAGCGATCGTGAGAACGGTGCTGTCCTTGAACTGCGTTCGAATCGTCAGCTGGATGAGGTCGTCCGTCTCAAGGTCGACCGCAGCCGTGGCTTCGTCGAGGATGAGGACCTTCGTCTTGCGCAGCAGAGCGCGCGCCAGACACACGAGCTGACGCTGCCCAACGCTGAAACAGAACGACGAAAAACAGCCTCTAAGCAATACAGTAGAATATGATTTCGTTCGTTTATTCACCAATTATAATTCACCCCTAATTTAATTCACATTCATTAAAGTTTACCCATGATAGAATTCACCCATGTCACAATCCACCTTAATTGTAATTCACCCATGTTAAAATACACTCTTAATATAATTCCCTTTTGTTACGGAGACATTTTAAAAGAAAAATTGTGACCAAGTAATGGCTCAAAGGGAAACCTAGGAGGAACCAGAGTCCCGTTAATTAAGCCCACTTGCTCAGGAATCGAAAAAAAACTCATTATGGTAGTCCTAATCATAGAACTCCCAGATACTACAATGACTTTAAGATGCACTAAGTACCCAGAACTGCTTGGTTAGCAAATGTCTAACCTGAGATTCTCTCCGCCCTCACTGCACTCATGTTGGAGACCGGTTGGCAGCGATAGCACGTAGCTTTTAAGGTGAGCATGCTCGAGTGCATGCCAAACATCTTCATCTGTGTACTTATCAAACGGATCGAGGTTCATGCGCAGCGTTCCAGAGAACAAGACCGGGTCCTGCAAAAAATGCAAGCGACGTATCAATACTAAACATTTAAACACCTTTATTAGACAAAAATAAGGCATACAAAACAAAAACAAGCAATACAAGCATGAGTAACTGTGGGTAAAGGTCACTGACTTTTTCTTCTTCCAGCAACTAGTAATATTGTTACTATTATTATTAAATTGCCATTAAAAAAAAGACACTGACTTTTTCTCTGAACTTAGCTTCTTCCAGCAACTAGTAATATTATTACTATTATTATTAAATTGTCATTTAAACGAAAAGAATACTGCACACAAGCGCGTAACAGGAAAGTCCACTTGAAAAACAAATCTCAAACAAATAAGTCTTAAGGTTTTTCTGGATGATCTGTGAAGAAAGTCCGGAAGTTCATTCGTTATAAGTGACATTAATTTACAAGTTATTTTTTCTTTTAACTGGTTTAATAAGAAATTGAGAAAACTAAAAATATTGAAATCTTTTCAGATTTAAATCGCAAAACATAGGCTAATTCCGCATAAATTCATGCTGATCAACACAACCCAATTATAATCTAAGCAGATGTAAAGGCTGTGTACTAATTAAATTATATATTGTAGGCTACTTAAAAATGTTACTTACATCGGCCTAAGAAGTTTATATCAAAGCAACTCTTATAAATTTAATTTCTTACAGGGACCTACACCATGTATTGTATCTCTTAAACGATGAATTTAGACAACTAAATAATGACATCAGTTAACTGAATCCTTGACAGTAGGCTGAAAACATAAGGAATATCATAAAAAAATTGAATTAAGGACAACAATAACAGACATAAAATAGATAAAGTTACATAAAAATAAAAAACGGAATAAAATGATGCGAAAAATAAAATACGAAAAATTATGTTTTTGGGGAGAGAATAAAAATGGAAAAAACGTTGTAAACAACAATGTGAGACACCCTTGCACAGAAATTGTCATTGTTATTATAATCATTAACAACTTCAATCTCGTCATCTTACCTGTGGAATAATGGTGAGCTTTGACCGCAGGTCGTGCAGTCCAAGCTCAAAGATGTTTACGCCGTCGATGTAGATCGTCCCACCAGATGGTTCGAGGATGCGGAAGAGGGCAAGGGTCAACGTCGACTTTCCAGCGCCCGTCCTTCCGACTATTCCCACCTGAAAGGCAACACGAAAAAGTCAATCACGTCCAAACAAATTTTTTTCCTTTTCAAATATTAATTACCTAAAATACAAACAATTCAAAACTCATTCATGTTCTAATTCAACAAATTATAATTCACCCAGGGCCAATAAAATTCACGATCATTATAATTCACCCATGATAGAATTCACCAATGTGACAATCCACCTTAATTGTAAATTCACCCATGTTAAAATACACTCCTAATATAATTCACCTTTGTAACAAATGCACCCTCTCTACATAGCTACACTGTACCTGATCTCAACTTAGACATCAACTGTAACCATAATCATATTTTTACATAGGCCCCTCCCCCACCGGCCCCATCAGAAAGGTCTGCTGAAATACGTCAAAAATACAGTTAGTAATTAAGTAAGAAATTTGTTTTGGTCAGTTAGATTCAACCAAAAACGTAAGAACTCTACGAACCTTTTCACCGGCTTTTATGTGACATGAGATCTGTCGCAACACTGGATCAAGATTCTTTCTGTAGCAAGTCTCGTAGTCCTTGAATTCCACGACTCCTGACTGCGGCCATTCGCTCGGCGGCTTCTTGCGTTCATTCTCCCAATCAGCCTTAAAAGGATTGAAAACAAAAAACAAAATTACTCAAAGCAATGGTAGTGCTGAATGGATAAGGCAATCAGCCTGCAATGTGAAGGTGCCGGGTTTGAGTCTCCTTTTAGGTGGTGGGTGGACCTTGACCAGAGCTCAGAACCACTGATGTGCGCACTTTTGAACATTGGTAGCAGGGCAATATTAAATACATTCACATTGCATTGTTCTATTGTACTGTATTGTATTGCAACAAGTGGAAGAAAAAAATCTTTAACATTGAATTATAACGAGGCTGAATTTTTAATGAGGGTGAATTTACAATTAGAATTAAATTGTAACAAAAGTGAACATAGCATAAAGGTGAATTATACTAAGGTTGAATTTCAATGAAGGTGAATAATACCTAGGCTGAATCGCAAAAAGACTGAATTATAACAAGAGTGAGAGTTAAGATAAAAACCAGGTCGAAATATACCATATAACATTTGAAGTGGCATTCTATTCATGTGGCATTATAACAAGACGCAGATAATATAATTTGGAATATCGAGATTTCAAAGACAAACCTCAGTTTCCGTTTCCGTGTATTCCTTAACTCTCTCGACGGCCACAATGTTCGTCTCAACCTCACTGCTCATCCGCACCATCCAGTTCAACGTCTGCGTAATCTGAAGTTTAAACAGATACAGATGTCTTCAGATTACATATAAACACAGCAAATTAAACAATTTAAAGCTGAATTTTAATATAGTCATATTATGCTGTTATAAAATAAGATCAGTCCATGGAGTGAGACCCACACAACACATGTCACACTGCAAGATGATCTCAGGAACTATAATTGCACTTGCATCTTTGAGGTGTACTTCTTTTAAACTTTTAAAGAAAGCCAACACCAACACACAGTTGTGCTGCATTGCATCGATAAAACAACATCTCCTCACAATGATTTCAGGCAGAAGTTTAATCCAGAGATGAGAATAGAACTGTAAAATGTTCAGTTGTCATAGTTTTGTCCTGTCCTCAATGTATGCTGTGGAAGATTCGTAAAACCCAAAAATACAAATTGAAAAAAGAATGTGAACTTACGTTCAACGCATATGATATCGACAATCCCACAATGCCTCCCGTCAGATGTTCTCGGCCAATCGCAGCAAAGAGAGCGGCAAACATGACGATACTGTTGCCAATGAATTCCAGTCGAACGGCCAACCATCTGGAAACAAAACATAGAATCATCAGCATCATTGTCACCATCATCACTACCACCATATCATTGTTCAATTCATTCTTTAATCACAGTCGTCATCATCCCACCATCACCATTCATCATTACCAACGTCGTCGTCATCATCATCATCATCATCGAGAGTTGACTATGGCAGTGCCATTTATGCGGGCTTAACTCTTTCACGCATTAATAAGTTACAATCTGTCCTTAATGCTGCAGCTCGTCTGATTGGTGGCATTCCAAAGTTTGGGCATATATCAAGTTTTATACGGGAGGAACTGCACTGGTTGCCTATGCAAAAACGTATTGAGTTTAAGATTCTAATGCTCATCCGTAATTGCCTAGCAGGCCAAGCTCCGATCTACCTTATGGAACTTTGTGTGCCTGTGCTATCCATTCCAGGCCGTAGATTCCTTCGCTCTGCAACGCATGGTGACCTGGTTGTTCCTAGGGCTCGATCTTCCACAGTGCTGCATAGAAGTTTTGCTATGGTCGGTCCGTCTTTCTGGAATAAGTTACCTATTAGTCTCCGTAATGAACTTCTTTGTCTTTCTTTGCCCCTTTTCCGCAAGCGTTTGAAAACCATTCTCTTTGATTATGGTTTGGTGTCAGGTCGGGAGCGCCTCTGAGGAGTTCTCTTGAAGTGGCGCTATATAAATGTTCGATTACAATTACAATTACAATTACAATCATCATCATCATCCAATTATCTACAAGAAAATCAACATCACCATCATAGCAACAGTGTTATTTATATTAACTGAAACTGTAACTGAAATAGCAGAATAACTGAAAAATCTTTGTCAGTTAACTGTAACTAAAACTGAAAAATAAAAAAATAGATAACTGTAACTGAAACTGTAACTGAAAAACAATAACTGTATAACTGAAGAATCAAAAGGAGTTAACTTGAAAATAAAACAAGTGCTTTTTTCTTACTTACTTATTGAACGGAAATTCTACTCTACTACACGTTAAGTTCTCTATGTTCATTTCACTTTCGGTTCCTGTCCCTTTCCTATTCCTTTCCTGCTCAGACTTCGGCGGTAAACTGCTAAACAATCAGCCACCGCCATTGAAGCGCTTCAAGCTCCTACCGCAGGATAACCGGACCAGAAGCTCCTTGATTTCAGCATTAAGAACGTCCGGTATCGATGGGGAGCTTGATCGATACTTGGCGGAAGCAACCATCTTCAACGATTACTTAGATAATGGACTGTCCTTTTGGGTGGATCGACAGAGCTGCTTTCCATCTCTGGCCCTGATTGCAGAAGACTTTGTATCCGCGCCTGCTTCACAAGCATACGTTGAGCGCGTCTTCTCAGTTTGTGGGGACTTGTGTGCAAGAAAGCGAAACAGATAAGTGTAAACCTGGAACGTCGTGTGTTCCTTAAGCCTTATCTGACTGGCATTCTTGAACAGCTATATAAACTGAATTTCTTTATGCAAGTGATGCAGACAAAACTAATTACCCTTAGTGATAAAGTATCTGCTTTTACAAAAACACGATCTCTGGTGCAAAATGGTAGGCCACTTTGACACATTTGATCAAATGCATGAATTCACATAAAAATAAGGAAATGCTCAGATCAATCAACAAAAAATATGTTATTTTAATTTCCGGACATATATCCATGCAATAGTCTAACTTTATGCATTATTTTGGATACAAGCTTCACATGACTACCCAAAACTGCATGAGAAAGCTTTCAACATTATATCACCTTTTACAACATCATATCTTTGTGAATGGGGATATTCTGACCTGGTAACACATAACAATTATCGATCACCGCTTGAGGTTTAAAATAGCTCAAATTGAGTGTTTCGAGCAAATAAACTGTGCTCGAATATAGGCCTACGTGCCTAAAGTTTAGGCCTACATTAAAACAAAATACAGGTTTTTTTCTAATAAATTTCATATACTCTTATTAGTCATATAAATTTGTACTACAGGAGTGCAGGAGAAATTGGCATATAGGCCATATTATAACATACATCATAGGCCTACTATTATATAGGATAATAGAGTCGCACAGTCGCGATAATGCGCCAAAGGCGCAAAATTTTATTGGGGGTCCGTGACCAGGACCCAAAATTAAAAAGGGGTCCGTGAGTCTGAAGAGGTTGAGAACCGCTGCCTTAAACCGACAATACGTAAAATCAGATTGATCTCCTATTCAACTTTCTGGTAACTTTGCGCAATATGTGTGACTGTGATCAGTGTTTTAGTAGTTGTGACGTTTGAAAATACACGTAATAACTGTAACTGAAACTGTAACTGAAAAATAGAAAATAATTGTAACTGAAACTGAAAAATCTCATTGCACTTAACTGTAACTGAAACTGTAACTAAAAAATAAAAAAATTGATAACTGTAACTGAAACTATAACTGAAAAACCACAACTGAAATAACACTGCATAGCAACCATCAAAAGCATCTTCAATTGTCTATCGTCAGCATCATCATCATCACCACGTTAATTATCATTTGCTTAATCTACATCAAAATCAACGTCACTATCAGTCATCCTTATCATCTTATCGTCACAGTCACTGTGATCAGATTAGCCAACTAAGTGGACTCTTCAAGTCAATGCTTAATTTTTATTTCTGTGCTAAGACAGTTAGTTGTTTGTGATGCACCCTTGTAGTGGCATGGCCGCTTTACGGTGCCATACATTGACATTGTTGTCACTTTTATCATTTTTATTACGATTATTGTAATTATTATCATTAATTATTATTAATTTTTATTTTAATTTTTAATTTTTATATTAAGCTTATTATTATTATTATTATTATTATTATTATTATTATTATTATCATTATTATGAAATCAATAATCACCTGTTTGAAGAGATTTGTGGATAGTAGAAGATTTGATTCTCATCGACTCTCGATTCCGATTCCAGTATGAATCGCTGCTGTTGGCTGTACGCACGCACGGTCGACGCACCCTGAACGGTCTCCCCAAAATGCGAGTAAATCGGAGATCGACTCACCGACTCCATACGGCGCAACTGCCGAGCCGTTGCAACGTAAAATCTCTAAAATGAAAATTCCAACAAAATGTTATAATTCATTTGTTCATTCTTTGGACTTCAAAAATCTACCCTGGAGAGCTCCCAGACAAAAGAGATTTAGAACAAAAGTAGCTTTGAAGGGAACTCATTTCGGATGGACAGCCCTAAAACCGAGAAAGCTAAAAGAGCCTGTGAAATTAGGACCAAAGTGGTACGGATCAAAGTGGTACGGATCAAAGTGGTACGGATCAAAGTGGTACGGATCAAAGTGGTACGGATCAAAGTGGTACCGATCAAAGTGGTACAGATCAAAGTGGTATGGATCAAAGTGGTATGGATCAAAGTGGTATGGATCAAAGTGGTATGGATGGATCAAAGTGGTATGGATGGATCAAAGTGGTACGGATCAAAGTGGTACGGATCAAAGTGGTACGGATCAAAGTGGTACAGATCAAAGTGGTACGGATCAAAGTGGTATGGATCAAAGTGGAATGAATCAAAGTGGTTTGGATCAAAGTGGTATGGATCAAAGTGGTATGGATCAAAATGGTATGGATCAAAGTGGTATGGATGGATCAAAGTGGTACGGATCAAAGTGGTACGGATCAGAGCGGTACGGATCAAAGTGGTACACACAACTAATTCTTTCATCTTTGAATCAAACAGATTTAAAATTAGTTTTAAGATAAGACAAGAGAGTTGCTAAGAGTGTTAGTTGTCAGATAGTAAGATCCACACAGTTTTCTGTTTGGTGATAACAAGAAATAACCGAGATGATCAAACAGTTCAAAAAGCTACTTCAAAACCCCAAACAAGCACAAGCAAATACTTAGAAAATGTCCACGAAGTCCTAAAAGCAGTTAAGAAACTAATAACGCCGGCCCCAAGAAGTTTTAAAAAGCAAAATATCCGAAATAGCGACTCCCCAAATTTTACTCCACGCAGAATAAATCAATGTTGCGGTCACCTGAATCAAATAGTAGATGATCCCCATTGGTACAATGACGATAAGAAACAGCGGCGTGCTGAAACTGATAACGAACAGCGTTCCGAGGACAGCCAGCGTACACTTGCACCAGCTGTCCAAACTGGACGGAATAGTCGTATCGATGACATCAATGTCTTTCGAGAAACGGTTCAGGATTCTTCCGACGGGGGTGCTGTCGAAAAACGACATCGGGGAGCGCAGCCCGTGCACGAGAAGGTCCTCGTGTAGCTTCTTCGCCCCTCGTAAGGCACCCGCGGCCAGGGCAAAGGCCGCGATCAACACCACCAGTGCTGGTAGAGAATAACAACAGCAATTCTCCATTAGACAATCGTTAATTCACTTTATTGCAACCAGAAAACAGTAAAAAAAGTAAAAGTAGAAAATAAGCATGCATTGGCTACAAAGAGGGCCCTAAGGGATGGACATCCCGCTGGGAGGGTCACCTAAGTAAAAAATTCCCAAGAAAAATTAACCAAGACAGCCGAAATGAAAGAAATTAAATCAAATTAGGTGATGACAGATTGCAGAAAAGTTTAAATTGTCAAGAGCATGTACAGGGTACGCCAAAAAAGACCCCCCAATATCTTGGCCAAAATTAAAAATTTCAAAATGAAATTTTACAGTCTTAAAGGCAATTCATATTTACACAGGATGGCCAGATTTCATCAAAATATTTCAAACACAACAAAAGTTATGCGACTTTTGGGGAGGCCACCTGTAGCTGTAATCATTCTGCGGTATGTCAGATTGAATCCTTAAAGAATAATAATAATGAAGACATTGCCAAAGGTTAAGCACAAGTTATAATGAGCCATATAACACTCTGAATGAATGCATTACCTTGTGACATGCCAAGGACACCATAGATGCCCAGGCGAAGATCACGCAGCTTTGTGTTAGCGGTTCCGTTGTTATCGAAATGGTCATTACTCCAATCGCTGAGCCAGAAGTTGGAGTAGATGGAAAGGGCGGTCGTGAGGATGTAGAGGAAGATGACGATCAGCGTGAAATGGAATCCAACGCTGTTCATGTACGTCAAGAACACCTTCATCTTTACCTAAACACATCGTAAGTAAGCATGTCATTAAAAACTCAGTGAAATTATTTATAATTTAACAAATTATATTTAGTACAAACTTTTTATACAGGTCAAGAACACCTTCATCTTTACCTAAACACATCGTAGCATCTCATAATAAAACCTTGTGAACTTATTTATAATTAAAAATAATATTTTTGGTAGATACTTTTTGTACAACAGGAAAATCTGAATTCAAGGGAGAGAACAACTGGTCGAGTGGAATTTAAACAATCATACACGGAAAATTAATAAAACTCGATCAAACAATCAAAGTCAATCAAAAATCTAAATCAACCAAGGAATCAATCGATCCATATATCAATCAAGCAATCATACCAGGGTGGATAAAAATCGTGATTTTTTAATAAAAATAAAAAAATCAACTTTTTAAAAATTTAAATTTGATTTTTTTAATTTAAATCGGATTTTTTTGATTTATATCGGATTTCTTTCCTATATAGTTCGCATATTTTGTATGTAGTGCCTTTTTTGGGTATCAAGTCACATGCTTCATTAGGTAACAGTTATTACCTTTAATTCTACAGCTATACAATACAGGGTGGATAAAAATCATGATCTTTTAACTTAAAAAAAAATTAAAATCCGATTTTTAAAATTAAAATCCGATTTCTTTCTACTAATTCTAAGTTTGGATTTACTGCCTCCATGTGGGTATCAAGCCACTATGCATTATTGTAACTGATATTTGGTATTCGGTAACAATTATTACCTTCTTTAGTTTTGCAGTTATACAATACAAATTAACACCTTTGAAGTGGTATATACATTGGAAAACGACAGTAGGCCATTAGTTATTGGACGATCCCTCTATGTTGGTCATGTGACCTGTTAAGCGTCCCTCTCGCCATGTTGTGGACATTTTGTTTTTTTTGATCGGTTTGCTGGAAATTATATTCTGCTATCAGGTAATGGGCCCAGCTACTGGCAAGTTACCAAGTAATGCTTAAAGGTTTAGAAATAAGACAGTGACTCGGAATATGCGACTTTGTAGGTTTAATAGAAATCGGAACGTTACGATAGTAAACCTATGTTCGAGCGTTGGTAAAAATCGCTAACAAGTCGTGTGAGTCAGCTTGTCAAGTAGAAGCACAAAATGGCGGAATCAAACGAAACAAGGTTCACGATAACGAAGTTAAACAACAGCAATTATCAAGTCTGGAAATTCAAGGTAAAAATGTTGCTTATTAAAGATGATTTATGGACAGTTGTGAATGACGACATGCCTGATCCAGTTCCAGACGGTTGGCAGAGAAAGAACGAGAAGGCGCAATGCACAATATCATTATCAGTTGAAGATAGCCAGTTAATACACATTTGCAATTGTAACAGTGCAAGAGAAATGTGGAGGGAGCTACAAAAGGTGCATGAAAGGTCGAATCTAAGCAGTAAGATGTATCTGCGTAAAAAGCTATACAAGATAAAGCTACAGAATAATCAGAACATGCAGGAATACATAAGTGCAGCCTTGCAACTCGTTGAGCAATTGCGTGGTGTTGGTGAAGAAGTAACTGATCAACAGGTGGCGACTCTATTGCTCTGTGGTCTACCAGATGAGTACGAAACATTGATAACAGCTTTAAAAGCTAGAGAGGAAGATGAACTTACTCTAGAATATGTTAAAAACAAGCTTGTTGATGCATACAAGCGCAAGAAAGATTCAGAAAATGATTCAACAGAAGCAAAAGATGAATCAGCAATGTACTCAAGCAATTCGAGACCCAGCAATCGCACTAACTATCGTCATGATAAACAGCATAAAGACAGAGAAACAAGAACTTGTTTTGTGTGCAAAAAGCAAGGTCATTTTAAAGTGGACTGTAGAGTATGGAAGGCAAGAATGGAACAAGAAAATAAACAGCCAAAGTTAAAACACAAAGCCAAAAATGTCGTAACAGAAAGATTGAGTGATCTAGGCAACGATGACACTAATCACAGCAGTTTCACAATTGGCATTGGTCAGAGAACAAGTGACTGGTTTATAGACTCCGGAGCAACAACCCATATGACAAACAATCTGAAATTCTTTGAAGAACTGGATCAAACAAAGTCTGACAAAATTTACATTGCTAATGGCACAAGTCTCAGTGCAGATGGAATTGGAAATGGTTTTCTGGAATGCATTTTAGACAATGGTACAGTGAATAGAATTAAAGTCACAAATGTTTTATATTCACAAGGATTAACAGGAAGTTTGTTATCAGTAAAGCAACTGGCAAGCAAAGGAAAGCAAATTCAATTTTCGGGTAACCAGTGTTCGATAAAATACAATGGAAAGTTGTTGGCTGTCGGGAAATCTGAAAACAATTTATACAAGTTGTCATGTAAGAATATTCCTGAAGTTGCAAACATGGCCAAGTTCGAAACTAAACATGAAAACTGTATGCATGTGTGGCACAGACGTTTAGGGCATAGAGATCCAAACGCTGTTAAAGATATTAACAAGCAAGGAATTGCCACAGGAATTCAAATCAAAGAATGTAATGTAAAGGTGAAATGTGAACATTGCATTAAAGGAAAGGCCACACAGAAACCATATCCTGAAGCCAGTACACATCGCACAGAACATCCGTTGGACTTGATCCACAGTGATGTTTGTGGTCCAATGAAAACAATGTCATCAGGAGGAAGCAAATATCTTGTGACATTTATCGATGATTTTTCACGATATACAAAATGTTATCTTATTCAAAGGAAGGACGAAGTATTCGGGAAATTTCAAGAATTCATTGCTGAAGTCAGTAATAAGTTTCAAAAAAAAAAGTAAAGTCCCATCCCGTTCCATGAGGAACACAGGGAGGCGCTCATCTCCTTTTCCATAGCCCTGAGCCAGCAATGGACGAATCCCAAGGTCCTGGACACGGGGCCAGTGTATCGCAGGACTTGCTGTTTACTTCCCAGCTTACGCCGGTACCAAATTATACTGCTTGGTGACAGAGGCACGTGTGCGTGAACAACTTGCCCAAGGTCGTTACCCGGAGTCGAACCCGCAACCTTCCGCTCTGTGAGCGGACAACCGTGGTGAATACACTGGAAATAAGCTGAGAAACTATCTGAAGCAGGAAGGAATTCAACTTCAGACGAGTGTACCATACTCACCATCTCAAAATGGAGTAGCTGAAAGAAAGAATCGATCAATAATCGAAATGGCAAAATGTATGCTACTCGATGCAGCACTACCGCTGAAGTACTGGGGAGAAGCAGTTATGACAGCAGCGTACTTGCAAAACAGACTGCCAACGAAGGCTACAGATAAAACACCTTTTGAATTGTGGAATGGAGAAAAGCCAGATCTTTCACATATCAGAATATTTGGGTGTAAGGCATATGCATACATTCCAAAAGAGAAAAGAACTAAATTCGATGATCGAGCAATTGAAACAATCCTAGCAGGATACAGTGAACAATCAAAAGGATACAGGTTGCTGTTGAAAGATTCAAACAGAATCATAATTAGTCGCAGTGTAACATTTGATGAACATGAATCAGATGGAATGACAATTACAGAAGTAATGATAAATCCAGAGAACACAGAATTAAAATCAGAGCCTGTTAAAAATGAAAATGAAGTCAAAACTCAGATGCCTACAGAAAATGTTAATCAAGTCAATGAAGATGACAAAAATGAAACAGCTGACGCTGAAATAACAGATGAAAATGTTGTTCAACCCAGAAGATCTACCAGAAGTAACAAAGGCATACCAGCAGAAAGACTGTCATTAATGGTTCAAAATGAAATTAGAAAGGAACCTTCATCATGGAATGAGATGAAAATGTTAACAGAAAATGAACAGAAAAACTGGATGAGAGCAGCACAAGAAGAGATGAATTCACACAAGGAGAATGAAACTTGGGTATTGTGTGATCTACCAGCAGAAAAGAAGGCAATAGACTGCAAATGGGTGTTTAAATTGAAACACGATGCCGAAGGAAATGTAAGACATAAAGCACGTCTTGTAGCTAAATGTTTCTCTCAGAAATTTGGTGAGGACTACGAAGATACGTTCGCACCAGTAGCAAGACATACAACTTTAAGAACATTGTTGACAGTTGCTGCATCAAAGAATTTGAAAGTGAATCATTTTGATGTCAAAACAGCTTTTCTGAATGGAGAAATCAAAGAAGAACTCTACATGAATCAACCAGAAGGTTTTACAGAAATTGGTCAAGAGCAAAAGGTTAGCAAAATAAAGAAAGCCAATTATGGACTTAAGCAATCAGCCAGAAGTTGGAATCAGAAAATAGACTCTATTCTGAAATCAGATGGATTCCAGCAGAGTGAAGCTGATCTGTGTCTGTATACAAAGAACTGCAACAACGTGATTGTTTACATATTGTTATATGTTGATGATCTGCTGATCTGTGGAAATGCAGAGATGATCAAGAAAACAGCAAACATGTTAAGTCAGCAATTTGAAATCAAGGATTTAGGTGAAGTCAGTTTATACCTGGGAATTTAAATTGAAAAGGACAAACAAGGCAAATACTTGATTTCTGAAATCAATAAAATTCAGGAAGTTATTTCTGAATTTGGTTTAACGAATGCAAATGGATGTGCAACACCAATGCATGTGGACTATTTAAATATAACAGGGGAAGAGAATTTGCTCAGCTCGAATGAACAATATCGACAAGCAGTGGGGGCATTGTTGTACATAGCTACTACAACAAGACCAGATATTGCAGCCGCAGTTTCCATTTTATGTCGGAAAGTCAATTCACCACGTCAGTGTGATTGGACTGCAGTAAAGAGAGTTATCAGATATCTGAAGGAAACAATTAACTGGAAGTTAAAGCTTGAAGCTGTTGCAGATTTAAAACTGATTGGGTATGTTGATGCAGACTGGGCAGGTGACAGATCGGATCGCAAGTCAACCAGTGGATACCTGTTTAAGCTCGGAGAAGGAGTAATTCCATGGATATCGAAAAACAAATATCCGTAGCTCTGTCATCTACAGAAGCAGAATATATTGCTGCTTCTTTGGCAAGTCAAGAGTTGGTTTGGTTGAGACAGTTGTTATCTGATCTACATATACCATGCATTGAATCAACGACTCTGTATGAGGACAATCAAGGATGCATCAAGATTGCAAGCAACGAGAAAATCAATGCAAGAACCAAGCACATAGATGTTCGACATCATCATCTTCGAGACTTACAGTTTCGTGGGATAATTAACTTGGAGTCCTAGTGACCAAATGCTTGCAGACATTATGACCAAACCACTTACAAGGGACAGGCTGTATAACTTAAGGGATAAGATTGGCTTGTACCTTGATAACTAGGAACTACTGTCGAGTGGGGGTGTTGGAAAAACGACAGTAGGCCATTAGTTAATGGATGATCCCTCTATGTTGGTCGTGTGACCTGTTAAGCGTCCCTCTCGCCATGTTGTGGACATTTTGTTTTTTTGATCGGTTTGCTGGAAATTATATTCTGCTATCAACAGGGTGGGCCAAAAAAGTAATCCCTATGGCTTTTTGTCAATATCTTGGCCAAAAATAGAAATTTTTCAAATCTAGTTTTACGAGCTTGGAGGTAATTCATATCTACGTACAATAGCCAAATTTCTTTGCCATATGTGAAACAGAACAAAAGTTATATCACTTCATGCTGGGCACTGCTGCAGCTAAGTGAAAGGAAACAAACCTGCAAGTTGTGTGGCACAAAAGCATTGATTGAAATTTATTTTCACTATTCGACTTAAATCGTGATTTTTATTACCGATTTAACTCGTGATTTGAATCAATGATTTAAATCAACCGATTTAAATCATTGTATGATTCAGTGTATGATTCAGGGTGGAGATGATTTAAATCGGTTGATTTAAATCATCTCCACCCTGAATCATACACATTCAATCAATACATAAACTGCTAATCAGGAACAACTACATGTATACAAACAAAGGCAGGGCAGGAGGAAGACTGTTAAAATCTCCGCAATGAACAAAAGAATGAATTAGTGAAACAATGGAGCAGATTAAAGTAAAATCCCAGCATATTAAAATTTTTCAAATAACTACGTTTAAACGACATCTGATACTTACTTGACCGGTTTCGACTTTCTCATCCTGCACGAGTCGTTTCGTTTCCGCATGTTTCGTATCTTTTTCTGCCTCTGCCGCCTTTTCGGCGTTTGACGACTTCGATGTCTTGCTGTCTCTTGAGAATGATCGTGAATTCAGACGCTCTTTCTTCACCTGAACAAAGAAGAAGAAAAATTCTCAGTTTTATTGCTAACAATTATATAAAACAACGGAATTAATCTTTTACCCGTTTGCCCCGAGAATATCCGCTGAAAATGGGTTTAAAATTTAAAAATGAACGGGTAAAGGGTTAATAGCCCCACCAGTGGTATGGGTTGGCCACCTGTGGATGCTATGATCATGTATGTATTTATCGCATTGTATTAATAAACAATTTATGAAGTGCCTCAAGTAGGAAAATGCAGAAAATAATGTATTGCGTTCAGAGGTGTTCACAGAGTGCAAGGTTATGAGAGACAAAATAGGTTTTGCGGGTTAGCTAGTAAGAAATTGAGATCGGGTAGATGGGAAGAGTGTAGTCCAAAGAGAGGAACCAATAAGTTAAAGGATCTGAGCCATAGGTGTTCTAGTACAAGGAAAGAGAGGATCTAGTTCATTTTTTCCACCAGGGTCACACTCACAATTAGGACAATTTGGATTATAAATGCCTTTTGATTACTTGAAGAGACCATTAACCAACATCTAGAAACATATGGACTGTCCTCTCCCACTGTTTCAACTCATACATTTAATCTAATAGATGACTTTAAGATAACAGTTACAAATCTATTGCTAACATTGACATCATACTTAGAAATTTATTTTGCGTACATACATCTCGTGGAGACAAGGCCGTAGACAGGGGGTGTTTTGGGTGTTTGAACAGTGAACACCCCCCGAAATGGAAAATGCAGAAAATAATGTATTGCGTTTTTTAGTTCGTGATGCGAAAACCATGAAACAAAGCCATGCAAACACACCCCCAGAAATGAAATATAAGATTAAATTACGATCTGAAAAATTGAAAAATTGAAGTTGATGACTTAAGAAAAAGGTCGTCAGAAAATGTTGCCGATAAAACTGGAAATTTTCCAGGAAACTGAGCTTCCCCAAAACTGAAATCCTGGCGCCGCCACTGAAAACACACCGAAATAAAATCCTGGCTACGGCCTTGCGTGGAGACCTGCGCCGTATGCACCTGTATGCAAATCGCCTAAACCCGATGACCCTCCCACCCCTGCTTACAAAATATATTTACAATATTACATAATACATTTACAATATTACATAATACATTTACAATATTACATAATATATTTACAATATTACATAATATATGTACAATATGTCATAATATACTTACAAAATTACATAATATATTTACAATATTACATGATATATTTACAATATTACAGCCCTTACCCCTGGAAAATTGTCATCGCCATTGAGCAGCACCACTTTACTCGGCGATTGAGGCTTTGTAGGAATCTCATCACCTTCAAAAGAAATCTGCTTCACTGGGGATCTTTCCTTCACCACGCTCCCATCAACTGGCACGGAATTTGCCGGGGTGAAAGGTGGCTTTGTTCCTGGGCTGCTCCCACTGCTCTCCACGGATTTCGAGGTGTCCCGACGCATTCGGTGAAGTCTGTTTCAGTTACATTAAATCATCTGCATGTTAGCATTGCAATACTCGCATTTCTTCATATTAGCAACAGAGAATTACATTTCTTCATATTAGCAGCATAACATTCCGTTTCTTCATGTTATCATCATAACATTTATATTTCTTCATATTAGCATCATAACAAAAGATGGAAGAGCACAATAAAAGACGTAAGAACAAGACCGGGGGCGGATTGCGGAACAGACCACGAGATAATAGTGGCTACATTGCAGCTAAAGTTGAAGAAGATGAAGAGAGATAAAAGACTGACCAGTTTTGATTGCAAAGGCATAACACCAGAATACAGAGTAGAGATAAAGAATAGGTTTGAGATCTTAGAGACAGACGATACAATGGAAGAGCAGGATACGAACACGTTATGGACAAAGATGAAAACTGCGATCCAGGAGACTGCGGAGAAACATGTACCAAAGAAAACGTCAAGGAAAACTACCCCATGGCTATCCAAAGAGACCATTGAGGTGGCAATAGAAAGGAGAGAAGCAAAGAAGGAAGGGAACAGGGATAGGGTAAAAACCTTGAATAAGACCTTCCAAAGGAAGGCAAGGGAGGATAAAGAAAACCATCTAAAGGAAATGTGTAGGGAGTTGGAGGAAGAAGGAAAGAAAGGAAGGACTAAAGAACTGTTCGCAAAGATGAAGGAAATAACGAAGACAGCAGGCCCTAGAATGGGTTCACTCAAGACAAAGGATGGGAAGATAATAGGAGATGAGGAGGAGATAAAGGAAAGGTGGAGAGAGTATACGGAAGAGTTGTACATGGAAGATGAATGTGTCGAGAAGGAAAACATCAAAATAGAGGAAGTCGAAAACGAACCAGAGATATTGGAGGTAGAGGTGGAGTGGGCGATAAAACAGCTCAAGGACAACAAAGCGCCAGGACATGATGGAATACCTATAGAACTGGTAAAAGCGGGAGATGAAGCAGTGGTGAGGACTATTACAAAACTATGCAATCAAATCTGGAGAACTGGGCAGTGGCCGGAGGACTGGAAAAGGTCCGTGTTCATACCAATATTCAAGAAAGGAGACGCGAGAGAGTGTGGAAATTATCGAACGATAGCGATGATATCGCACACGAGCAAAATACTTCTCAAAATAATCCACAAAAGAATGGAGAAGACAATCGAAAGGGAATTACCAACCAATCAAGCGGGATTTAGGAAGGCGCGAGGAACGCGCGATCACATCGCCAATATAAGGTGGATTATGGAGAGACAGAGGGAATACGGGCAACAGGTGCATATGTGTTTTATAGACTACAGCAAGGCGTTTGATTGCATAGACCATACACTACTGTGGCGGACGCTAATTGAGATGGGAATTCCGAAGCATTTGGTTAAACTACTAAAGGGCCTCTATGTGGATCAAGAAGCGGTAATAAGAACTGAATATGGTGACACAGGGAAATTTAAAATAAGGAAAGGAGTGAGGCAGGGGTGCATTTTGTCCCCTTTCCTGTTCAATCTGTATGCCGAGAGAATTATGAGGAGGGCTGGATTGGAGGAGGCAACAGAAGGGGTAAGGATAGCGGGGAAAATACTGAATAATCTGAGGTACGCCGATGATACGACATTATTGGCGGGTAAGAGGGACGACCTAGTCGAGTTAATAAGAAGAGTCAGGAAGGAAAGCGAAAAGGCGAGACTATACTTCAATGTAAAGAAAACAAAGGTTATGACAACTGCAACATGGAAAAACTTTGAGGTGGATGGAGAAACGATAGAGGTAGTATCAAGCTTCACATTCCTGGGATCTATGATAGAGAAGGAGGGAAGAAGTGATATGGAAATAAGGAGGAGGGTAACAATGGGGAAAACGGCAATGAACGGTCTGGAAAAGATTTGGAAGGACAAATACGTGAGCAGGGAAACAAATAAAGACTGGTAAGAGCACTGATCTTCCCAGTCGTCCTATATGGATGCGAGACATGGACAAAGACACGGGATATGGAAAAGAAAATCAACGCGTGTGAGATGTGGATTTGGAGAAAGATGCTAAGGATTTCATGGACGGAGAAGAGAACTAACGAATCGGTGCGTGAGGAGCTCGGAATAGAGAGGGAGGAAACACTGCAGCAAACAGCAACTTGGAGGAAATTGAGCTACTTCGGCCATGTGATGAGATCTAACGGTTTGGAAAAGGAGCTGATGACGGCATGAGGTGAGGGACGGAGAAGATGCGGAAGACCAAGGAAGAAATGGTTGGATGAAGTACAGGAAAAGTCTGGCATGAGATTGGAGGAACTAAGAGAGGCGACTAGGGAGAGGATCAACTGGAGAAGATGCACCAGGGCTTTCGCCAGAGCTCCAGTAGCTGACGGCACCAGGTGACCAGGTGAGCATCATAACATTTATATTTCTTCATATTAAAAGAGTCCCGATGTAATCTGTGAAGTCTGTTTCAGTAAAATTAATTTATATGCACGTTAGCTAAAGTCTTCTATTAAATTATTTCATCATTGATATCATTAAGATCATTTATATCATTTATAATTGTAACATTTATATTTCTTCATATTAGCAGCATAACATCTATATTTCTTCGTATTAGCAGCATAACATTTATATTTCTTCATATTAGAAGCTCAACGTTTCTAAGAAACATAAATATTCTTATTATGCTTAGCAGCATAACATTTCTATGTAATGCTTCTACCTATAAACAGTTTATTTAGAAAATCAGTTTTCATAATTTGCTAGATTAATTAATTAATTAATAAAATTCTTCACCTTTCAATCGAAGCTCCGATGTCGTTTGTACTTCCGATCTGCGACAGAAGTTCCTCTCGCAATTGGATTTCTAACGCAACAGAAAATTTCACGTAATCTTTATCGTCAATTCTTTGTGTAGGATTAATAATAACTTGAGCATTAAACTGAAAATGACTGTCAACATTGAATAATCACTAAGTTAATCAACTTCGTAAACAAGAATGCAGTCAAAGAACACTTTTAAAAAGTTTTTTTTTCACCCACAATGTAAGTGTTCAATTTTTAACTGTTTGCCTTTTTCTCGGTCGGCAACACCATTGATCTGTTAAACTTGCTAAATTTATATAGATCTCTTACTAATTTATCAAGTAATCTTTTCTGGCACACAGGTCAGTCTGAATAAATAAATTAATGAATAACATTCTTATTCAGAAACATTTATTAATAAAATTATAATCATAAAACTAATAATTAAAATTGTCATTATTATTATCATTATCATTAAATGGCAAACAACCATCTTCATCAATGACTGTGTCTTCCTCAATCTCTTCCTTCTCCAGATAAGTCCTGAGGAATTCAGCGAAGGCGCCTTTCTGCTTCAGCAGCTCTTGGTACGTTCCTGTCTCCGAAATCCGACCATCAACCATCACGACGATGTGATCGAGTTGCGGAAGATAGCTGATGCCGTGCGTCACAAGGATGCGTGTCTAAAGCGCAGACAAGAGTTATGAAGATAACAGTTAATAACCATGACGGTTCTTCTTTTCATCATCTTCATCAATTCATCAATTCATCATCATCATCATCATCATCATCATCATCATCATCATCATCATCATCATCATCATCATCATCATCATCATCATCATCATCATCATCATCAATCAATCAATCAATCAATCAATCATCATTTGTAGACCTTGTTTACACCAATCCCTGATGTCATTAGATCTTTCTCTCCGTCCTTTCCCATCCATAGTTCCCAACATCACTGTTTATATTTTTCTACTGAAATTCGACTCAGTACAACGTTGGTTGATTCATTCTGCATATTATATTACGTCCGAATAGATTCAGTTTTTCATCTCATTATATAAATTCAGGTGAAATAACATATTAATGACAGTCCAAGAAGATATAAAAAGAACAGTTCATCACGGTGAATATAATTTATGACATCCTTACTTTTTTCTTCAGAAGTCCATCCTTGCCGAGAACCTGCTCGAATATATGCTTTCCAACGTGCGAATCAACAGAGGCGAGGGGGTCATCCAAAAGAAACATGTCAGCGTCCGAGTAGACGGCTCGAGCAAGACTGATTCGCTGCTTCTGACCTCCACTCAGATTTATTCCCTGAAAAGTAGAAGAATCTACTTAAGACGATGAACAAGAAGTCAAAAACTATCAATCATAGACTTTCAAAAAGCTGGTTACCTTCAAATGGATGTTCAAAGCTCAAATGGTGAATGGCTTAAAACACCACAGATTCACATTTCTATGCAAAACTTTGCAAGCGACAACAAATTTAAACACATACCTACTGCATGATTACAGGACCCCTTTTTTTTAGAAGGATCCGAGTTGCCAGAGGGAACAATTCTAGCCTGAATGGAAAGATGATTAGAAGAACCTTGTTCGATAATATAGTGAGTGGAGAACGAGCTGGGCTGTCAATTGAAAGGTGACGGTTCAAATCTCCGCCACGACGGAAATTTGGTTTACAATTTCTGATCCATCTGTTACCTCCCCCAAGCAGCCAACTCAGCTGTTACAAGTCAGTGGGCAGATAAGACGGCGAGGAAGAGGACTGGTCATTCGCCCTCATATGAAGAGACCAAGAAACGCTAACACTTCACGGCTGCCACAGAGCCAGTCTATGGCACTTCTATTCTAACAATATCAAGAGACTACAATGCTTTTTAAGCTGCACTTTACAGGTTCCACACAATCAGTTTTCACACCTACAGAAAATCACAACAATTTTGACTTGCAAATGACCAAGACGATTGAAACTGCCCTGGTGACTGCTGGCTTACCTTCTCTCCAATTTCTGTCTGGTCTCTGCCCGGAAGAATGTTGAGATCCGGTCCGAGAGCGCAGGCACTGATAACCTCCTCGTAGAATTTCTCATCCTTTGCTTTGCCGAACAGAATGTTGTTTTCGAGCGTTGCATTCTGGATCCACGCCTGCTGAGCGACGTACGCAATCGAACCCTGCGTACAAAGACAGATCAATTACAGTGTGTATTGTAATGTAATGACAATAAAAGATTTATAAAGCGCCTCTATTAGGGTGAACTGTTCGCCAGTGCACAAGGCATTGAGAGAAGAAATAGGTTTGAGAAAAATTAAGGAGGAGGGAACACAAACTAGAATTTGAGATCGAGCAGAAGGAGACAGTGCATTACAAAGAGAGGGACCTATTGAGATAAGGTGAGCTATATAAATCTTTATAAATCCCAAAATAGAAAATAGAATAGAATAGATAAATGATTCGGAATAAGTCATAGTTGTTCTAGTATGACGAACTACGCGTTTATTGTACTCGCCAAAAACCAGCATCTTATTCACCACAAATTACTAATCTCAACTTAACCTATTAAATTCGTGGTTAACCTCGCTTTCTTTAGTCTTACAAGTTAAACCAGATGACGTGAGAAGAAGGCATTCATTTCACTCACCTTCACGGCCACTTCACCCTGAAGTTTGTCCGTCTCTCCCAAGATGGCCGACAGAAGAGTTGATTTTCCACAGCCTACCTGGCCCACGACCCCAACCAAAGACCCTTTCTCCACACGCAGATTTATGCTGTAAAACAGTTTAAAAGACATCACAACTATACATCAACTATAAGAGAATCAAAGTCACTAAATTTTTTGCAGCCACTGTCTGTCTGTCTTGTCTGTCTGCCTCTCTGTCTGTTTTGTCTGTCTATCTGTCTCCTTCTGTCTGATCAAGCTGAACTCTTAGTCCCTTGCTCGCTGGCTAGTATAATGCAGCAGCACTCTTTCTCAGTGGCTGGTCCTAGAACCTGAAATTGGACTCCGTTTTACATCCTGCCTGGTGAATAGATGTCCCACCACAATGTTCCTTTCGAACTTAAAAACAACCATGAGATTTAACCGTGGTTGGACTGGGAGCGCTTTCGAGTAGATTATCATGATGGTGAGCTATACAAAAAACTCAATAATGATAATAATATCTACTATCCTTTGTCAAAAACTGTCTTATTTAACTGTGGTTGGACTAGGAGCGCTTCTGAGCTGATTATCATGAAGGTGAGCTATACAAAAAATATCAATAATAATAATAATAATAATAATAATAATAATAATGTCTACTATCCTCTGCCGGTCTGCATAGAAGTCAAAGTCTACCTTTCGAGCACCGGCTTTTCATTCTTATCCCAGCTGAATGATCCATCTGCGATCGTGACGGAACATTCTAAAAGAAACAAACAGAATAATTTCAAATCAACAAATCCAGTTTAAATGATCGATTCCTAATGTTTGAACAAGCTGCACCAGTAACACCTTATCAGACATCTGATTGGCTTATATACATGCATATGTCACAACTATTCTCGCTGTGCACTGTAACCCCAACATGCCACTTTTTTCTAAAAAATTCAATACATATTCAATTCAAACAAGCACTAGCTATAGTTGTTCACAGTAGATTGACTACTTCTTGGCAATGCTATGCACAGCATGCTATGCAAGGTACACTGGAGAGGTAAGAAATACTGCAGATCTGCAAATTAGGTGTACATCACACATTCTTCATATCAACACAACTCATTCATTCATTCCAAGAAATCTACTCAGAGGCGCTCCCAGCCAGGCGCTCCCAGTCCAGCCACAACTTACCAATGTCTCCATTGCGCTGGACGTTAGTCGGATCCAGTTCCTCGTTGATCAGGAATTTGTGGAGTCGCTTGATGGATACGCTTGCCTGGGAAAAACAACAACGTTAGAAATTTTTAAACATGAAACCAAGAAACAACATTAAAATTTTTGTACTCAACATTTGATATTCCTCTCTTTTGTGCTGAACACTTACTTAATTTACTTAGAACTCTCGGTTTGTCATCAGTGTTAAACTAGGGGCCTATGAGTCACAACTTTTCAGTCAAACTGAAGCTTGAATCGAATCAACCGGTACCTGATATTAATATATTGTGTATGTGATAGAACAGGTTAACTCAGTAATGCAGTAATAGATGTAGGTCTGATAATTTTTCAATCAAGTCAAACAAATTTTAAACTAACAGTCTAATCAAAGTAATTTTTTTTAGATAAAACCGCATTACCTGAACCATGTTTGCAATTATCATCGGCAACATAGAAAGAGGAAAACGTAGAATGTTGAAGAGCGAGAGAGCGACAAAAGCCTTCTCCGAATCCAGGATGTTGTCAGGCGACGACAGGACGTACACCGCAAACGTTGCCAACGCAACCTTAAAGATGCAAACATCACAAACACTGTCAACGCAACGAACAAACACACAATGTTAGAAGCATCACCAAGTCAACGTTCAAACATACCACACAAATGTTCAAGAGTTGAACAGCGGCAGCTTTATACAAAACAATCAGTGACAATAAGTTGGGTGTAACGAAAAATAAAGTATAACCGCTATAAAAAACTAATCAGTGACAATGAAAGATTCCTAAATTGACAACAACAAAAGCATTTCCTTTACCAGGAACGGTGAGCAGTTCCAGGTGAATGAGGTGGCCGCGTGAAGGTAGGCGGATTTCCGAAGGATCTTCAGTTCGTTCTTCCGGATGTCGAGCACTTTCTTCTGGAAGGACAACTCCCACGCGTACAGCTTCAAGACCTATCGACATCAAATCACAACGACGTTTACTAGTTTGTCTTAATCCGACAATGATGAAACTTTGCTCACTGGCCCAGTACGCTACATCGATGTGACAGTGAGTGTGCGGACCGCAATTCGCTTCCCGAAGGTGGCTCAGTTGAGAGATTTAAAGCTTGGACTGGCACGATTATTGGACCTGAATGGCACAACGTCCATATAAATGAGTTAAGAATCTCACCCTATCAATTCATTGAAAAATGAGCATTGTCATACCATATTTTAAACACCTCTCTAACGATTTGTGCAAGGAACATCGTAATTTCATGCTGCAGCAATTCATCTCTTGAAACAAGAAACCCACAAATGCATAGCACCCATTAAGCAGAAAATTATATAGACCCTTTAGTGCACCTCCCAAAAGATCATTTGTGACACAGGGTCTCAAAACCCGTCACATGTCAATTTTTGACCTTTTGATTTAGTCATATGCTACAATGAACAAGCTCTAAAATGCTTTTAACAGAATGAAAATATCTTTTTTCTAACTGAAGTTATGCTCGTTTGATTCTTTCATTAGTTTATAGCGAGAAAACCAGACAAAAAGTTACTGAATATTCGTGTAATCCAGGTCTACTGAACCTACTAAGTTATTACTCTGCAATTGTTCTGGGCATTAGAGGCATATATTCTGAATGAGATAACGCAAATGGCATCAAAATAGGTTCACTACTTCGCAAATTAGGGCGAATTCACAGTCATATGCTGAACTGAAGAATAAACTGCATTTTTGACCCCTCTCGCCTATTTCGGCATCTAGCGCAATATCTAGGAAGCGAAAAGCGACGGGTTTCGAGCCCCGGCGTCACATTTGTGTACACAAGTTTCAACTTCTCTGATTTGCAGAAACCAACTTGCATCCACGCACCTTAATGCCGTTAAGAATTTCGCTCATCAGTTTAATCCGAGAGTCCTTCTGTTTCATTTGGACAACCTGTACAATAGAAAGTAGAAAAAATCTATAAAATCAAATCAAATTGCACAGATTATATTATTCAAGCAGTCATTTAATAATGCTAATCATGCTAAGACATTTCACATTTGCATGCTTGAACACTACGATGCCTCCCATGATAACCTGATTTTCTTGCTTTCAAAATCAAAGCAGTTCTAGCGCTGGCACGATTTCAAAACTTGTTCTCTTGTTCTGGAATGTTGCTTGAGTTTCACAAAAACTTCAGCGCTATATCACACTAAGTCATTAATTAATTAAAGCGAGTGCCACATGAGTGCCAAAGAAGTAACTAGTGCTAACAATAAACAAGTAATTTCATACAGCAATTACAATTATCACATGCTTGAAAACTACATCCTTCTTTGCCTGTTAATTTCTAATTCAGATTGCTTCTGCTATCATATCTTATGCCCTTGTTCTGGAAATCCACTGACAAAAAAGCCACAGTCACTGCACTTAAGTTGCAGTTCTAACGTATCTGTCATACTTATGTTACACTTCTTGATGGTGTTAACCCATTCATTACGAGAACTTACATAGCACTCCTTCAGGGTTACTACTCAGAAGCGCTCCCGACCCAACCTCGGCTAAAGAGAACAGCTGTACGATTACGATAAAACGTGTCAGAAGGGACACAATAATTATACGATATCTAATAATAAAATAATACAATATGTGTCAATAAACAAATCTACGTTAAAAAAAATTAAATAATAATAACAATCATTCATGAGCTTGAAAATCATGACAGAAATCACATCCAAACCTGAAGGGCTCGACTCATTTTTGCGATGAACGCATTGATCGGGATCATGAGGATCATCACGGCCACTCCTGCCAAGACCGAAGGACCGAGAAGGATCCAGAGGAAGTAGAGAGACAAGCACATCTGAAGCGGTGCGGACCACAACATGTTCAGGTATGTCGTCAGTTCCATGAAGCGTTGCGCGTCAACCGCCATCAGGTTGACGATCTCGCCAACCGTTGACTCCTTGCGAGCGGCGTTGCTCAACTTAAGAGACTAAAAAGACAAACATTCAATAAAATATGCCAAGAGTTGCTCAACTTAAGAGACTAAAAAGTGAAACATTGAGTAAAATATACCAAGAGTTGCTCAACTTCAGAGACTAAAAAGTGAAACATTGAGTAAAATATACCAAGAGTTGCTCAACTTCAGAGACTAAAGAGCGAAACATTCATGAGACTAAAAAGTCAAACATTCAATAAAATATGCCAAGAGTTGCTCAACTTAAGAGACTAAAGAGCCAAACATTCATGAAAATACTTTAATTTACGCAACATATTTAACATTAAAAGCATAAAATTTAATGAAATAAACAATTTACACAACATATTTAACCTTAAAAGAGCACCTTATTTTAGTAAAAGAAATCTCCTTAAGTAAATGCAATTTCATCCATTCACACATGTAAAAGTTAGTCCATGAAATTCATAAAATAATTCTACAGACTTTTGCCATGAATTGGTTTGTGTATTATGGCTAGCAGCTGAGAAAACAAAAATTAGATCACGTTTTTCTGGGGCAAAAGCAAACCCTAATTCTAAACAAAAAAAACTCATAGCAAGCAAAAATCTAGAAAATTACAGCATAAATTGTATAAACAAAAACTATTAAAAACAATTGCATAAATTGTAAAAATTTAAAAAATACAGGATGCACAAAACTTTAAAAAACCAGCAAAAAAACTCTTTAAAATTTGAGCACAAATCGCAGAAAGAAAATCAGCACCAAACAAAACTATTAAAAATTAATTAAAAATACTAGTTTCAACTAGAAGGCCCATTTATAAACCAGTATGCTCGCCTAGTTCCCATGAGGGGGGGGGAGAGACCCACCTTCTGGTAGACGGCAGACACGAGGGCCATGCGCACTCTCATGCCGACGATCATGCAGCGATGAAAGTACTGATGCAGAACCATCGACTGGATGAAGGCGACGACAAACATAAGCGCAGCGTACACGTAACCGGTCCAAGTCGGCTGCGTTTTGTCACTCACAAAGCGAATCATCTGTCTGCAACGAGCAGCACAAACTCGTAATGTAATTGTAGATAATACAATAGTACAACTGTAATTTTATAATCCTCATGGCCCTCTCTGTAGGTGCAAAGTTTCAGGTCAATAGCTGTGAAACTGTGGGTGTGCTTTCTAGACAAACATACATGCACGAAATTACACATATAAATATAGATTTAAGGGGATTGTTCACTACATGTAGGGTTGCCACCTGTCCCGATTTCCGCGGGACTGTCCCGATTCTCAGCACAAATGTCCCGCGTCCCGGTCAGACCATGGTCGGGACGCCTAATGTCCCGTTTTTTTGCTAATTCGTCATTTTATTTTGAAAAAAAAGTTATTAAACGTAAAAAATAGAAATATAACTTAAGCACAGCGAATTCACCAATACTTATTTATGCAGCCGCTGCAGCGCAGAGTCTGCTGCGCTCAGAGAAATGGCAGGAGTTTTTTAAATGTGGGAAGGACGTACCTATCCAAATCTCTTTCAGCTTGCTTCATTTATTCTCTCCATACCAGCTAAGCAATGCTTTTCCGGAGAGAATATTTTCTCTGATGAATTCAAAATGGCGAGGTGATAGAAACAGAATGAGTGTCTCTTTGGTTAAAGCAGAACTTCAAGTTTTTACCAATTATGAGCTACCCTGTAGAGATTTTTATTCTAGGGTTATCTGCGACCAAAAGTTGTTGGCTGCGGCAGCAGGGGATGCTAAGTACACTTGGAAGAAGCGTGCTGCTATTGCAAGTGATAGCAGAACTGCAGCTGATAGGTGCTAAACTAATAAGTTAGTACTTAGTAAGCTTAGTAGGCCTAAGGCCCTAAGCTAAGTAAAGCTGCTACAAACGCATATTTATTATATACATTATGATTATGTATATGATTTTTAATTTTGAAGTTTATTGAAGAGTTCGAATTTCAGTACTGAACTTGGTCCACTTGGAAGTTGGAACAGTTAACTGTTTTTGCATTTGTGAAACTTTGTTTTCATTGTTAATGACACTTAATCATAATGTCGTATATACAAAATAACTGATTGCTTTCGTTGTTTTCATTGTGCTCTGAGAAGCCCTGTGCGTCTGTTCGAGGCTTCGTGAAAAAAACTTAAAATTTACGAGAAGGACCTCAAGGATGTCAAGGAACATAAAATTATAACTTTCTCATTAATTCTGAAAATTTCCATGGACTCCCCGGTCCCCTGGAGCTACATTTTACGAGGAAATTATGACGGGAGGGAAGTAGAAAATAGGAAATTGGAATGGGTGTCGGATGTCCCGACTTTGTTGGGTGAAAGGTGGCAACCCTAACTACATGGTGCTTAAATTTATACACAAGTCATTAAACAAACGCATGCATAGATCCGGCTTATCTAAACTATACAATACAACACAACACAACTGTAATTTGGTAAAGCCCTTCTTGTAAAATCCAGAAGTGCACATTGAAGCCAGGGCAAACATATCTAACCATAGGTAGACTGAAAGCGATAAGTTTTTAGTTGACAGCGAAAGACAGTCTCACTACAAGAGTTGCGAACATGTGGAGGTGTGCAGTGAGTTCGAGATGGAGGGATCCGTAACTGTGAGTGAACACCGGCCAAAGACAAGACGTGTACCAGGAACAACATACTTTCCAATAAAGTAGTGTAAGGTAAAACTGAAACCTCCTAATTTCAAAAGTTAATCGAAAGGCACTGGCGTATTCGTAACAATGAAAATCACAGCGAAACAATCACAGAGAGAGAGAGACAGACAGACAGACAGACAGGCAGACAGACAAACAGAGACAGATGGAAAAATAGACAGAGAGAAACTTGTCTCTTACTGTAGGAGCATCGGACTGACAAACATCAGAACATCGTGGAGCAGCTTAAGAAACGCCCCAAACAGGAACATTCGGCCATACGACCGGGCCATAGCCAACCACAGTTTGGGGCTGTACTGGCCCTTGACAACAGCCGTCTGAACGGTCGTCCCCGATTCACCCTTCAGGGGCTGAAGAAGAATGTTGCTCCCGGGCTCCTCTGATTTGGACCGGGTAACCCCAGAATCTTTCGACCTAGTCAAACAACACCAGACAAAGTCAGTAAGCTTATTCATTCATTTCAGACATTTATATAGCGCCTCTTCAAGAGTATCTACTAAGAAGTGCTCCCGACCCAACCATGGCTAAAGAGAATACAACATTTATGCAGTTAAATAGCCTACTCAAAGAAGAAGCACCTTGGTAAAGCACTTAAAACATGGGGTGCAGTGGTGTAGTGGGTATGTTCATTGCCTTGCAGCCGGAGGCTTGCAAGTTCGAATCCACCTCAAGCCGCTGTGTGGGAACTTGGGCTCGGTCGGCATTGTCTGGCAGCTGAGCATAAATATAAACATAATAAATCGAATTGATCAAGACAGTCAAACATAAAAAAATACACATATTAGAACTGTGTCGCCAGTAATACCGTACATATGAAATCGTAATCGAACACGAATATACGTCACCTTTGATATTTAACGATCTCCTTTTTCCAGTTCTTTTCGAAGATGGGAACGACCTCCTGCGACATATCCTGCGGATTGAGCAACCACAGATCCTCTCGCGTCAACGACTTCTTGTAGCCACGAAAAACGAGACTACGAATAACACAGTCAATAAACCGAATTAAAAAACCTAGCGTCAAGATCAGTGGTTCCCAACCCGTGGCCCAAGGGCCAAAAGTGGCCCGCCAGGCCTTAAAATAATGGCCCTCTTCTCTAAAAAAATTAGCTTTTTATCATAAATATATGAAAAACATTGACAATTTGGACAGGGTAGAACACATAATTATTTTCTATTACAAATTATTCTAATCTGACGTCTATAAATAATATCAAACATTCTATTTTGCTTCAATTATAACAATTTTATACGCTTTCAGTTAATTAAATTTTTAGTCTTGTGGTCCCCCAAATGTCCTTTAACTAAGAAAAAGGGGGCCCTCATGTTGGCCAACTTAGATAAAGAGGCCCTAAAGTAAAAAAAGGTACACTTTTTTTAACCAATTGCTAATTAATCTCACTCTACATGTATGACGCTCGATTTGAAGAACTTTTAAAATAAAAACAGTGAATGAAAGAGAACAAGAGATCAGAAGGCCTTACCTCGTGAACCACCAGAACGTGAGCATCGACAGGAAACACGCGTGATTCTCCGGACATAATTTCTGCAAACGCAAACAGTACATCGCAAATCAGACTCAAAGCTAACAATAACAATAACCATCAACATTTAGTCAAACTAGCACCAATGCATTTGTCCAATGCTAACGTCTTTCCTAATATCGCATGTGCTTCACGGGTCGATGGGTTTAGTAGCGTGCTGGACGGTCAATCGAGAGGTTGGGTTTCAAATCCTCACTAGGGCAGAAATCAGGTCAGATATGTCTGCTCCTTAAGGCAACTCAACCATAGGGAGCACACTGACCATATCCTGATAAAGGCAAGGGAGATGAATGGCCACTCACACCCCCCCCCCATTGGCTAGCCAATGGGGGGGGGGGTGAGTGTATTAATTCATTTCAAGAATTTGTAGAGCACCTTAAAAAACCACCCAGGCGAATCTGCATGCAGACATGTGTGTGCATGCTGTAATGCTGTATCTACATATTTTGAGCAATGACGGTTCTGACAAGTACTTTCATAATTAATTTAGTGATTGATGATGTCATTAAATCTCCCAAAAGCAGCCTTCTAAAAGAAGTGACAGGGGATAAAACCCAATTGATCGGAGTTTTTCTGACCGTGTCAGACGAATCCTTTGGTCCGTCGACGCAGAATCCAGCGAGAATCATCTGCACAAAGACTAGAAGTGTGAAGATTGAGATGAAGATGAGATGATAAACAACGCTCGCCGTTCTCTACAACAACAGCAACAACGTAACAGCACGTTGTGAGCACCTCTGAGTAGTTTCTTGAAGGGGCGCTATATAAATGCTCTGAATGAATGAATGAATGAATAACAACAACAAACCCAATTATTATGTGAAGAACTCAACAAAAATCAAATTAAACTCCCTTATTAATGCAAATTCTGATTAAGCAATGTAACTTAAAAGAAAAGTGATTTCAGCTGGAGTTCGGTAGCACAATGCCATGCAAAGAAATGTCATGTCATTTAACATAGAGACCTCAATCATGGTTAAGCAGTGCAATGTCATTTGAAGCAATGCTGTTATTCAAAGTAATTATGCAACTTGCGGTTAAGTTACAAGTGTAATGCCATCTATAACAATCCTATGTCATTTAGAGTAAATATGTGACTCAGCTAGAGCTGAGTAGTGTATGGTCATTTAAAACTGTCATGTCATTTAAAGTAATGCGATTCCTATTAAGAGTATAAATGTAACAAAGTCAAATGCTAAGTCATTTAAACCATGTATAGAGTTAAGTTGCACGATGTCATTTTAAGAAATGCTATGTCATTTAAAGAGGGCGCCAGAGGAAAACTTGGATGAACAACATAAGAGAAGATCTGAAAGAAAGGAACATGGATATAAGGAATGACATGGATAATTGGATATCATCAAGGACAGAACAGGGTGGAGACGCCATGTAAAGGCCTCATCGTCGGTGCGGCCAGTCGGAGGAGAGCAATGATGATGATGATGATGATGTCATTTAAAGCAATGTGATCTCTCAAACAGAGTTCAGTAGTGTAATGTCATTTAAAGAAATGCCATGTCATTTAAAGAAATGTGATTTCAATTAAAGCTACGCTGTCATTTAACTACCTCTCCATCATACGATGCGACAATGCGTATATTTGATTGGAGGATGAGAATGGCCGCAAGGAACTGGAGAAGCCAGTAGAGGAAGAGAACTCCTGTGGCACGCTCCCCACGACATCGACCGAACTGTATCAGCACAATGGCAACCCCCTACAACAATACAATGCAATACTATAATTAAATACAATACAAACTCCATCTGATACAATACAACCTGAATTTGATACAATAAAACTGCATTTAATATAATACAATATAAACTGCATTTAATATAATACAGTATGAGGGTTATCTGCCCAAAGGCAGGTTCATTGACTTTTATGCCCCTGGGGATGAGATGAGTGAGGTGGTTTCCTGTTGCCTTCCCCAGAGACAATGATGGGTAAGCAACTTGCCCAAGATCGCTCAGCAGCCGCTTGCACCCCTGCGTCCCACACGTGCTAGTCCGAGATATCTAAATCTCTGAGTGTCAGCTCCCAGCCCGAGGCTTGAACCGCAGTCCATTGCAACCAACAGACATATGCCACTCTCGCTTACCGATGTAGCTAACTAGGTCAGTTATAATACAATACAAACTGCATTTTAAACAATACAACCTGTACTTGATACCATACAATACAAACTGCATTTGATACAAGACAATACAAACTGCATCTGAAACAATACAAACTGAATTTGATACAACACAATCTGCATTTAATATAAAACCATACGAACAAACAGCATTCAATACAATACATCACAAAGCTATGCATTTGATACAATAAAATAGAACTGCATTTGATACAATACAACGTTTGACAGTTTCCTTCCACTGTTCTGAAACGCACAAAGAAAATCAATTGCCCAGGGCTGAGCAATAGCGAGTGAAAGACTTGCTCAAGGTCCCTACACAGTACACAGCCACCACCTAACCATAGAACTTGCTCTCTCAGTAAAACATCAAGCGATCAATTCATTCGACAACTATGTCCCACATTATTTTGTCGTCAAGCCCCAGGTGTGCATACGACCCTTGCCCCATGTTTCCACGCTAAAATTGAATCAAATAGCTGCCACTTGGCATGTCAAAATTAACATCATATCAGGTGTTGCATTTTTCAAAAACACGTTGGTTCTGCTGTGACTTGTATCGAATGTTAGAAATGCCACAACATACAAACCATTCGATCGGGTTACATCATATACATTAGATCGCAGGGTGGGGGGGCACATAGTAACCTCCACTTTGCAAGGTCAGAACTCATATCTAAAATTCACTCGTCGTATGTATTAAAGTGTGTTCATGTGTGTGTGTGAATTCATTTCAAGAATTTATAGAATCGCCCTTCAAAAAACTGCCCACGTACTCAGAGGTGAATGTGCATACACGTAGAATTGTAGATGTGTGTGCCTGTGTGCATGTATGTACAATAGTACATGCATAGAAATCCATGCATGTATTATTACTATCATTACCGGTATCATTATTGACTTATCGTATAGCACACCTTCAAGGTATTAAATCTACTCAGAAGCGCTCTCAGTCCCACAACGGCTAAATAAGGCAGGTTTAAAGCGAGAAAGAAACATAATCTTTGTACGACATATGTACGATACATGTATAACTTGTATATACTATATATGCATGAGATATATGCAACTACACATCCATCCACACATGTATATAATTATTTGGTACGTAACTCAGTCTATCTATAGCTCCGTATGTTTAGTTCTGACAGGCACTCATTATTACATGAAAAAAAGTGCAATTAGAACAGCACTAGGTCCACCTGCAAGCAACACATACGCTCTAAAAGATATCCTTGCATGCTAGACGATAACTTACCATCGCTAGAAGGGTTAGGAGAGGAGCGAGTACATGCGCTGGATATGGACTGTTACCAGTAACGTACTCTCTTACACGGAATACGGTGTCCATTATGACGATGGCCATCAGGGCAAACGTCAGCACCTGCAACAGAAAAAGAGACAAGAATAACTATAATCAGTACCAGTTAAGAACGACTCTGTAAGAGCAACTCAGTAAGAGAAACTCAATAAGAGTAACTCAGTAAGAATAGCTACAAGAATGACTCTGTAAGAATAAGTACAATGATAATGACTCGGTAAGAATAACTACAAGAACAACTCAGTTCTACAACTTAGGAATGACTCAATAACTTAGTAAAAATAACCACCATCATTAATACATTGTAAACAATGTCATCATCATCACAACCACTGCAACCATTTCACCAGAACAGACTACCCACACAGTACCCAGGTACCTACTGTATCACCTGGTCACTGACCTGATTACAGGTTGGTTTAGCAGCACCATCAGTTTATGCTTTGAGCATTATACAGTGGCACAATAGAAACTGCCAATTCCCCAATTACTGTCTCTAACTAATTAAAAAAACTACCTTCTGTGTGCAAATCTTTTCCCTTCATATAATTATAATTAGTCATACAACGCTCGTTCACACCAATTTTACATGCTGGCTCGATTCCGAACTCTTTTAGCCATGGTAATCAAACCTCAATATTCAATGTTGAATTTTAAGTAGTTCTCATGACGGAACCCTACGATATTTAAAAGTGGGTCGTGACCAAGAGAAGTCTTGAAATCACTGACTTAGAGGTTAGAGCATGTGAACTTACTATTCTAATTTGAACTATACAATCCTTACCTAGGCTAATAATACATAGACAAATTACACATGTATGCATTCATCATCACATGCATTCAGTCAGACCGGACCACACACATATACATGCATCCTATTTAAATCTATAATACAGTCTTAATACAGCAAAATAAAATTGTATAAAGTATCACATCTTTGTCTTCTTGTCACAAACTCAGTCAAGCAACACTAAGTTCTCTTTTGCATTCAGTTTTCAAACATTCATTCATCCATTCAGAGAATTTACATAGCATGCATTGCAAGAGCCTAATCAGAAGCAATCACAGTCTAACCAAGGCTAAAAATAGAGATCAAAGTGAAATTCAGTTTCTGGTGAATGCAACTTGGTGCTAGACATTATATTCCCACTGAGTCCACTTGGCACTATTTGGCTGCCAAGGTATGTGAATGCCACCACTATATTATCTCCCTTCAATCCATACTTAGAGTACCTCCTGGTCAGACAACCAGTCCACCACGGTGGTCTGCATCTTGGTTTTGTCCCAGTTAATCTCCACGTCAACGGCCAACACTGCAACAAGCCTGAGAAGAGGAGGCACTTCGGCCACACATGCGCCCCTAATAAAACCTATATTAAATGTACAGCCTAGGCCTTATTCTGGGTCATATCCTGGAAGACGTCAGCCCTAATCGCGGCTCACTTGATGCCAGTGCACAGTGCACATCCAATCGGCCAGCTGTCTGCCTCACTGTATACAGCCCTTCTGACAAGTGGCCACAGAGGAGGAATGTCTTTCTGCCAATGCAGTGCACATCAAATAACACTTGACAGCCCACTTCAGCCTAGACTAAGTCTGGTCAATTCGAAAACAGAACAATGGCCTGACCATTTTCGACGTCTGACCAAAAGTGACCATTTACTCCAACATAGTATAATTATTTCTAGCTGGAAATTAACAACATTCCTAAAGTCTTGTTATGGACCATGTGCCTGCATGACTTTCTCTTCCCTGTGTTTAGTTAACATCCGGCAATAAAAAGCAACTGGCAAGATTCACAGTCCCCTGGAGCAGTCTGCAATGGGACATACGATCACTCAACACAGCGCTCGTGAATAAGCTGGTGCCCCGCGCCTGGCTTTCGAGTGGCGCTTTAGAAATTTTGAGATTACGATTACGATTAGCATCTTCAAATTTCACTAAATGTTTACTGATTAACTCAAGACACAGGTAACCATGCCACATTGCCCTTGTGTAAGTAACTAAGTAAGAAAACCAATCATTGCTAGAGTGTCAACACCATAAAATCACAATGACAGTAGTCAGTATAAAACTAAAAAACTCAATCAAGTCAATGCCCAAAAGGGTCATCTGGTTGGGCAAGTTAAATTTAAGGGCAACATACAATTGCTCTGATACATAGGTACATTACATACACTGTATTTTTTAACATCACACAGGATACATACAGCACGAGACAAAATCTAATTACATTACTCCTGAAATGGTGCTACATAAAAAAATGCTCCGGACGGTACAATTACAATTATCCCCAATCAGCCCCACAACAGGATACAGAAAATAATCTGGCTTTCTCCTATCAACATCAGATAGAATTTCACTTTCACTTCTGCTCTGCCCATATTGTTTCCCGCCCATCATGCTACCTCAATTAGAAACTCTATCTTAATTATAATTATAACTTTGTAGGACAGTGGGGTCAATTGTTTAGAGTACTCGCCTTGTAAATCGGTGAGTACATGCCATGCCACCGAGCAAGTACTTCGCTTACATTTGGTCATGTGATAGTAAATGCATAATAAAAAAATACCGGTAAATAAAAGTCTAATTTCTATCTAAACACAATGAATGAAAACAGCACTGAAATGCAGTGTTTGCTTGTATGTGCACTTGTTATAGCACCCCTTCAAGATTTCTACTTAGAAGCGCTCACAACTAAAGCGCGGACGCACAATCGGAGTTCCACAAAAAGAGTGCTGAGCAATTGCAAGTGAAGGACTTGCCCAAGGTCCCTATGAGGCAGCTTGAGGCGGATTCTAAATTGCAAACCTCCGGCTGCAAGGCAACGAACATACCCACTACACCACTGTGTCCCAGTGATAGAACAGTAAGTAAGTAGAAAACAAGCAGCTCCTTTTGTCTGAATGGGAGCCAAGGTTATATGAAGTGTTGGCGACTTCATTTCCTCAGCCTCGGCATATAAGGGTGGGTGGCCCGTCCTCTCCCTCACCATCTGATCTTCCCAAAAACAGTGTACAGTCGGTGTATAATTCTATTCATTCACAACTGGCAATAAAATGAATAAAGCACACCAACCAGTCCTACAATATCAAGCTAGAACTGTATGTACATAAAAGTAAACACAAGAAGTTGTCAAGAACATGTATATTGTAGATTGGTACAAGTGGTAACATGCCTATAATAATGACTTCACACTTTAGTCATTTGACCATTGGGTTTATATTACATTAGCAGACAACCATCCAGCCAATATACATGTAACCACCACACACACATCTATATTGAATATATATATATACATATGATATATATAAATTATGTATATATATATATATATATATCTTCTTCTCTTCTCCATCAGGCACATGACAATAACCGACGAAGGTCCTAAATTATATACATTCAAAAACAGCCAAGTCACTGTGCTTCAGCAACAGCTGATCAATTAAAAGGTTGTGACTAGTAGCCATTACAAATGCAAGCCTGCTGAGATGTCCATGACCTCATTGGAAGGCGGAGGGGGAATATTTCACAGCAGCTGCCCATCTGTGTACAACTGCCGGTCCACCCCACCCCCATCCCACTCCACCCCATAAAACAACAACAGTCCCTTACCTTAGCATGAGAGGCATGTACAGACATGAAGTGTTAGCAAACTCATTTTTCTTAGCCTCAGCTTACAAGGACGGAGTCGACAGCCCTCTCCCTTGCCATCACATCTTCCCACGACAGTGTACAGTCGATGTACTCGCAGAGTTAGCAACGGATGCAGGTAAAGCCAAACCCTTGAAGCAACTGTTTTAACTGTTCGGTGTGCCTTGACTCAGAGCCAGGCATTTTCAGTAATAGGTCCCTCCATATGGAATGGCCTCCCCCCTCTTCCACGAACCAAGCTCATATCTGGACACTTCCCGCATTCTCTCACTCTCTCAAAACGTTTCTACCCCCCCCAAGGCTTCTGCGCTGAAAGTGCCTCTAAATAAAAAGTCTATACTGCGAGAGGCGCACTATACATTTTTTATGCGATACGGTACAATCTGGTGTGGAGATGAGCCCCAGCTGGTTGAGATTGAGCACACCCTCCCCAAACGACCAAAAAATTCCCCCAAAAACCACACATCATAGTTCGACAGTGTCGCTGAAAAACAAACCATGCTAAGCAAATATAGCACACAAACATCCGAACAAAAGAGACATCAGCTGACAAGAAATCCATCACCATATTCACTTGTAAATGATATAGACTTACATGCAACCCCATGATCTTTTGTTTGTCTATGACCCAATCTTGTGACCAGGTTAATGTGCAGGTCAACACAAGATCTTTCCACTCAGTTAGTGGAGGAATCTTGAGGTCAATGGCTCTAAGCCAGGTCAATGGTTCCAAGCCAGGTGAATGGCTCTAAGCCAGGTCAATGGTTCCAAGCCAGGTCAATGGCTCTAAGCCAGGTCAATGGCTCTAAGCCAGGTCAATGCCCCAAGCCAGGTCAATGGCCCTAAGCCAGGTCAATGACCCAAGCCAGGTCAATGGGTCCTGAACCCTGCAATTACCCCAAACAACCAATCACATCAGTTTATTATTGAACTACTTTTGAACTGAAAGAAAGATGAATTTGATATCTAAGGCATAGGTCAGCAGTCCATGGTCCCAACAAGACCTTGCTCAACACTTCATATCATTACTAACGCAATCAAAAACAGAGAAGAATCAACACGTTAAGGCCACTGCATGCACTCAACAGTACAGGTACTTTACTGATGATAGGAGAGATTAGGTGCAGATGACAGAACAGGTGAAACCAAACTCCAAACTATCTCAAAACACAGTGAAGAGGAGGAACCCCCCTCCCCCACTCAGTATTAATATACTTACAGCACATCATGACCCACGGTAGCAAACTGAAACAAATGAGTTTAAAGTTCTGCAGGTGTGTGTGTGTGTGTGTGTGTGTGTGTGTGTGTGTGTGTGTGTGTGTGTGTGTGTGTGTGTGTGTGTGTGTGTGTGTGTGTGTGTGTGTGTGTGTGTGTGTGAAGGTCAGCGTGCTGACTTTTGAATGCGAGATTAGTTCAAGCTATCTGCTTTGCACCCCTAATAGTAGTCAACTCAGCTCTAATGAGTACATCGATCGTACACTGTCCATGGGAAGATTATATGGTGAGGGAGAGACCTGGCCGGCCGGCCGCCACCATAAGCTGAGACTAAGAAAATGATATCGTCAATACTTCGTACCCATGGCTGCTAATGGACTGCTCTTCTAAATAAATAAATGAATGAATGATATGATAACAGAGCAGACAGAACTGGGCTGTGAAATCCAAAACCTTGGACCAACTACCAGCAGAACATAAGCTACTCAGTGCTAGTCCCAAGTCTGGATAAAGGAGGAGGGCGACACTAATCATCTGTGTTATGGACACAGTGTCGTTAAACAGTAACAAGCCCAGCAGAACAAACATTGCAGGAACAGAACAATTCGCAAGAGTTCGTAGAACTCCTAATGTACATCGGAAAGAATCCATTTCAGGAGGATGGCCATCCAGTGTAAAAATCACAATGCCGCATCATTAAGGCGAATTTCATGCAACTTTTGGTGAGTCAATTAGCAAACCAGCTTAATTAAAGGACTGCTCTACTTCTTCATATTCCTCTCATTCTTCAATTTCTTCTTAAACAGAGTGATAGTTAGACCACTTCCGCAAACTTGCAAATTTCTGGCAATCATCTCTCCAACAAGTGAGTAACCAACTACGTTAATATATATATATATCTATATAAATAAAAATGAAACTTTCAAATAGTTTATCACGCAATCACGCCGAAACTCACGCACCGATTTTTGTGAAAATTTACCAAAAGCTTCCATTCTAATAGCACCGTGTCGTAGCATTTCTTTTCCACGAAAAAACGCAACCTTTTCCACAAAAAGTGAACTTTGCAATCCGTTCGTCCGCCATTTGCAACTTCAACGAAACCACGCGCTTGCAAATTATTGTCTTCACCCGTAAAACACAGTGACGATACATCAATGAGGTTGCGTCCCGTGACGTCATAAGCGAGTGGAATATTACGAAAGCGGCCTAAAATTCTTGGGCTATATCCGCTGTCACTAAAGGACGGTGTGAGGGAGGGGGAGGGGGAGGGGGGTGGGGGAGGGGGAGAGGGAGGGGGAAGGGGAGGGGGAAGGGGAGGGGGAGGGGGAAGGGGAGGGGGAGGGGAGGGAGAGGTCTTTTCTGCCACAGCAACACGTGGCTGGGTACAGCTAGTATATATATATATATATATATATATATATATATTATATATCTCCCATCTGTCTCATGCATCTGCCGTGTTGCCAGACTGTAGATTCTATTGAATTGTTTCAATGCATGCTGTACGCTGAATTCTAAGAATACATTGAAAGGTCAAGATGAGCTACTTCACATCTCTCAGCCCATTACCGAACAGATTGTAAATCTTTCTCAACGTGTGAGCAAATATTTGCAAAACCTACTGTATTGAACAAAACCTCATTTGAATGCGGTTTATGGGATGGGTTGGCAGACATCTATTGGGTAGAAAGAAGATATGTCCTCCATTCTGGCCTCATGACCTCCGTGTAAAATATCAGGCTTTCTATAATCATATGCTTGTTGTACTTAAGTAGCTATTGGATATCATTTCGCCCTTGTAGCGGTATGATCGCATTATGGCGCCATATAAATTGTCGTTATTATTATTATTATTATTATTATTATTATTATTATTATTATTATTCATGGCAGTGTTGTCCATGTTAAATATCTGGCTGACGTTTAGAGTTGGCCTCATTCAGCTTCCTCCCACTGTGACTGTCCACATCTTTCGTCCAATAGAATTGGACTCTTGGCCACCATGGTCCATGGTACATTCTGCTATATGGCTCAGCCTGGCTTACAGGTATTTGCCTCAATTGGTCCTTCTCTTTGGAATGTGCTTTCTCTTTCTGTTTGGTCTACAATTCTATCTGGCAGTCTCTCTTCTTCCTACTCTCTCACCACAAAACTTGCTTCCTTTTGCATGTAAAGCTTCTGATCAGCTCACCCTAATAGTGACACCTTACAATTTATGCTCAAATACAATAAAATCACAACATGAAGCATGCTCCTGATGGGAATTTGTATGGGTGTGTAATTGGGCATGTATGTGTGTACGTACAATGTATTATGTATATGAACATTTATATAGCGCCCTACAATAACCTTACGAAGGCGCTCAATGTAGCTATCCAACAGTTTTAAACAAGTGCAACTTAAGTGCAGTATCACGAATTGTTAATGGAAGAGACATTTAAGCATGAAGGTCCTTTACACGAGAAGGCATGGTGGGCCCACATCAATGTACGAAAATGCGGGCCTATCAAGTCCCCATGTGTTGTAGAACGAAGGGGTCATTGGCCGATAATCTGTGGAATTGGCTCCTCAGAGAAATACTGTGTGCAACCAAGCAGCTACGATTGATTGCTTAAGTAAATACTTTGCAATGTCATTATGGCGTATGACAAGACTAAAATGAATAACAATAAAAAAGCTTAAACTGATTTCACACAGCTGTATAATATGACTTCATTTCCTGCTCAAGCCTGCTTAGGAAACCCCTTGGACCACTCCAGATTTTCAATGCGTTCTCCTCTGTCCTTCTTTCCAGCTGTCTGTGTCCTGCTTTGTCTACTAACCTATTTATCCTAATCTCAATCATCAACAACACTTGTAAAGCGAGTGCAGTCATGGCAACCAGCTGACTTACTCAAGGGTCTCAGTCAGAACAAAAATCATGTTCAGCAGAGAAGGTCAAACTGAATTCTTGCAAATCAAAGGTCACACATGCAGACAGACAGGCAGACAGCCTGACGGACAGGCAAGGCAGAAGACTGACATACAGGCAGGCATATAAAAAGACTGACAGACAAACAGACAGGCAGACAGACAGGCAGGCAGGTAGGCAGATAGGCAGGCTGGCAGATGGTCTTGGTGGATGGTGTTTGGAGCTTCAGTGCTCAGTCAGATATGTATGGGGATGACCTTGAATCAGAGTGGTGTTTGTGGAAAAGAAATGAGATCAAGGCTGTGGTTGTTTCATTGTTCAATCCATACCCCACTGCACTGCAGCCTATCTAACAAGAGCGGATATCAGGTCATCATCTGACATCAGTTGGAATTTAACAGACTGACAAGACAGTGTAAAGGTGCATGATAATGTTGAGTATATAGCAAATCAAAAGGGGGGTTTGAACTTTGAGGGGTGGTAAATAAATCAGGGCAATTCCAGTTTATTATATTTTTTTAGCTCAAACAGACACAACACATTATGATTACAACTCATAGTGTGGACGGATGACTACTAGTTATTACAGTCCTGAGTAGAATTTAAATGTCTTTGGCAGCCAAGTGGATCATGTCCTTTCGCATCCTACTACTGATTTTGCCAACACCATCTGCAAAAAGGAAGACTGAGTCAGCTGATGTCATCAACAGACAGACAAACGGACAGACGGACAGGTCACCTGACTTGAGACATACCAAGTGGGACTTCTAAACTGAACCAGCTAGAACTCACCAAATCCTTAATTAGGTCAGTCATGACATGCAGCAAGCTGCCTCTCCTTCCCCCCTCCCCCACCGTCGGGTCTTTCAGGTCACCTGAACTCAAAAATATGATGTATCAACACCGTCTGTGACTCAGTTAACTTCCCAACTGGCAATAACATACCTGGGCCTAATTAAATTAATTAGCACCTGCACCATAATTAAGTCACTTCCTCATAGATCTGTAGCTCGTGTCCTTGTGTGTTCATTTGTCAACACTTCAACTATATCAAAGTGTACTCTGTACAGGTAGGTCATTGTTATCATCATCATCATCATCATCAACAGTTCTTGACTTCAGCCATTTGGCACAGATGGGTAGGAATAAACACCATACCACCAGTCCACCACCAGACCACCAACACCATACCACCACCACTAAAACCATACCACCACCAACAGTTACTCATGCTGATCATTGGTGGGTGTGGTCATTGGTATAGAAAATAACCTCCATTGTCCTCATTCATTTATCACATTCATTGTTACACCAGCCCACTTGCATGCATGCACACTGTACAGTGTACAGGTATGGCTATACAAGATTGTATTCTATTATTTTAGTTTATATTGGATAGAAAGAAGACATGGGAGGATGTGGTACCGGATGACATGAAACAACTAAAACCGAAAAATGCAATGGTAAAGCTTCCAGACGGACGAAGGCACACACAGACAAACTACGATACCCCCCATAACTGACAAACAAACACACCAGGATAAACAGACAGACAGACAGACAGACAGACAGACATCTCCCGAACACACAGACAAGCACACTGACCTAACTGACAGAGAATACCTAAAGCTATGTTTAAACTATAGACCTTCCTTTTGAATCAAATCAAAATTGTTTATTGTCCCCAAAGTTAGCAAAGTAAATATATACAAACATAGTTACACAAATGATAAGTAAATTACGATGAACAATTCATTTGTCTAAAATTATCAATTGGAATTCCATCGACTCTTAAAGCAGATTCAATATTTGTCCGTCAGATAGTACACATATCGTAACACACAATCAAACATCACAGTCAAACATCACAAACAAACATCACATACAAACATCACAAACAAACATCACAATCAAACAACACAATCAAACATCCCAATCATCTATAATGATCAAACATCAAAGATTGATGGGATGTTGAATGCACCCATAAATGGACACAAGTTCAGACATTGAAAAGAACATGAAAAGAAAAGTGAAACTAGAGAAGAAGTTGAGGTACAGACGTGAGTATGAAGTACTAGCGACTTCATCTTCTTAGCCTTGGCATACGAAGGCAGGTGGCCAGTCCTCTCCCTAGCCACCAGTGTTATTTCAGTTATGGTTTTTCAGTTACAGTTTCAGTTACAGTTATCTATTTTATTTTTTTCCAGTTACAGTTTCAGTTACAGTTAACTACGATGAGATTTTTCAGTTTCAGTTACAGTTATTTCTTATTTTCCAGTTACAGTTTCAGTTACAGTTAGTATTTTCAAACGTTACAACTACCAAAGTTGAATAGGAGATCAATCTGATTTTACATTGTGGGGCGCGGTGGTCTAGTGGTGGCGTCGTTGCCTTTGAGCCGGAAGGTCCGAGGTTCGAATCCACCTCCCCGCGTAAGGACCTTGGGCAAGTCCTTCACTTACAATTGCTCAGCGCTTCGGCGTGAAACTCCAATGCAGTGTCCGCTCTGCATCGGGAGCGCCTCTGAGTAGAGAGAGAGAGAGATTGAAGGGGCGCTATAACAAGTGCACATACAAACAAACAAAAAAACATATTGCCGGTTGACTTTAAGGAACACACGACGCTCCAGCTTTACACTTAATCTGTTTCGCTTTCTCGCACACCAGTCCCCACAAACTGAGAAGACGCGCTCAACGTATGCTTGAGAAGCAGGCACGGATACGAAGTCTTCTGCAATCAGGGCCAGAGATGGATATGATCTCTGTCGATCCACCCAGAAGGACAGTCCATTATCTAGATTCTAGGTCACCGTTGAAGATGGTTGCTTCCGTCAAGTACCGATCAAGCTCCCCATCGATACCGGACGTCCTTAATGCTGAACTGAAGGAACTTCTGGTCCGGTTATCCTACGATAGGAGCTTGAAGCGCTTCAATGGCGGTGTCTGGTCTTCTCTCGACGGTCGCTAAAACGATAGATCATCCATAATTCACTATACCGTGACTTTGAGCTTCGATTGATTGCTTTTGACTTTGTCAGTAGGTTCTTTCTTTTGTTTTTCCTTGACCTGCAGCATCGCATACACATCTTTATGCCTGCTCTTTAGATGATTGCGAAGATTTGTCGCATTTTTCCCGTTAAGTAGCGTACCACACTCGCGGATTTCCGCGTCATTTGTATCACCAGTCCAAACGCAACAGCGACTTTTGTCTATTGCCGCTTCAAAAACAAAATGTTCCTAAACGGCGCTTTCTAATTTTCTACCGCTACTTGGCTTAAACATGGTTCTAGTCGAGGATTGTTTAACAGTTTACCGCCGAAGCCTGAGCAGGAAAGGAACCGGAAGTGAGATGAACATAGAGAACTTAACGTGTAGTAGAGTAGAATTTCCGTTCAATAAGTAAGTAAGAAAAAAGCTGTTGTGTTATTTTCAAGTTAACTCCTTTTGATTCTTCAGTTATACAGTTATTGTTTTTCAGTTTCTATTACAGTTTCAGTTTTTAAACATTTTTCAGTTTCAGTTTCAGTTGGAGTTAACTCACAACGATTTTTCAGTTATTCTGCTATTTCAGTTACAGTTTCAGTTAATATAAATAACACTGCTAGCCACCTGATCTCCCACCAACAGCCTCACAATTATTACCCAGCTGAGTTGGGTAAGGGGTGCATGTGTGGTGCAGAAATCTCAAAGAAATAGAACTTAAACAAAACAGAATAAATTTACTAATTAATCAACAGATAACATGACACAATGATAAACAATGATACACGAGACACTATTATCAGAGAACAGACAGACACACAGACAGATACGCAGACAGACAGACAGGCAACTAGATAAAGAAACTGACAGACTACAGCAAATATGCAGTCATATTAACACTGTGACCCACTGACCAAAACACTAAGAAACAGAGTGAAACACACACACACAGCAAAACAAAGAAAGAGACCCACAGATACACACAATCCATTACACTGAAACACTCACTAGCATACACACAGAAAGGCACACAGTCAGACAGATACAAACACAGAAAGACAGAGACATATAGGCAGAGAAAGAGACACACAGACACACATGCACACAGACAGACAGAGATCCACACACAGAGAGACAGATACAAACAGAAAGACATGTATAGGGAAAGAGACACACACAGACAAACAAGCATACAGACAGACAGGTACAGACCTACTAAGACAGACACAAAGTGAGATACGGAAATACAAATGGATGGCTTTACATCTCTGGCACTTTAGTATTGTCAGCCAGTCAATTGTCCTTAATAGACAATGTACATGCCAATCAATTGCGCATTATCACAGCCACTTACACACTCATCATATTTACTGACATACCAAACTAGTTTTGTTCACAATCAACACCAAATAACAGTAATTCGGCAAATGTCTGGACCCTATTCCAGACCACTTAACTAGAACATTGCAATATTGGCCACCAAATCAATTTATTTATGTATGTTGTTGGGATTGGACCTTTCATTCATTCATTCATTCTATCGTTCATTCATTTTAGATCGTATAAATAGAAGTGTTTCTGAGAATAGGAGGACCGGTCTTATTTAAGCCTAGTTAAGTTAAGTTAAGCTTCGTGATTGTGTGCCATTGTGTGGCCTGTTAATTCTGTACGAACCCATGGTGGTTACGTTTTACTTATCATTTGAGTCTCCATTATCGTGGAAGACACTTGTAGTAGGCCTAGATACGAGCTTAAGTTCGTCTTCGTTATCCGCTTTGTTTTCTGTTTCTGTACAGTAAGTACCGTTGCAATTGATTTGTTAATATATTTGCAACTTTTCGAATGTTTTTTCTTTCATGGTTTAGCCTACATACACATACTCCTAACAACTAGCTAACAATGTATGCAACTATGCATGTATGTATGTACGTACGTGTGTATGTATGTATGATTGTATCATTGTATGTGCACTTGTTATAGCGCCCCTTCAAGATTTCCTACTCAGAAGCGCTCCCGACTACGGTTCAGACACTGAATCGGAGTTTCGCACCGAAGTGCTGAGCAATTGCGAGTAAGGACTTGCCCAAGGTCTCTACGAGGCGGGCGGCTTGAGGTGGATTCGAACTTGCAACCCTCTGGCTGCAAGGCAACAAACATGCCCACTATACCACCGCACCCAACGCAAATTATCAATTAATCATGTAGCTACAACAAATATAACAGAGCATTTTCAGTTACAAATCGATTTTAAAAAACACCAAACGTAGACAGTCCCATACATCATGACAATCCCAGATTGCACCTGGTCGCATCGCAACTCAACAGCTGGTGAAGTAATTACGGTATATTTCAAGCGTTAAAAGAGTAAATTTCCAAACGAAAGAAAATCTATTAAACATCGAGACACATGATGTGAAACGAATGGGCTGGAAAAATATTTCCCACAATCAATCAATCAATCAAACAGTAAGTCAGTCAGCCAGTCAATCAATCAGTCAGTCAGTCAATCAGTCAGTCAGTCAGTAAATAAATAAATCAATCAATCAATCAATCAATCGATCGATCAATCACTCAATCAAAAAGTTTGATTTTGTAACCAAATACAAAACCTCAGACTTCGTGACAGATCTAATGTAATCTTCGGGTGGATTTTGAGCGAAACGGTTGGGAGGTTGAGTGGGTGGGTGCGTCAACGACTGAGCAAGTGATGTGAGCAAGCAACAAAATAAATTTAATAAGTATCTGAGTGAGCACACCTGCGCTACTCCAAAGTAACTATAATGAGCATTGAGCACAGTGGCCTGCACTTAATTAGTTGCTAGAAGAGTGGTGCACAGCGTCTCAAGGGTCATTCTGTAAGAACCGATCCAATCACCCAGATTCAGAATTTTCATTGATTTTTCTCAACAAGTATTCTAGAACCACTCCGTATGAACAACTGGAAAGAATCAGCTGTCCACTGCAAAAAATTCCTAACCAAGATAAAGGCTGCTGACGTTTTTAAATGGAATGTCTTTGTTCTCAGTCAACCATAAACACATGGAGGATGGTGGGCCAAAGAGGGCTGTACAGCGAGAAGAATGGCGACATCAAAAGAACCTCAGAAAAGAGTTGACCAGAGAACCAAACTTGTAAGTAACGCAAAACAGTATAAAAGCGCCCAACAACATTCGACGTGAACTCCACAAGTCCACATCTCTCTTCAGAGCCCACTATTCAATTATCTTGTATAAATATGTCTCTGAAGTACTCCATTGGAAGCAAACAAATATTGATTGAATTGATTGATTGATCGATCGAATTAGACCATTCTGCTTGATCATCCTCTTGACTGTGTTAAGCGAGGAGCGCTAATGATGAGCCTCACTTTGAACATTCATTCGTGAATTATGAAGAATCACAATTCATTCGTTCATTCATTCATATAAAAATTTGCATAGCACCCCTTCATGAAATCTACTCAGAGGTGATCCCAGCCCAGCCACGGCAATATCAATTAGATTTTCAGCAACATGCAAAATGAATTCACATCACATCTTCAAGCCTACTGCTCAGGAGCACTCCCGACCTAGCCTCACTTGAAGTTATGCTATACATACATATTTGCAATTTATATAGCACCGATGAATAACAATTTAACAAAGTAACTGACCGTTTTCGTAACGTTTAGCCACGTGTATCCAAATCCTTTCGCCCGTTCTAGAAAGAGGAAATAGAACGGCGCCAGTAATAGAATCCATCCGCACGGAACCCATATTAGAATCGTACTGCGGAAACAAGGCGTCAAGTCAGGAGCGGCGGTTTCGTTTGTAGTCTCGTTGAATTTGTCGAACTTCTGAAAAATCATTACAGCATCAGAACTGTAATTATTGTTGCTATTTGTAATTTTTACTAAATTGTCTCAGATCAATCACAAGTTTGTGTGTTACGTAGCAAGGTGTTTCGTATAATTGTCTGTGCAATGTTTTAAATGTACATGTATCTCTGTGTGTCTGTCCAAATATGCCTACTTACGTACCGGTATCTGATTCCATTTATGTGTATGTATGTTTGAGTATCTGTCTGTGTTCGTATGTGTGTGTCTGTCTGAGTTTGTGTGTGTCTGTGTTTGCATGTCTGTCTGCCTGAGTATGTGTGTGGGTATCTGTGTTTGAGCGTGTGTCTGCGTTTGTTTGTGTGCGTGTGTCTGTGTTTCTGTACTTGTCTGTCTTTTTTGCGAGTATGTACATGCACGAGCGTGTGGCATTTGTGTGTGTGCTAGCGCTGCAACATGATTCCACTTCATATAAGGCACAAAATGAATTTTTTAAATTCTCAAATTGTGTGGTCTTTATGCAAGGCTAAAATATATGGCATTCTTAGCAGCTTATGTGTACACACACATATTCGTTTATTTTAGTCTAATACTGTCTCATGGTCTAGAGTAAAATCGATTTCGGGAATTCGGCCGAAATTCGTTTCGAGGTTTCGGGGATTTGGGCCGCAGCCTCTAGGCCCGCGTGTCAGAACACGTTACACTGGTCAGTTAACGAAAAATCTTTTAAGGACATTCATGCCACAATGGTATAGTTTAACATAGAAACTCGTCACTCTGAACTGGTAACCGGTATTATGTCTGTACTTGCGTCGCTATTACCTGTTTACCGCACTACACGTCGTTGCATATTAACATTTCACGAGTCATGCTCCACCAGCAAAACTGGTATTCTCCCTGGCTGCGAACCCTGTCTTCTTTCCCTAAAGAATATTACCGCAAAAGAAACGCAACACACGTGCACGCACACACCCACACACCACTTTCACTATTACACCACTTCACCGCTGATAAAAATATATCACCAGTGACATTTTAATGCGAGCGATATTGAGCTAAGTTAGCGAAAACCGCGCCTGACACCACCCACGATACAACCAAACATTCGCACGTCCACACTTAACGAAAGGGTCGACAAACGGTTGAATCGAATAGAAACGATCCCAAGTAGCGTACCCATAGTATGGATCCACAAAAGTTGACGTCCATTTTGTGTGAATTTAAAAAACGCTTTTTCTGTAGGTGATATTTTTATCTCTCATTCCTACGATTTACGTCGACCACAGTAACTGAACTGAAAGCACTCGCACTACTGTAGCAGGCGGAAATAGATAAGGCAATCTAATTAATATTTAAAGCACACATTCCAACCCGCCCCCCTCATGAATATTAATTACCAACAATGAATACTGACCATACCATCGACGTATAATAATTATTATTCCTTTGGCTTCCGCTTTTCACGATGCGTGCGTTGGCCGATTGTAGGCTATTAAAATGAATTTCGTTAGGTTCTTGCTAAAGAAATTTTTATTATGTAGGCCTATACCAGAAACGTGTTATTTGCTAATAGATAGCAAAATGCGCGTGTCTGTCTGCGCATCTAGGCTAACTGTTTGCAAACTGAAAACATTGCTCTTTCACAAATCCTATCCTGATTCTTTCTCTTCTCCTCACATCCCTTGGCATTTCAACTCTAAATTTAACATCACCCACCTTAGCCGTCCATCTATCTGCCTGCCTGACTCTCCGGACTTGACCCGCTGCCTATCGATTTTGATTTGATTGAGCGCCTGTGAATAAGTTGGTTCCCGTGACTTCGCTTTTGTGGGCACTGTAGAAATCTCGAGATTACGATTACGATTACGATTTGCCTTTGTTATGATGTCTGTAGCATGTAGAGTAGACTGTAGACCTAGGCTAATAATAATCTCCAAACTTCTAAAGCGCTACTCAAAAGCAGCCAATTAAGCGCGGGGCACCAGCTTATTCACGAGCGCTGCGTCGAGTCAAAAGGGTTGTCCGTATATAAGAGCTAGTAGTCAGAAGGTGGTCCTGGTATTCATGTAGGCCTAGCCTAACTGCACTAGGCCTAGGCCTATATGTAGGCCTAATGTAAATCTTCGAGAATTTCTCAGCGCCCACAAAAGCCACGTCGGGGAGACCATGCATGCTTAGGCTATACACCGGCGCTAGCCTAACTAGGCCCTCTATCAATAATTATTAATCAAGTCTGCAATAGTCAGAGCTGCCTTTTTCGATCCGGTGGCACCGGAGCTAAATTAAAATCAGGAGGTCAGGCCGAGGAGACAGCTGGTGGGCTACGTGCTACGGTATTGTCGGCGATGGCGGTAGGCCTAGTTGGGTGAATTAGAATCTGGATAGAGTAGACATAGACAATTAATGCCTAGACCACGATTAGGCCTATAGTTGATTTATAAAATCCACAGGTAGGCTTAAACTTGGGCTTAACGATCGAACTTTAAAAAGTCAAAGCACTTCATGGCATCATTATTGTCGCATCATTGCTATTGAATATTCATCATCCAGCTTCCGACCTTACCGGGCAAATGAAAAAATAAATATTCATCTAATGATTGGCGTCCATTACTAATGAATATTCATTTCACACGAGTAACTATTATTATCCGCAACATTGATGTCAATTGCACGTGTTGCAATTTGTGGCAGTTTCGATGCAATGTACGATCGTTTGACCTTTAGTTAGAACTAGGACGAGTGGGCGTACTCGGTGGGCGGAACAAACTAGAAGATATCGCATTCGGAATGAATTCGCAATGCTATATCAGGGCTCAGCTGTTATCGTTTAGGCAAAGGCACTAAATGACCTCTTAGAGGTGCTAGTGATTAAGCTGGTGCCCTGCGCTTGGCTTTCGACTGGCGCTTTAGAAATTTGGAAATTACGATTATAATTACGAATTATATAGGCCTAGTACTGCCCTAGTAGCTTATGCATACAAGTCTGAAAATGAGATATTGGAAACCGTTATGGTAAGTAAAATTTCAGGTCTTGGCATGAAAATGTGTGCAGCCTGACTTGACTCCCAACCATTTGTACATACACTTCCATACACGTACTCGACAATGTCAATTGCAGACTTGACAATGTCAAGTGCACACTCAACTCAACAATGTCAGCAGCATTCTCATCAATATCAATAGTGCATTCTCATCAATGTCAACAGCATTCTCATCAATGTCAACAGTGCATTCTCATCAATGTCAACAGCATTCTCATCAATGTCAATAGTGCATTCTCATCAATGTCAACAGCATTCTCATCAATGTCAACAGTGCATTCTCATCAATGTCAACAGCATTCTCATCAATGTCAACAGTGCATCTGACAATGTCAACAGCATACCCTAATGTCAACATCGCCTTGACAATGTCAACGGAATACTCCAAAGTCAACAGCACATTCGACAATGTCAACAGCACATTCAGCAATGTCAACAGCATACTGCAATGCCAATCGCACACTTAACAATGTCAATCGCACACTTTGTGCAAGAAAACACGCTGAAGGTAGTCTTTGCGAAACATTTTGTATCTATCCTTTGGTCTTTCTCCCCACATTTGAGCACCTGCGTAGAGGTGTCGCGGGTTTAGCAAGAACCTCGGAAACGTAACAAACAAAAGCAGAGAATAATTGACAAGAACAACAACAAGCCGCTCTATAAAACATAGCAAAGTGGATATATACTCATCTATTATGCAGTTAACATATGACATCGCAAATTGTAAATTAAACAATACACTGTGAATGCTGATGAACACGTCCATCTGATCTGATCTTTTAGATTATGCAAGTCATCTGATCTGATCTATTAGATTATGCAAATCATCTGACCTGGTCTATTAAATTATGCAAATTATCTGACCTTGTTGATTAAATTATGCAAATCATCTGATCTGGTCTATTAAATTATGCAACTCATCTGATCTGGTCTATTAAATTATGCAAATCATCTGACCTGTTCTATTAAATTATGTAAATCATCTGACCTGGTCTATTAAATTATGCAAATCATCTGACCAGGTCTATTAAATTATGCAAATCATCTGACCTGGCATATGAAATTATGCAAATTAACTGATCTGGCATTTGAAATTATGCAAACAATAGCTCCTTAGCATCGTTTGTTATAATTATTAAGCAACATGGCACAAACAGCAAGAACATCACAAAACAATTGTAATTGTAATACTGTTACAGGACATTTGCATAGCGCCTGCCAGAGAAGTGCTTTATGAGAACATTGTCATTGAACTGTCCTTTGTCACACTGTCCCCTAACACACCATAACACCTCTGCACATGATTGAACTGTCCTCTATCACACTGTCCTTTGCATAATATCACACCGTCCTTTGCACACCATTGTACTGTCCTTTGTCACAGTGTCCGTCACACACCATCACACCGTCCCTCACACACCATCCCTCACACACCATCACACCGTCCCTCACACACCATCACACTGTCCTTTGCACACCATCACCACGTACCTCACGCACTGTTGCATATTGCATTCCACTGATCTCCACGCAGAAAGTCAATTGATTAAACTGTCCAAAACTCATTGTCTTTAAGGAATAAATTATTGTTCGAGGTGCCCAGATACCATTGTTTAATCATCCAAAAATCAATGTCTTCACACTCAATGTCTTCACACTCCAAAAAACAAATGAAGTGCGAACAGCATGAACCCCACATTCTCTCCGCGTTCTCATGATGCTCAACTCAAACTTCTACTGACAAATGTTTTTACTAGCCGAACATAATTGAGTACTTTTGCACATAAACGATGAATTTACCAGGTACACATCAATTTTACACACGATGAACTGGATATTTCGAACAGGGCAAGTAAAACTAACATTTTTTTGTAGCCAGATGTTTTTTGTTTAATAGCTAATTTAAGAAACACGATAATATTATGCATGTGAAGAAAGAAAAAACTTACATGATGAACTGGGTATTTCAAACAGGGCAAATAAAATTAACATTTTATTGTAGCCAGATGTTTTTTGTTTAATAGCTAATTTAAGAAACACGATATTATGCACATGAAGAAATAAAAAACTTACAAGCGGTTATATAAAGAAAGTTAAAACCCTTAGCGTAATAGCGAGTGAAGAACTCATTCAAAGATGTATATTGTATAACTGTATATAAATTAACACAAAATTTCCTTGTTTATATCAAATGCTAGCTCTGCTCCTAACAGTTCCCCTGCAGCTTGCAACTATTCGTATCAACGACAATCGACAGGATTTGCTAAATTAATTGAATAAATTTGTATGTATGTGCACTTGTTATAGCGCCCCTTCAAGATTTATACTCAGAAGCGCTCCCGACTACAGCACGGACGATAGGTTGTCGTCCTCCACCTACGAGATTAAAGTTTTATGACGATAGGATGTCGTCCTCCGCAGGGAAGAGGTTAAACCCACAAGTTAACTCTATGAAAAAGTCCATATTGAACCCACAAGTTAACTCTACAACACAAGTCCATATTGAACCCACAAGTTAACTCTACAACACAAGTCCATATTGAACCCACAAGTAACTCTACAACATAAGTCCATATTGAACCTATAAGGTATATTAAAATATGGGACCTTCATATATGGGCCATATGGGTCTTATTGATGCTTATCAATTGGCCGGCTCAGTGGACTCTTAAATCCGTGCTAAAAACATACTTGTTCACTAGAGCTTTTACTGCATGTTAGCTGCTTTGTAAGGCATCCTTGTAATGGCATGGCTGTGCTACTGTGCCATATAAATTATCCTAATTATTATTATTTATTAAGCTGGTTTATATCGGTGTATTAATTATGTTGAATAAAACTGTCATTGCCTTACATGTTCACCAACAACAGACAATTTGTGAACACCGGCCACATTAGCCACACATGGCAAAGCAAAAAATGGTTTATACAGAACCCTTGTAAGCACATCCATGATGCACACTGAAGAAGTGTGATTCAGTTGAAACAGAGCGTATATTAATTTTAACCCTTTAACAACGTGCGTGCACTGAAAGTGATTGAGAAACCAATGATGCTCGTCATCAAAGGGTTAAAGCAAGATTGTTCCAAGAAATGGTCCCATGTGCGAGACGCCCCGATGAAATTGAATCACTGCTGATGAAGCATGGAACCTGCAAATCTCCACAGGCTGGAGAGCATAGTGACTGTCAACCAGACTGACATGTATGTGACTATGTGTGTATGTGTGTACATCCCTGTGAATGCGTGCACATATCTGTGAATGTTTGCATTTGTGGGTGCATGTGTTTGTGTGTGTATGTGTGTGCGTATGCGCCTGCAGTTAAACACAAACTCCACCACTACTTGCGCTCCAATAGTGCCAGTCCCAAGCTTGGATAAAGAAGGAGGGCGATGCTAGACATGAATAATTATGAGACAGTCTCTTTATACGTCAACCAACAGTTAAACACAAAGCAGCCGCTGAAAATATTATAAGCTGAATATTAAAGTAGACACGAATTGCAATCAGTCAAAAAAAAATATAGGCATTATTGTACAGCAACAATCACGCAAAAGACACTGATTCAAAAACAAAGCAAGATCAACTTGTAACAATAGCTAACGGGGCCCAACAGACTGGGCCCAAGGGCAACTCGTATAATAACCAGACATGTGGCCGTCAGACATTTCAACTCGCCATAATAGTAAATGCAATGAGATATGGCCTTGTACTGGCAGCAAAAAGGTAATGGCTATTGTTATTATTCACTAATTCATGAAATCAATTTGTATAGCGCCTCATCAAAGGGACTAGTCAGAGGCGCTCCCAACCAAAGCACGGGAAAATAAATGAGAGTGGAATGCCTGAGGAGCCCAGAAAGGGAGCAGAGCGCCAAAGGGAGACCAGTCCATGTCGAGGGTCCTACCACCGAGAAGGCACGGTTCTGCATTATCAGAGATACAAGCAAAAGGGAAAGAGAGCAGACTTTGCTTGGCCGAACAAAGGGAGCGTGAGTGGCGAGCACAACAGTAGGGCTACAGAGATTGCAATGGTTAATGTGCAGTGTTTATATTCATTGCCTTGCAGCCGGAGGGTTGCAGGTTCGAATCCACCTAAAGTCGCCACGTAGGAACCTTGAGCAAGTCCTTCACTCGCAATTGCTCAGCGCTTCAGCGTGAAGCTCCGATGCAGTGTCCACGCTGTAGTCGGGAGCGCCTCTGAGTAGAGAGCTTGAAGGGGGTGCCATAACAAGTGCACATACAAACAAAAACATGGTGATAAAAAAGACCAAGCAAAACTGAATAAAGCTGAATAAGTCGATATTTATTGTAACACAACAGTTCAATATGTAAAGGACTTGCTCAGGGTCCCAATACACAGGTGCCATGCAGGCTCAACAAATACACCCCACATTGCAAGGCAAGTACTCTAACCCATTGGAAACTCGCTATACAACGTCAAGTGACTAGTTACAGTTTTTTGGGCAATAAATCGACAATTTGTAAAGCGCCGATCATTTAATTTTCAGGCAAATCGAAGTCAATGATTGTTCGCCGAAGTGAAAAATGGTCTGTACAGATTCAGAATAAAACATTTAATATAAAGAAAAAAATTGAAGAGGGATGAGTGTAAAATGAATACGCAACTATTTTCACGAGTATCCTCTAAATATAGATTCCTTGTTTACTGGTGTGCTAGTCCTCAACTATTTTAACCTTAAGTAGTAATTAAATTCTCAACTGAAATCCACATAAATTCAGAATGGATTTCTCTCATGATTTCTGGTCTCAAAGCTGGGTGGCTATATATCAGATTTCTAAGTGAATCATTACTATAAGCTCACATTAGCGAGACTTATAACCAACATTTTACAACAATTTCACCTGGTCACCTGGTGCCGTCAGCTACTGGAGCTCTGGCGAAAGCCCTGGTGCATCTTCTCCAGTTGGTCCTCTCCCTAGTCGCCTCTCTTAGTTCCTCCAGTCTCATGCCAGACTTTTCCTGTACTTCATCCAACCATTTCTTCCTTGGTCTTCCGCATCTTCTCCGTCCCTCACCGCATGCCGTCATCAGCTCATTTTCCAAACCGTTAGATCTCATCACATGGCCGAAGTAGCTCAATTTCCTCCAAGTTGCTGTTTGCTGCAGTGTCTCCTCCCTCTCTATTCCGAGCTCCTCGCGCACCGATTCGTTAGTTCTCTTCTCCGTCCATGAAATCCTTAGCATCTTTCTCCAAATCCACATCTCACACGCGTTGATTTTCTTTTCCATATCCCGTGTCTTTGTCCATGTCTCGCATCCATATAGGACGACTGGGAAGATCAGTGCTCTTACCAGTCTTTTCTTTGTTTCCCTGCTCACGTATTTGTCCTTCCAAATCTTTTCCAGACCGTTCATTGCCGTTTTCCCCATTGTTACCCTCCTCCTTATTTCCATATCACTTCTTCCCTCCTTCTCTATCATAGATCCCAGGAATGTGAAGCTCGATACTACCTCTATCGTTTCTCCATCCACCTCAAAGTTTTTCCATGTTGCAGTTGTCATAACCTTTGTTTTCTTTACATTGAAGTATAGTCCCGCCTTTTCGCTTTCCTTCCTGACTCTTCTTATTAACTCGACTAGGTCGTCCTTCTTACCCGCCAATAATGTCGTATCATCGGCGTACCTCAGATTATTCAGTATTTTCCCCGCTATCCTTACCCCTTCTGTTGCCTCCTCCAATCCAGCCCTCCTCATAATTCTCTCGGCATACAGATTGAACAGAAAAGGGGACAAAATGCACCCCTGCCTCACTCCTTTCCTTATTTTAAATTTCCCTGTGTCACCATATTCAGTTCTTATTACCGCTTCTTGATCCACATAGAGGCCCTTTAGTAGTTTAACCAAATGCTTCGGAATTCCCATCTCAATTACAACAATTTACATCAGAGAAATTACACTGTCATTACAATCATTACCTCTCATGCTTAGCAATTTATAATTTAATCTGTACACACTTCAAAAAATATCTTGTATTCGTGAATTGCAACACACGGCACGTTAACATCATCAGACATAATTATAAATAAAGCGTTTTTTAGACGTTATATACTCCAAATTGAATTCCATCGTAGAAAATTACCTTATCAACATGTGGCCTCACTACGACGGGGTATTTACATCGTTATGTTGGTGCATTAAAATGGTGCAGCTAACACCACTGCCGAATGCACAATCGCAATTCTCTTATTTTGGTATTTTTTTATATTTGGGCTGTACAATATTTCAATAAAAATATCTTGCCACGATCAATACCGAAACGCTGAATATACAATTATAATTCCACAGATACGAACGACTAACTGTCTATGCCTCAAGCAGCAAAGCCCTAACCTACTCGAAGCTTAGCGACAATACAGGCATCAGGCAACATCGTGACTTCACATAATTTCCAGTCCCCACACAGCACAACATTTGCACAAGAATCAGGCTCGAAGCGGGGGCCCCGGTTTTGTGGATCCGGGCCCGGACCCAACTTCGAACCCACCTCTGGACCGAAGGCCCTTCAACGTTACGCCAACGACTGCACGTAACGCTGAAACGGTTATATCACATTTTGACTCTGAAACGTTGAACCTCGTCGTCACACGAGTTGAAACGCACGAGTTGAAACGAACTCAAGGAAGTTGTTTCACCCCGAATCGTCCACCAATCGACTCGAGACGAAAACTCCACACGACGGAAAAACCCAAAAATTCCCTCTCGCAGAGAATTCAAATGAAATTTCGCGCGGTTCGTCACGCCCGAAACCGCGGCGGCTGCAAGACAAACAAACGAGACCCCGACACTCGGTAGAACAAACCGAGTCGAGCATCAGAGCAGGTGCATCTCCAACTGTTGCTCGCACTGCTGCACCTCCGCCGACTTGTTCACGCTCGCCGCTCGTATCGCCATCTGCTGAGACTTGCGGATGCGTGCCGTCATCGGGCAATCCTGAACGTATATGACGCGGTTGTACGCCCGCCACCGCTGGCACAGCTGAATGTACATTTTGCATTGAACGTACATGAACACGAGCCCGCCCGTGAAGCCGATGGCGACGACGATAAGTTTGGTCCAGAACGGCCAGTGCAGAATGCCGGTGCTGATCTCCTCCGTAGTGCGGTCGATGAGAACGTACAGCGACCAGACGACGCACGTTATCGCGATTATGTGAAACGTGACAGAGCAGACGATCTTGCGACGCTCGACTTTCGTCATCTCCAGTTTCTGCCACTGGAAGAGAAAAGAAACGCTAAACGAGATTAAGTCGAAAGTTTTCTCTTAATCCTGCTCCTTTGGAAGTTGTATTCATTAATTTTTTCATTCATTCATTCAATCATTATGGACTTATATAGCACCACTTCAAGAAATCTACTCAGGAGCTCTCCCAGCCAAGCCTTGGCAAAAAAGACGAGAGATTTATGTTTATGTATATGAAATATTGCATCGTAACATGTTGTTTTGTAATATAGTAAGAGCGGTGCGCAGACTTAATCCCGACTGCGATGAATAATAACGATAAACTAGTTGACTGAATGAGTAATCAAACGAATCACTGACTAAATGAATGAAGCAAATTTTAGTTAATTATTTAAATAGATTAACAGACTGAATCATCAACTGAAAACACAAGACAACGTTTGAAACCTTCTCGTACTGAATCAATGAATGAGCAGCAAGACCAAAAATAACTACCTAAATATATATCAAACACCTCGTCCTACTCATGAGCAGAGTACGGGTGCAACTTGTGCATTTCTGACACAAAAATCAGCATATTTTAAAACTGCTGTGCAAGCCGAAAATCTGATTTTCAATTGGTCGATTAATAGCGAATATTCTATTCAAAACTAAATAAATTGCAATAAATAAACATTCGTTGGTTGGTTCACCTTGCAGAGCGGTTTAACACTGGTCGTCATCTGAAAGTCCAGCTTACAGAGTTCGCACGACTTCGTGTTGGCGCTCTTTATCCACTGCTGAAGACAAGACTGGTGCACGTACTTGAGGGTGCCAGAGCACGAACATGGCGAGATCAGCGGGGCACCACGCTCCGCCTCGCAGTGGCATATCCGGCACGCGTCTACAGACGTTGAGACAAGTGATGCGTAGGAATTGCTGCTGTCCAGCTTCTGACTCGGGGCAGTGTAGCAGACAACTTCCTGTAGTTCAGTTTCAATCAGTTTATTCTAATAAAAAACTCTACTTTAGAAAAAAGAAAGTTTCCTTAAAATGTGCAGTTATTGCAATTTATATTGGCGTTGTGCTAGTCCTAAATATTAATGTTTACTCTTACAACTTTTTGTGTAATGTTTCTGGGGAGAATGGAACAAAATGGCGCCTTGGAGAAGAGTCAATTCAAACTTTCATTTTTAACGACCACCCTAATGTATGTGTGCGCACTTGCCTATTCAAGGTTTCTACTCAGAATTGCTCCCGACTACAGCGAGAACACTGTATCGGCGTTTCACGCCGAAGCGCAGAGCAAAATTTGTGAGTGAAGGACTTGCCCGAGGTCCCTACACAGCAGCTTGAGGTGGATCCGAACCTGCAACCCTCCGGCTGCAAGGCAACGAACATACCGACTACACCACCATGCCCCACATGATGCCACAATACTTAATAATCATCCCAAATTATAAATTCAGCCCTACACTTGTTGGACTTGACGTCATAAGATGGTCAACAAAACAAAGTGAGTCAACAAAGTGGGTCTACAAAGTGGGTCTACAAAGTGGGTCAACAAAGTGAGTCGACAAAGTGGGTCAACAAAGTGGGTCAACAAAGTGGGTCACAACCTCACCTGAATGTCGCCAGTCTGTTCACCATCTTCCGGTTCTACGACGAGAGTCTTAAGCACAACATTCTGCATCTCAAGCTCCGAGTCAACTAACACCATTTCTAAAACACACACAGCACAAGGATGACACATAATGTAAAATAATACAGAACTTACGCAGTATCAAAACACTTGATAAGAAAAGTTAAGAATATTCTTTACTTTACCAATTGTTATCCGTACGTTGGTGTACAGAGATGGTGATTAAACATACAATATAATTCAAAGAAGTGATCAAGACAGTCAAATGTAAAAAAAACACATTAACCTACATAAAAAATCGTAAATCATCCTAATAATTGAAAGTCTTTCACATCAAAACATCTGCTTGAGGGATTGTGCGGTTATGGGCGCAGGTGATAGAAGGTGGTTTTGACCGGCAGAAGCAGGTCATGCAATACATGGCCCCAATTCACGAGGACAGTGCTCAGTAAAGAGCTTGGAATCTGCCTTAACACATAATTGCTCAAACAATGGAGAGTATTCAGGGAGGAAATGGAGTCAAATAATGTGGCGCATGGTAGACTGGAGTCATTTTCTGGTCACCATATGGATTTACTGGCATATGTGTGATGTGGCAACCCGATTGACAAGGATGCCATAGGCATAATTATGAATTGCTATATGGTGTTGTCTGGACTTGTTCACTTTTAAAGTGGTGGTGGTGATGAATTACTTACACACTTATATTTTGTCACGGGATATATTATATATACACACTAGCTGTACCCGGCCACGCGTTGCTGTGGCAGAAAAGACTCTCCCCTCCCCCTCCCCCTCCCCCTCCCCTCCCCTCCCCTCCCCCTCCCCTCTTCCTTCCCCTTCCCCTCCCCTCCCCTCCCCCTCCCCCTCCGTCCCGCTCCCCCTCCCCCGCCGCCTCCCTCCCCTCCCCCTCCGTCCCGCCCCCTCCGCTTCTTTCCTCCTTCAACCAAGAAGGCCGCAAAATAATTACGCGAATCGCTTATGACGTCACGAGACGCAACCTCCAATTCATGTTTCGTCTGCATGGTCGCAGTCACTGTGAAGGCGTTTGTGAATCTGGCAACGTGCGGTTTTCAATTTGGAAATGGCGGTCGAGCGGAATGCAAAGTTCACTTTTTGTGGAAAATATTGCGTTTATTCGGAGAAAAAAAAAGTTGGAAACTCTCTGATAGGAATGGAAGGTTTTGTGAAATTTTCAAAACAATCTGTGCGGTACGTTTCGAGAACACTTTACACAAACTATTGGAAAGTTTCATTTTTATATATATAGATACGCCACAAGCAAAAACCACAAAGTTACAATTCACAGAAAATAGAAAGTGATAACAATAATCAGTGGTTTCTACCGATTTTTGAACGTAGACTGGCAAAATCCTGTTTGTTTTTCGGCGACCAGCAGAGTGGAAGCAATGCTTTTTCCCTGAAAACAAGAACATGTTAGTTTAATTGGTGATGAAGTCAATCTCCATCAGAATCTTACACATCTAACAATGTCCATATAAACAAGTGCATTGTGCACGGTTAGTAATAAAATTCATAACAGGTACAAGGTCACACTGGTCAGCATATAACTCCAACGCAAGAAGAGCTGTAGTTTCATATGGATCAATGAGCCTAACGACAGAGAGAAATTGCAAGTTTCGAGCCCATTTTTTAAAGGAAGGCAGTGAATTTGAGCAATGAAGAGAGCGTGGCAGTCGATTCCATTCTTGGCAGAGACACAGAATGCATGCAAGCCCATAGCGCTCATCTAAAAGACCTGAACTTAATGATCGCAGGCAACGAGGAGGAATATAAGGCCCTTGTAGTGACTGAAGGTAGGGAGGTGTGGTGCATTGTTTGTTCAAACAGTTAGACACACAGTTGTTTCGGTCTCTTATATTTACATTTGGTCGGCCCTTAATCTCAGGTCTGCAATGTTTGCTTCTTCTACTTTTTATGCTTCTATATCTTTTTTTCCAATCGGCTAAGGATCATTCTGTTTGACTAAATCCGATCACCCCTCCTCTTCCTGCACACAAAATATATGAATGGTCCCAGTGCCCCTTCAAGATAACTACATGCAGAGGCATGCCCGAACCATGCACAGCAAATAAGAGCAGCCAGGCATGTTACATGGAAGGGAACACAGGTCAGAGGGAGGTTATTACAAACAGAGGAACCCCCAGCCGAGTCAGTTGCTCTGTTTGATGGTTGTGCGTCCATGTGGAACCACAAAGTCACCTCTGTGAGCCCAGAGAGCGGTGATCAGCGCAAGCCGAAGTTAGAGTTAAGAGATCCCAAAGATCGACAGGCGCACTGCCATGAACACAGTGTAAGGCGATAGAGGAAATTTCTACAATGGTGACTGTACAGTATTAGATTGAAGTTCACAGGGCCGGCAAGAGAAATTCCGGGCCTCTGGACAGAGCAGTCAAAAATGTCTAAACTATTTTAGGTTTTACAAGAGAACATTTTGTCCATTGACCCATTTCTCGATGGGTTTGGAAATTCAACTGACTATGGTTCTACCTCGGTGACCACCTGACTAAGCACTGTTCTGTGATAATAGAACTATAGTTCTAGACTATTAACCATTTCAAATTAGAAGTTACTGCAAAGGAATCTTTAGAAACTAAGCCCTCCCGTGAACAGTGTATACAAAATATGGCACAAGATAAGGGATAAAAGGTACAATGTGGAATAAGTGAGTGTAAGTGATTTAATACATGGTGTGGTTAATCTCTATAATGACTCGGTAGCAAGTAAACATCATGGCGACCAAAGATCCGCTCATAATAGAGCGCGGTCACGTGACGGCAAAAGTAGCCCAATATTTTCGCGGCCTACGAAGATGTATAAGCCAATGTTTTCGCGAAAGTAAGTAAGTAAAAATACCATGAAAAGGTTATTTTCATGAATATTAATACGCTTAAATAAGCTAAAGAACACAACAAAATCGATGGACCTTAACACATTGGCCGCCATCTACGAGATCTCTCGCGGTTTTTACCGCGAGATCTTGCGGAGATATCTCGCGGTAAAAAAACCGCGAGATCTTGCGGAGATATCTCGCGGTAAAAAACCGCGAGACCTTGCGCTTACCGCGAGAGATCTCGTATTTATGAAAATAACCTTTTCATGGTATTTTTACTTACTTACTTTCGCGAAAACATTGGCTTATACATCACCGTAGGCCGCGAAAATATTGGGCTACCTTTTTGCCGTCACGTGACCGCGCTCTATTATGAGCGGATCTTTGGTCGCCATGATGTTTACTTGCTACCGAGTCATTATAGAGATTAACCCATGGTGTATGTAACAGACCTGTACTGAGTCTTCTTCTATAAAATAATGAAATGCGAATTCTCTAACATAATTTCTAGCTGCAACAGTGGACCTCAATCTAACCAAAACAACAAGTCAGACTGCTAGATCAGAATCACGCTCTTTTCCTTCCACGCAGGATGTATGAATCAACAGTCAAAATCTTTTGTTGCTAAATGGACACCTGTGACCTAGTTACCCTGTTAGTACAACATAACTCTATAAATACCGTAGATTCTTTCGAAACACCAATACTGGTAACAATGAAACAATAATAAACGAGTTAAGTTTGCGGAAGTTAAAGCACGATTCCGCAACTTTTCAGATTTGTAGTTTCTTTAAAAGTTAGATTCAAATGCAATCTGTAAATACCAGAAATATCGGCACAGTTGAGAAGAGATGTATACAGCAATTTAAAGTATCATGTTACTGATGGCTGCGGAAAACAAAATAAACATGGCATGTACAAACGTAATTATCGGCTCAATTTAACCAGTTTTTACATAGAAAACCTAAGTATCGTTTATTACCTTGGCTCATAAAAGTCTAAAACAAAGAAAATTCGACATAAGTGTAGAAAATTAGATAAATTCTCCAACATATCTCGACAAATAACACATCTTTTCTCCGATAGCACACACCACAGACATAGAAGTCAAATAGAGAGAACAACCACTCAGTTGCAATAATTATTTCCTGAGGTAAACCAATTTTACTTTTACACATGTTCTTTCCATCCATTTCTATTATTATCGAACGCATTATTTAAAATTTAGGTTGGCCAGATGCTCGGTTTATAACCATAATTATGTCATTTAGCTGTCAATCATGACTCATGCCTGTGTGGCCTGGAGAACTTGCAAATGCCGTCCAATAATAAAGAAACTGGAACTAAATTTGTGCTTAGCATCGCTACCAGTATTTTATATAGATAGGCTAATGTATTATAACTTGCACAAGTTATTACTTTATCGACAATATAGTTATCTCTACAGGTACGCTGCTAAGCCACTTTTTAAACCAAAGTCTGGAGGCGAATTGGATATAACACACTGGCATGGAGATCAGCGGAGCGGAGTTCGATTTCCGAAGTCCCTATAATTTATTATAGGATAGGCCTAGTCGTGCTTTGTAGGCTGCTATTAGCGTCGTGTATCGCATGCTGTCTGCTCTGTTAGTAGTTGGGATTGATGTTAATTAGGATTTTTTATTGCTTGTAGGCTACATATGCAATTCTGTACGTTTGCAAGCGTTTCATTAAATAGAAAAAAGTATATACCTAGCATTTTTAATTCTTGATCAATCGTCTGTTAAAGGACCAATTCACAAAACGCTGCTATTTATGCACTAAAGAAGCGAATTTCGAATTATTTAGATTCCGCCACACTGTGGTTCAGCTGTTTAATTTGAAAAGGTTCCCAAAACCTTACGGACGCACAATTTATCGTGCTTACTTACCAATATTTGTACTCAGAGCTATGTAATCCTTGGTGTAATGCATGGTTGATTTCCGTTCTGTCGGCCATTTTGTGTAGAAGAGGCAGATTTGGCATTTTTATAGTTATTTTGTGTGTATTGATCGTTTAAAAATTCCAATCAAGTTCGCCATGAGTGACCGAGAGGTATGTTGTTGAATTAATTCGTTGTAGGTAGGTAGCAGCGATCCATTCTATCTTATACATCGTTGCTCTGATGTCACGCGGCATAGTTCCTTACCTTGGTGTCGCTCCATCTACCATCTTACCTGTAGACGCGATATCTGTCTCTGACGTTTGATAAGCGCTATGCTCTTCGTTCTGCTGTGAAGGGGCAACTCTAGTCCCACGGCAAGGATTCTATATTAGAGGATAGGTTACTTGTGAGTATGCTGTGGTCATGATTTCACTTCCAGCAATAGATGGCGCTCCACTTATAATTCCGTTTCTATCGCTAAGGATCATGTTTTGAATCTTCAAAGACATTTGTTTATTTAGCAAACATGATTATTCGTCAATCTGCTTTCATAGATGTAACTAATTGAATGCTTTTATTCTGTAAATAACATTTGAAATTTTCCGGAACTCCGATTATCGCCCAAAAACTTGTACAAGGCGGCTAAAGAAGAACATGCCAGTCCTGTGTATAAAGAGTCCTTGGTCCCACGGTATCGCTTGAATGCCAGGCAACGCCGAGCTTTCTGCGTTGTATGGCATTCCATAGATGGAATCACCTGGTAGTTGGCAGTACTGTTCTATTGAAGTTGGTGCAGCCATATTGTTTACATGGAAATCTATACATAGTAACAGCTTGCTGATGTTTGTGCTGCTGTAGGACAGCCGTTCTGCTTCTCGTTCTCATTCCAGACACGGATCGAAAGACAGATCGTACAGGTCTCGTACTAGGTAATGCAACAATTTCAAATTTTAACAAAATGGACGTGATTTATCAAGTGCATGGGTTTTGAAAAATAAAATAAAATTTCCTATGTTGATTTGTGATTTTAGGAACACAACGGTAGTTAATAATTTTTTCGCCTTTTAAAAGAAATCAAATGAATTTCATGTTATGTAGCACATTCTGCATGATTATAAGTTTGGACATGGCCACAGTCTATTTCCTGCATGCAGTTTACAGGCTACCTAAACACTGGTGCCATTACCATATCGAATCATTGTTAGCACTAATTTACATGTAACTGGGAAGTAGAAACTGGGATATTGATGAGTAACTGGGATTATTCTGAGGAAACATTTGCTAAATTAGTGCACATGTGCTCAATACACGTTGGGCTAGCTGTTTAACAGCTTTCACCATTGACACGTTATTACTCACTGCGTTATAATGTAAATTCTATGAATCTTGGTAGGTAAATTGCCTCAAGAATTAGTTCAGTTGTAGCATGTAGCCTTATTATAAGACAGAACTAGTTGTGGCTCCAAGAGATCAAATGTCGTGATGAGTTTGAAATGTGCTTTTTCCCCAGTTAAATTTTGTTTGTATTTCCAGATCCAGAAGCCGCCGTAGACGCTCCAGGTCGCGTAGCCGCGGCAGAAGACACTCCAGATCAAGGTATGCACAGTTCGACCCTTGGAGTATATTATCAGCGGGTGTCATTTAAAAGTTCTGCTGTAGTGTTTTTTATTTGAGTTGCGGACAATTTTGGTGCAACACTATATACAATTATATATGAATGTATACATATATATGTGTGTGTGTGTTTGCTTGTATGTATGTATATATATATATATATATATATATATATATATATTAGGGTGATAATACTGATTAAAATAAATTAATGTCCAAACTTTGATTGTGATTAATTGATAAAATTTAAATAATTTGGTCAATGCTAAGTACTAAGCGACGGTGTTAGATCTTGCTATGCTTTAACTTTTATGGTTCCAATAAGATTTATCAATTCGGGATGTTTGATTGTATAGTGGTCTTCACGCTGGACTGTCCATCAAGGAGTTTAGGGTTCAAATTTCCACCATGGTAGGCATCTGAAATCTCTGCTCCAACTCGAGATGTTGAGTAAGTTGACTGGTCATCTGTGCTCATGTGCTGAGGCTAATAAAATGCAGTCGCTACCTACTTAACCCTTTCCCGTTTGCCCCGAGAATATCCACTGAAAACACTGGCTTTACGGGAAAAATGAATGGGTAAACGGTTAAGGGACTGCTGTCCTTCCTACTTAAGGTTACTTGATTCTCGTTTCTGTTGATTCCCATTCTCCTTGATTCCCATTCTGATTTTCATTAAGTTTTATTTTTCAATGCTGATGTTTGTTAGATCGCGAAGTTATTCTCGTTCTCGATCACGAAGCTACGGCAGAAGGCGATATTCAAGAAAGTGAGTACAAGATGACTGTGTGAAAATTATCTGTCTAAAGATGACCGTAATTTGCTGTTGCTGCTGTAGAATTTTGTGGTGTCTCTGATGCTTTTAATAGACACAAATGATTGATACGGGTACTTGCCTTTCTTTGGGATTGTGCTTTACATGCAGAGTTTTTTATTTGTTTTTCTAGTGACAGTTTTTTATTTGTTTTTTAGTGACAGTTTTTTTATTTCGTTTTCTAGTGACAGGGACGAGCGCAACAGTTACCACAGAAGTCGGAGCCGATCGCCAATGTCACACAGGCGCCGTCATATGGGCGACAGGGTAAGATATTTGCTTTTCCGACCGGGTAATTAATACTTTGCATTGTAACTGAGTCCAGGGCTGCACTGGTAAAGTTTGAGGTGAGTACGTGCAGCTGGAAAAAAACTTTTCGGCAACATTTTCTGACGATTTTTTCAGTCATCGCATGATTTTTCGCCCGAAAACATTTCGCCGCGCCGTAAAACGATGTAACTTTAGGATTTTTTTCTTCTAATGCCGCGATCTTATCCTGTTTTCTGCTCGTCATTTTATTTCTATGAACTTTTTGCTTTTGTCTTTGTGAGTTAAGTATACGCTGTATACCCTCGTTTTCAGAACTACATACACAATACCAATTTTTTGTGAGGTGTGTACACGCTCTATACCCTAGAGTACAGCCCCTAACTGTCTATACAGTTATCTCGTGTAGGGTTATTTGTGAGCAATAGAATAATAGTAACAAATTCTGTTCTTGCAACTGTAGGAGCATCCAGGTGCAAGTCGTTGTCTCGGCGTGTTTGGCCTGAGCTTGCACACGCAGGAGCGTGACCTTCGCGACGTCTTTGAGCGCTTTGGACCGATCGACGAACTTCAGATCGTCTACGATCATCAGACGGGATGCTCGCGAGGATTTGCATTCATCTACTACAAACACATCGAAGATGCAGTGGAGGTATGTGAGATGGTCAATAATGCTCTTTGCATTGACGCTTGATTCTTGTTTATTTGTCAATATTTGCCGCAAAAGTATTATTCAAATATGGTTTACATTGTGCTTGATTCTTGTTTATTTGGCAATAGCTGATACAAACAATATTAATTAATTAATTGAATTTGTATAGCGTCTCTTCAAGGGGATATACTTAGTGCTCCCAATCTCAACGTGGCCAAATAAAACTCTAAATGTGAGAGAGGAATGCCTAAAGAGTTGTAGAAAGCAATTAGAGCATCAAGGGTAGGTTGTTCCAGGTTGTGGGTCCTACTGCCGAGAAGACACGAGTTTTGCATAGTGATTAGTGAATGCAACTGTTTCAAAATCAGTACTTAATTTTAAGTTAGGGTGGACTTTAAAACTTTCTTTATACTGGATGTGCGTGATGGATGGACTTCCTTTTGCACGAATATTGACACTGAAGTACCTGTTTTATTGGCAATTCTATATATTCCCTTCAATCCTAGCTTGGTTATTGGGTTATTATTATAATTATTCATGTAGTTATTAAGCACTGCGAGCGCCTGACGAAATCATCAGTTAATTGAGTTGAGGGATCGTGCATGAAACTTGCATGAAGAACTAGTTTAGACATGCATGTCCTTAAAAATGAATAAATTTCTTGCTAAGTTTCCCTGGGTATTTTATTGAGTGATGCGATTAAAGAGTGTGTACTTTTGGGTTTTTTCTGCACAGGCAAAGGAAATGGGGGCGGGCACCGAGATTGACGGCCGAAGAATTCGTGTGGACTATTCGATCACTGAGCGAGCGCACACTCCGACGCCTGGGGTTTATTTGGGCAGACCATCCGCGTATGTATCACTCACTGTGTTCTATTGTGCATTTATTTTTGAAGGAAATCTTGCTGTCATAACACTGTGAATGAAATTGAAAGAAGATATGGCTGCTAATGTAGCATTTGAGATGGGATTGTTCGACCTGATAATGTGGCTATTTGAACCGGCTTACAATTCTATGTGCACTTGTTATAGCGCCCCTTCAAGCTCTCGCTACTCAGAGGCGCTCCCGAATGCAGAGAGGACACTGCATCGAAGTTTCACGCCGAAGCGCTGAGCAATTGTGAGCGAAGGACTTGCCCAAGGTCCTTACGCGGCGAGGTGGATTCGAACCTTGTACCTTCCGGCTCCAAGGCGACGACGCCACCACTACACCACCGCGCCCCACAATTGCAGAGAGTGAGACATGGTGGCTCAATGAGACCAACGTCTGAATTGAATTAATTATAAACCGTGAAGACTTTCAATTTTGTGCTACAGATTAACAATTCAGAATTGTTTCCTTTTTCACTGTTACGCTCCTTTCGAGGCTAACTTCGTTTCTTGTATGATGTATGTTGTGCTTTCTCTTATTGCAATTTATCGGTTACGCTAGACTTTCCGTATAACCTGCTACAGTATAACTTGAATTCTATTTTATATAACATGTGTACTTGTGTAGGTAGTTGATTCCTGTATTTATAACACATCATTATATCGTTTGGTCAAAGGAAAAAATTGATGATTAATTAGGATTATTTTGACTGTATTGATCAGTTTTAATCTCTTTCTTTTCTTCAGGAGTGGCTACCGAAATCAACGTCGGTCACGCTCGCCTTTTGGCGGCAAACAGCGTTATTCTCGCTCGTATTCACGGTCTCCCTCCTACTCGCCACGTAAGTATTGAAAACTGGTTTGTGACAAATTTTTTAAAAAATTTATTGATTTTTATAAGTAGAAGCCTAGCATTTTACAACATTCTGAAGTGTTGAATTTCTACTGTTCTAGGTTAGCAGAGCAAGATTTGTTTTGAAATTATTCTTGAAGTTGTTTGGAACTTCCTTGTAAAGAGACCTTACAGTATTATTGATTCACACGTTTTAAAATAGAATGTTTGCTTAACCTTTACCGCTCATGAGTCCGCTCCCAAATTTTGGCCAATTAATTATTAATCTGAGGGGTAAAGGTTAACCAATAACCATGCGACTTTCAATGGCGTCAGGGAGTTGTGAGCAGATCTAATTTTCAGAGGATGAGATGGCCTTTTGGCAACCAATAATGTGGTTCCTGGTACAGTAATTGTTTTACTATTGTTATTATGATGTTAGATGTAATTACAGCAAATATTTACACCAGTTAGCAAAACAATAGTTGCTATAATTGTATAGTAAAAAAATTTCTGATGTGCTGTTATAATTATTGAATCTCTTGGTTTCTGCAGAACTTTGCTATTAATTATCTGTCTAAACTTCAGTTCTAACCAATAACAATTTTATTTTACACATTGTTTAGCTTTACTAGATGACCAGTGGTTATAGCTGATCTTGTTGATTTGTCACAAAGACTGTATTTGACTTATTTTTTCCTGCAGGTCGGTACTACTAGCACTGGATTTGTGTGAGGGGCCAGTGAATTTGGCAATCTTACATAAGTAAAACACGAGATGGCTGATGTTTGCGTAGATGTTGCAGCCTGAGATGTTGGACTAATAAACTACTACACTTGGTATTTCTAAATACTTGTTTTTGACTAACAAGAAAACTGTGCAATGTTGCATTCTTGGTTTATGTAGCGTAGAATGTCAAGTCTATTCTCGTATAGCTTTTGGTTTCTTTGCCGTGTATACTGTATATGACTGGTTTTGTGTTTGTGCTATTTGAAAGAGAGCTGCTTTTTGTCTGCTATCCTCTTTTAACATGATGAGTAGTTTCAGTAAAAATCTTTTGACTAAAATTTTGCTAATCTTGCGCTAATTGCCTGCATTTTGTTGTTTATAAGGTTGAAGAGAAAATGTAAAAGAAGAAAAGAAACAGTTGAAGAAGCTTAAAAATGGCAAATTTTAGAATCTGAAATGCTCTCTCATGACCTGAGTTTTGAGAAGATTTACCCATGTAAACATGAAAAAGGTGTCCCAAAGCTCATGAAGGTTTGCAAGAGCAAAACTGGAAGCCCCTGGTTCTATGAATTACAGATTTGATGAAAACTGGAGAAGCTTGCTTTGAAATGCAGTTTTGAAGATAAAAGAGTTGAAATAGGCAGAATAACCTGATTAGAAGATTTATTTGAAGACTGAAGATTTGATTAGTCAGAAGATTTGAAGTGAGAAGACCTGGATTAGGAGATCTTAATGGTTTTGAAGATTTTTAGCGGGCTGATTGAAGATCCACTATGGCTTTGAAGATTCAAAAATGAGCAAGAAGAATCTGATTAGAAGAGGCAGAAGATATCAGTTTGAAGATCTAAAAGGCAGAACTTTGAAGATTAATGTTTCTAAAGATGGAAGATTTGAAGCAGGCTTTAGAGCACAGTTTTAAAATTCATACTTCTGAAGATTGAAGAATTTGAAAGTCATTAAGAAGATTTTGTATAAGGTGAAGATTTTTTAAACAGTTGCCTTGTGGAATGTCTCCTTCAGAATATGAAAAGTAAAGTTTAAAAATTTGTGAAGACCAGTGGAAGAAATAACATAAAGATTGGAATATGAGAAGATTGAAATATGATGCCTTGTTAAAGGTGGACCAAATCAGGTATTAATTAATTACTGTAGTTCTAATGAATTTGGACAAGCAAATTGACAATGAAAATTTAACTTCTACGTTAAGTTTAGGTCAAAGTATACACTTAAAAGTTTCTATTATACTATATCTTTATTTATATCTTGTTATCAATTCATATGCATGTTGTCAGCGCAAACAGAGTATAACTTTGGCTGGCAGGTAAAAGTTCAGTTTACACATTGAAAAACTCTTGCCTCACAGGCGTTTCTGAAGAAGATCACAGAAACATAACTGTCCTTCTGAAGTTTAATTCTAGACCGCACACTTGTTTACAAAAATTAATAGTATACAATGTCATGAATGTGACATCATGGTTAGTATCCAGTATCCTGGCTTTGTGATACACTGACAGTGGGTTGTCATGCAGCATCTCCAGACAGGATTTATTTATTTCCTTGGTCACTGTTCTTCACACTAAAACTCACTGGGTTGCCATTGACTGGTGAGGGCATACTGGGCGGTGCACGTATGCCACCACCAAGCCCATGACACTTCAATAAAAATGATCAATTGAATGTATGCGTAATTTAAAAATTTTGCAGGTAAGAAGTTCCTGTGGTTTGACTAGTGACTGTGCAGTTCCCTACATTTACAGTGATCAAAGTTTAAGTGTTCAAAATGTTGTCTTGCATACAATGTATCAATGAATTGGTTGATGTTTGATTAAATATATTAATATTTTACTGTCTTTTGTGGGGGTTTGTGAGCTTATGATCTTTTCTAGTTTACAATTTGACTGCAATTTGACCATTTCCTCTGCAATAGCTCTAAGGTGCAAACTTAACAGCATAACAAAAGTTTTAAGTGGTTTAGACTTTAGAAGCACTGCAAATTAACCTGGAGCTCTTAAAGCCCAATTTTCCCAGCTTCTTCGTCCATCGAGACAGTACTGTCATCCATACGGCTCCTCATGTCTACAACTCTGTGAGTGAAGAATATCTGTCCTAACATTCCTTTGGGTTTCTTAATTGGAACCCGCGACCTCCCGAGTTGCTTGTATTCAGTGAGCTAACAGAAAAGAGAGAAGAAGCTGCAGCATTAATAATAAATAACATTTTTATTTAATTCAAAGCATGCAAGCGCACTGCACATTACATATACAAGTTATGCGGTAATCTTAGCTTCAAACTTAACTGTACTAAGTACTAGCTGAACAAAGAATGATAATTATTGAACTGTATGATCGGATGTGTGAAGCTGGATTGCTCAACAAAAACAAAACTACAGAATTCTTGTAAGACATTAAATGACACTAGGCCTACTTTGTCATGTCACTGGATTCTAATTACATGCATCTGCTCGGTAATAGTTTATATGGCCTGAATGCAAAAATTGAAGTGTGTCTCATAATATTTAAAGAGTGGTTGCACTCGTTATCTTCATCTGAGCCACTTTATGAGGATTGTAAAAATAGGCGTTGGCAAGTTATCTCAGATCAGACAAGTAAACACATCATTTAAGCTGACGGGTGGTGTATTGGTACAGGTTATAATAAAAAAAGACCATGCAAATACAATTGTACCCAAACATCGTTATAAGTTTATAACACATCGAAGTAATAATTGGTGATAAAAAAATACAGATTAAAGTTAATTAGAAGTTAAGTAAATGTCGATAATATTATTGTCAAGTCACTGTAGCTTAGGTGACAAATCCCATTCCAATCAACGCGTGGTGTCTCGTGAACGAAACCTTCGAGAGTAGGCCTACCCATGCAGTTACCCATTCTGGCACTCTCAGTACACAAGAAGATCGTAGTGGATATGCCATCCTGCATGTGTCAGTTTGAATAAATAATAAAAACGTGTTTGTGTAAACAGAGAGCCTGATTAATAAAACAAGTAAGAATATTCTTTAATCAAAGATATTAGAGTCGTAGACTACGACTCTAATATCTTTACTTTAATATGATCAGTTGCAAAACAGCTTTTAAAAACTAAAGTGTCCCAGGAAAGTCTACTCATAATTTTTAATCTTGAACAAAGAAGTCTTAAGGCTGTTTAGAAGAGCGATAATTATTGTGAGTTATTCAAGACATTTTTTTTATTATGGCTCTCAATAATATTGAATTAATAATAATTGCCAGACATGACAGCTGTTTCTCAGTGATGAGTTTTATAAGCTTACACCGGCCGTGCACTGTCGGTGGGAAAATAAATCAATCAATCAATCAAGATGTCTAGTGGTAGGCCCTATGCCGAGGCTAAGAAAATTAAGTCGGTAAAACCTAGGAATAATTCGATATTAGTCCCAGGTAAAACTTCATACTTATGGTTGTCTTAGGACCAGCCTAAAGTACTACTTTGCTGCTTCTTACAACATGCTAAGGTTAATTATTAACCAACTTGAAGCCAGGATCATGCTCATCAGAAGAGGTCACTAACTCACTATCATGTTGTATTCGTTGCCATAGTCTCTCGATCATCCATCGAAGGTCAAGAGAAACCCTTGGACGAAATCCGTGGTTGCACAGATGTCTCTGAAAATACGCCGAGCGACTGAAAAACGCGTAAAAAAGCACTCGAACCGAGTGATGTGCGCCCGGTGTATAGCCTGAGTATACATGGAGAACTTCAAGGTTCGACGAAGACGCAGTGAACCGGAAGATGTAGAAATCTCGTGCTCGATTTGTCATTAGCATGTCACGACTAATAATTAGTAAATAAATGTAAAAGCGTTAGTCACAACAATAACCTACTATATCCTGGAGATATTTACCGGAGAGTCGTATAATTATTGTTTGCGGCTGGTGTTTCAAGTGTTGGATTTTGAGGTAATGCATGAGGACGGCTTACGTGGGGACTGATTAGTAGTGGACAGCAAAAGATTACTCAATAGTATTTAAATTCAACGAAAAATTCAATTAGAATTGTTTGTTGGATGGCGTTTAGATACGAGTTAGAAACCCTGCTAATGATGTTTGCAACGTTAGTTGTAAAGTGCGCCAAAGCTCTGTATGCTTTTAGATAACATGTCGAACCCCAGGGAGTTAGTGCTGATGTCAGCTTTAAAAGTCTCCGAAATGTCTTAAGGCCGCACATGCGGCAGGGATCTGATGCACTGATGCGATACCAAGTCAAATTCAGGCGAAATACTGCAGACGAGAGGACGGTTATCGATCATTTTAGAAATTTAACGAGTTGGTCTGGGCCGTTGTGAAGTTGGCAATGTGTAAGAAGGTTGAGCATTTGGCTTCAAGGTGAAGATGCACTTTTGATGTGCTGAAGTACGGTAAGTAAGCAAGTGAAGGGATTTAAGGGTGATTGTGACTGACGTCTCGGTAAATCGTAAACAGTATGGCCACCGTAGATGCGTGCATAACAGAGCGGCCCGACATACGGCCCAATATTTCCGCGAAAATTAAAGCACGCTTCAATTTCATCAGAATGACTGCACTAACCCTAAAACTAACCCTAACCGACCCTCACGACGCCTAACCTGAGCCCTAACCGACCCTCACGCTTTGCATGTTGGTATGCGTGTTGCGATATCGTCCATAGGCGGCACGCTAATTTTATTGCATTCGTTGGTGGCCATACTGTTTACGATTTACCGAGACTTCAGTAACAATAACCGATTTAAGAACTTGGGTTATGTGGTGGTGTTTAGTAGACCAGGATTGTGGTTGCAGAAGAATGTTCTGGATTGTTTTTTAAAGACATTTGAGATGAGTCGACGTCATAAACAGGGAGATGCAGCAGTCAAGTTTGGAGAAAATATAGTTGAGGCAATCCTTCCTGGCTTGGTTTTCTCTGTGTGTTCTTTGATCCTTCTCAGATAATTATCATGTAGAAATTTAACCAAATTGCAATATGAGGCAGAGATGATGCAATCCCTTGCCTGTATTCTTATCCGACTGTTCACACTGACAGTGCCCATCGTATAAGGGTGATGCTAGCGATCTTTGTTATCACACCGTGTCATTATTAAACTAAAACTACTATATCTTTAGCTTCAGTGTATAAGGGTCGATGGCCATTCCTATCCATCACCATTAGACCTGGCAATGACTTCAAATGGTCAGCCAATCTGAATCCCGCTTGACCCTAAAGTGACTTGAGGTCAATGACTTGGAGCCAAAACGACTTGGCAAAAAAACAACTGGCTTCCCCGATGTGAAGTCGACTTCTGACATGGTAATAAAGCTAATGACCATTACCATAGGCCTGATGATGATGGTTCTCTGCCTGAAGGCAGGTTCATTGGCTTTTACGCCCCTGGGAATGAGATGAATGAGGTGGTTTCCCGTTGCCTTCCCCACAGACAATGATGGGTAAGCAACTTGCCCAAGGTCGCTCCGCAGCACTTTGCGCCACCGCGTCCCACACATGCTAGCCCGAGATATCTAAATCTCTAAATGTCAACTCCCAGCCCGGGGCTTGAACTGCAGCCCATTATATCCAACAGACGAATGCCGCTCTCGCTTACCGTTGTAGCTAACTAGGCCAGTTATCATAGGCCTAGGTATGGCTAATAATGCAAGAAACCAAGCAGATTTTGACTGGCAAGCATTAATTTCATATACCGATGAAATAAATTGTTCAAAGTTTATTAAGCCTATTTATATAATGCTGTCTACTTGGTTTGAACAGTTTATGGGGCTTATGGGCTATATAATTATGGCTCATTATAGCATAACTACATGTTTAACATTGTTTTTAGTTGACAATATGGCAGCAAATTGTTATGAGTTTTTAACGTGTCTATTTTATTGTCAGTGATTATTCAGATTGCAGTCACTATTATTATATTATTTTACATACAATAACAAATTATAGGAATAGATCGCCCGAGGGCAGTTTAAATCTACTTGTGGCAAAAACAACTTCAAGTTACTTCTCTCTGCAGAATTTGACTTGGGGTCAGTTGCACCCAACTACCAAGCTATGTGTTTTATTAATTTTTTAAAATTAAAATAAGTATTATTTTTATGTGGTCCTGGCAAATTGTGTTACAGGTTCTGTTCTTGGCCGGCCTCTCGTGGCCATAGATGGCAGGGCTATTTGAGATCAGTCCGGATGACCTGGAGTTCCATGAGCTCTGTGACGGTGGAAACTATGGATGTGTCTACCGAGGAATGTGGAGGTCAAGAGACCGTGAGGTTGCGGTCAAGAAGGTCCTTACCCTCGGCAAAGAGGTAATTGTTGCTGCTTGCAACTCACTCGTTCATTCAAGTATTTGTATAGCACCTTATCAAGGAAATTGCTCAGAGGTGCTCCCGACTCCAGCACGGCCAAAAAGAACAGTTTTCAGATGCTTAACCCTTTATTGCCGGAGAGTATAGGATTTCTCATACCATTTACTACCATCTTGGCATTAAAGGGTTAAAGAACGTGTCAGAGAGTAACCCAGGGAACAGGCATGTAGCTCAAGAGTGAGGCTATTCCATAATGCCAGGCCAATCACAGAAAAAGCACGGCTTTGCATGATAGAGTTATGTATATGGCATGAGAACTTCCATATGTAGAGTGTTTTACACAAACTGACTAATTGGACCTTTCTTTGTTTATTTGCTTTTGAGGATTAATCGTGTTTGTTTATGCTAGTTATGTTTGTCCACCGAAGTTTGGCAGATGGTTTAACAAAGAACATACTTGATTGCTTACTTGCTTACTTACCCCTACTTACCTACTTACTTACTTACTTACTTACTTTGTAACATGTAATCGAAGAACCTCACAATGCTCACTTAACATGTTGAATCAATTACCGGTAATTGGTCTGAAAAAGATGGTTGGAAATTTTTTTCCACTTGTTCAGTTATTCATTCAGAAATTTCTATAGCAGCTCTTCAAGGTAGACTACTCATACGTGCTTCCGACTGAAGCATGGCGAGAAGTACAAGTTTGAGTTGATAAAAAAAACCTAAGGGAAAATCCCAGGAAGCGAGCACAGCTCCTGGGGGACAGCCAACTATGGAAAAGGCTCGATTCTGTATAGTTGCAGTTCATGCCAGAGCTTGGGTGTTCAGGAAAAATGGCGGGAGAAAGTGTGAGGTTCCCGCACTGTCGCATGAAACCCGGGACCAAAAGGTTTCCAAAGGCTGCTGAATGCAGCAACCATCAACTTGGTTGCGGCAGGAAAGCAGTTCTGTCTGATGTAATTAGATACCAAATTAACTTATGATGACGATGGTTATGGTGGTGATGATTGAAGGGGTATGGTGAATAGTTTAGGTCGGTGTTGACGTGAGATGTCTTTGGTTTCAGGCGGAGGTTCTGAGTCGTCTGAGTCATCGTAACATCGTCTGCTTCTTCGGAGCGGTCACGGTGGAACCGAACGTCTGCCTTGTCATGGGTAGGATACGTTGCTTCGTTCGTCTGTTGATCATTCATCCGTTGATCATTCATTCGTTGATCATTCATCCGTTGATCATTTGTCTGTTGATCATTCATCCCTGATTTATTCGATTGATCATTTGATATATCCACCTGCTCATGCTCATTCAACTATTATGCTGGATAAATGGATGAATTAATGGATGGATAGATCAAGATGATCGATGAATCAATGGATGGATGGGTCAAGATGATGGATGGATGATGAATCAATGGATGATGTGTGGATGGATGGATCGATCGAGATGATTAATGGATGGACGGGCAGTTGGACTATGTGAACAGAGGTTGTTGACCATAATTCATCATGAGTCGCCTGGGTTGTGTGAGAAATGGTATGCTGGCTTGACGAGACCAATGAAATTTATGGTTGAATTTGCACATGCACATATATAATCATACATGCATACATACATGCATGCATGTGTACATGCAAACATGTAAAACATTTATACAATTATATCTGCATACTTGCATGCTCAAATGCAAACTTCACATGTATGTATATACTGGTAGATATAGTATTATGTTCACAGCATGCGAACATACGTACATGTATGGCATTGTATGCGTCCTTTCTTCTTGCCCACCTTGCGTATACCATAATTATTCTTCTCTTTCATCCTTTCTTTTCGTTTTCTCACATTGATTTCTGATTCTGCCAATTACTGTTCTCATTCGATAGAATTTGCTGAAATTGGTTCGCTCTACGCATTTCTCGCAAGTCAGCGAGGCAACATGATAGCGTTTGAGGGCATACTACAATGGGCGGGAGAAATCGCATTGGGTAAACCGCTTTTTGTTGAATCATTAAATACTTATCAACTTCTACTGAAAGACTGATTTTTGAAAGATCACGGAACCTTGTTTTGACGTTTATTGTGTCTTTCAAATTTCATTCTTGTATTGTATTGTATTAAAACATGTATAAAGCGCCTCTAATAAGAGGTGCTACCACTGCACAAAAGCCACGAGAGATAAATATGTTTTGAGAAAAGAGGAGGAGGAGGAATTGCCAGCTTGAATTTGAAATCGAGTAGCCGCTATATATTTATAAATTTATCTTGCTTTAACTCAATTTGTTATCACGTGGTACTTAATACCATATGGTTTGCGGATTTTTCAGCTGCACAACTCCCCCCTTGTAAAACCTAATTTTTATTCAAGACATTTTTGCAGAAGTGCTAGTGTGTAGAGAAGTTCTGAGTTTTGTACTTTGTTGGCACATGTGCTTTCATAGTTTGTTAAATTAGGTATTTTCTGTTGTGTAGGCATGAACTACTTGCACAATGAAGCTCCTGTGAAAGTCATACACCGTGATCTGAAATCCAAGAATGGTAGGCATACACTTTAAATGCCTACGCTTTAAATGCTGCTTTGATTTTCTCAATCATCGTTAATATCAATATCATCATCATCATCATATGTTCCTGACACCATGTTCTTGGTTGTGTTGGGTATGAATAAATGGTCTTGTATAAATGGGTGACTCTATGGAAACTTTATTACTGGTATTTGTTCTGTTAGCTTGAGCTTATATAAACACATCCAAAGTCATCCATGTAGTATATCAATATTTAATATACAAGTAAGGAATAGAGAAAAATTAAATGCTAACAGAAATGTTTTGATTAAACTGTTGCAGTTGTCATATCAAAAGACATGGTCTGCAAGGTAATAAGAACATACTGCAATATTAATATATTTTAATGTCTTCTATGTTAAACTGTGGGTGGCTAACTATTTTTATAGCTCCTTTTAACGACCTCAATTTCAAATGCTTTGGTTTATGTACGCCAGAGATTTGCCGTAAGGTGCTGTGTAATACTATACGAATTCTGATATAACATAGTTGAGGATATGAAAATTGGTTTACCAGTGGAGAATCAAGCACCCAGGATATTTATAAGTTGATGCTCAAAGTCAGGATTCAAACATCGTTAGTGCGGCCTTGGACAACATTATCAATGCTAGGGAATCCAGAATTTAGTATGATGTGACCTCTTTATAAAACTGTTCAAGATTGATAGCTTTCCTAAGACAGTTTCTAGCATAAAATTTCTTCTTAAATTTAGCTTAACCCTTTAATGCCAGAGGGTATAGGATTTTCCATACCATTTACTACCATCTCGGCATTAAAGGGTTGATTCATATGCACATTGTTCTTCTGATATAATGCTCTTCTATATTTGTTGGGACTTGCTTTGTGATTTGATTTGATTTGTTCGGCTAGTTGCTGTTTAACTACGAGTATCATTTACAAGATTATTAACGTCACCCTCCTTCTTCCTTTGGGCTTTGGACTGGCTCTGCCTCAAATTAAGATAGTGGTGCAGTTGATGCTTAAGTTCTAAGTTTGTTCTTTTTATACCAAATATTTAAGCTTATTTGTGTATTTCTTGATTGTAACTTGATTTGTAATTTTTGACGTCATGAATGTATTCGCACGTAGATCTGTGACTTTGGCGCATCACGATTTGTCAATTCGACGACAAAGATGACGTTAGTTGGAACGTATCCTTGGATGGCTCCAGAGGTATCAGCTTATCTCTACACCAAAAATAATGAGGATTTATAAATGTCTTATGATGATGATGCTAATGGCAATAGTGGCAGAGGTGGTAGTGGTGATGATCATACTTATCAGGGCCAGGTAAACTTGATGATAATAGTGGTGGTTGTGGTTGTTGTCGGGATCAGGTGAATTAATTGATGTGCTTACTCACTAAAATATGGGTGATGTTTGAATAGCTGACTGATAGCAAACTATTCGAGACTTTCCGTGCCTGGGTCGGGAGCCCCTCTGAGTAGTTATCTTGAAAGGGTGCTGTATAAATTTGTTTGTTAGATAAATTGATTTGGAGGAGAGATGGTAAGTTATACTGATGTGTGTTCAATGTATTTAAACTACACGGTGTCCCAATAGAACTGATACCCTTTTTGTTTTGGCAATATACTTGTCAATTCTAAATGATACTCTAAAAAATGTCAGAGAATGTAAGACGGATAAATTATCGATGTTTCCTGAAAATTTTATTGGGACACCGTGTCTTTTGTGACTGCCTACTGGCTTCCAACAGTGGCTGTGGTGATGATATGTTTAGACGTAATGACAATTAAGATGTCTGTGTGTGTCTTGGTTCTTCCTCTAGCTGCTTTTCATTTTCTGCATCCACCATGTTCTCCCTTTAAACAATGTTAAACTAGATCAGAGTTCATATTTTCTATGCTATTAGTTATCAGTAAAAAGGCTTTGAAAAGTTCAATTATAAGTCAACGGTAGAAATATGGATCATACATGTTGTTGGATATAGGAAAACATTTACGACTAGAATGGTTATTTACATGCTAATTAATTTGTCTAGTCTTGATAGTTTTTGATGTCTTGTGTGAATTTATATATGATACTTGTTCACCAAAGTGCTGTTTGGCAGCTGGCTATATTAGTGAATTATACTTGCTTACTTTTGTTTTCAGGTGATACAAAGTTTCCCCATATCGGACGCGTGTGATGTGTGGTCGTACGGTGTTGTTCTCTGGGAACTGCTCACTCACGAAGTTCCTTTTAAGGGCATCGAAGGATTTCAGATTGCTTGGATGGTCGTTGAAAATGGAAAGGTTTCTTACATTCTCATCGTTAATAGAAATACATCTTGTTTATCATCCATTCTTCATTTTTTTTTCTTCTGATTCTCCAGACTTTAGTAATTCACTGGCTTTAAAATCATTGACCAGCCAGTCTATTAATTTGTCTTTTGCAGTTTAGTGGTGTATACGGCCTTGTGTATTTCAGCGTTTGACGATACCTTCATCATGTCCGACATTGTTTCGGACGTTGATGGAGAGCTGTTGGATAGTCGATCCGAACGAGAGACCGTCATTCCGCGAGATTCTCAAGTATATTGAACGCATGCATAACGACGGTTTGTGCTTTGTATTTGAATCAAGAAATTTGCATATGTGTGGCAAGTGGTGGTGCAGAGGTATTTTCATTGCCTTGGAGCCGGAAGGTTGCAGGTTTGAATCCACCTCAAGCCGTCCACGCCACGTATGGACCATGTGGGATGGTATGGGAAAGGATTGGCCACTCAGCCTTGTACGCCAAGGTTAAGAAAATGTGGTCGCCGATCGATTCTACATATGTGATGTAATTGATCATTTTTGTAGCACCACTTACAGTCATGGCCATTAAGTAGCGCTCCCAGAGCATTAACACCTAGAGGAGAAATAAGCCTTAAGAAGAGAGAGCTGTCGATCCAGAATGGAGAGTCCCACATGTACTTGATTACCTTAGGACACTTGCTTTAGGAACTGGTCATCTACTTTCAATTCAATTTGATTCTATAAATTTATTTCTTTATCCAACATAAAATTACATTTATGGCAGTGAACATAAGAGTCAAAAATGTTTAAATAGGAACTGCTCATCTACTTTTAATTCAACTTAATTAAATTTATTACTTTAACCAACTTAATATTACATTTATAACAGTGAACACAAGAGTTAAAATCATTATTTTTGGTTGTACTATTTTGAATCATTTAGCCAACATAATAATTTAATGGCAGTGATCACAATAGTTAAAATAATTATTTCTGGTTGTCTTTTTATTAATTATCGAAAGTTTGTGATTGCAGATGAGCTTTCGAGTTTGACGAATTCTTATCTGGAGAAGCGAAACGTGTGGATGAACGAGATTGAGATGTCATTGGAAGAGTTGAAGAAGCTCGAAAGGAATCTCGGATTGAGGGAAGGAGAGCTGCAGTCGCGTGAGAAGCAGCTCCAGCAACGCGAGAGAAATCTCGAAAAGCAATTCCATGTCGTGGTAAAACATCTGGATGCATTCATCAACTCGTTTTTAACGTCGTTAAGATGGGTGCAGTTTAAAATATATAAAGAGTTTGTGGGTCTAGATGTTTGTAGATTTTTGTGTCTTGTAAAATAAAGCTATCGGTGTTTGCTTGAAATAATTAAATGCTTTGACCGTGGTTCATTCATTCTGAAAACTTATATAGCGCCCCTTCAAGAAGTCTACTCAGAGGTGATCCCAGCCCAACCACGGCTAAAAAGATAGGTCTTAAGCAACTGGTATAAGGCAGGCAAATTATTCCAAGGTAGTGAATGTGGTTGATAATCCCGGTTCTGCAAATGATGTTTTTTTCTTTGTGCTACCGGTACTGACAGTTTTTAGTTGACGGATAATATTGTGTGTTATAATTGATGTTGCAAGCTGTGTGCAGTTGAATAGTGCTGTTATAAGCAGAAGTCAAGCAAATGAAGGTGCTGTATCTGATTTGTGTTTGTGTTGTGTCTTTAGCAACTGGAGTCGCATGACGTGAATACATGGAGAGAAGTTGACGTGGTGAGTGCCTTATTTTTTGCAGATTATATTTATTGCTGTCCCTTCATCATAAGCATGCGTGGGCTGAAGTATTGCAGTGTATGTGTGCAACGATAAGTAGCCAGTGCTGAATTTCAAGCATACATGTAGACTTTTGTAGAGATATGGGTATAGAGAGGAAGTCAGGCTATAGATCTTGCCGAAGCATATAAATCGGTTGAAGATGGAATAGGTGCTGTTGTGTATGTAAGAAGTGAATTGTAGTAGTAGTCTAGGTAAGAACAGACAAACACATGAACTATGGCGATAAGAGCTGAGGGAGAGAACATTGTTCTCACTTCGACCTGTGTTCTTTGTGTGGTTTGTCTTTAGTTTTGGTGGACTATTGTAACTATTTAGTCTTTTGGAACAATTCATTATTTAATTGTAATGTGTTGATTGTATTGAGAGCACAGCACTCTAAATGTAATTTTGTGTTTTTGCTTTTTAATTTGCAGTACGACTGGATTACGAATCCGCTGAATGAAAGTAAGCGCAAGATTTGTAATTTCGTATACAGTATACAGTGTTTTATACACGTTTTATTTTCAATTCCTTGGTTTGCCTCTTGGTGACCGAGTGTTTAGAGCTCTTCTCTTGTGACGCATGAAATACGGATTCGAGATGGTTACTGTTACGTAATCATGAATTTTTGTAGTGCCACTTCTAGAGAAACTTCTCAGAGTCATTCCCAACCTGACAGCACCAGTTCGTAATCAAAGAGAATGGTTTTCAGATGCTTGCCGAAAAGGGTCAAAGGGCCAAGATGTTCATTGCGGAGTCTGCTAGGTAACTTATTCCAGAAAGATGTGTAGGGACCCTGAGAATGTTCTTCACTCACAATTGCTCAGCACTATAAATTGATGCCCGCTCATTGTTTTTTAATGTCCAGGGCAGAACAAAGGCGACCTAAGTCAGTACGCCGACCTCTTCCTCCGCAACAACATCAACGGACATCGTCTGCTGATGCTGTCGCAGGATGACCTTCGTGCGATGGGCGTCACGTCACAAGGTCACATCATCGAACTCTGTGTACGTCATTATTCAATTGGTTTCTTAAAGCTTTCTAGCGATTAACATGTTGAAGGTCAAATTAGAGTGTGTGTGACTGTACTGTGTGTGTGTTTGTGTTTCAATCCAGGCTAAATCATATTTTGAACATTTCTGCTTCACTTGCTAAACCAAGCACACAGCTGAAAATTAGTAAAGAAACTGTACGGTAGCACGACATTTAATACCTTGACACTTAATGCCATGACACTTAATACCTTGACACTTAATGTCATGACACTTAATACCTTGACACTTAATGCCACGACACTTAATACCTTGACACTTAATGCCATGACATTTAATTTCTTGACACTTAATGCCACGACATTTAATACCTTGACACTTAATGCCATGACATTTAATTTCTTGACACTTAATGCCATGACATTTAATTTCTTGACACTTAATGCCACGACATTTAATACCTTGACACTTAATGCCACAACACTTAATATCGGACAGTTAATCCCACGACAGTTATCCACACTGATATGTGGCATCACCAAGCTGACATTGCTGACCCAGAACAGTGTTTGTCTAAATTTGTGAAATAACTTATGTTGCTTTGGTTTCAGAAAGAAATACAAACGCTGAAATCTCACAATCATCGCCTTCTTCATTTTCCACCGCTAACTCCGGAGGTAGAAATATAATTTCATTGCAGGTTTTTAAAAATAATTTTTTGTGCTATCATTGATTATATTTCTTATATATATATTTTATATATATACGGTAATAATTATAATATATATATTCCACAGTAGGTGTCTATGTCATAGTGATCTGCTGGTTTATATGGAGTAAAAAGTTTTATGAGAACATTAAAAAAATGCTCTTGTGAGAGCCAGCTTATATGCTCAGTCAAAGCATAATCAACAGGCAGCTAAAGTTGCCCTCTTCCCTTCTTAAAACTTGGGACTGGCACTGCTGGTGTAAGGAATGCACTGCTGGTGTAAGGAATGCACTGCTGGTGTAAGGAATGCACTGCTGGTGTAAGGAATGCACTGCTGGTGTAAGGAATGCACTGCTGGTGTAAGGAATGCACTGCTGGTGTAAGGAATGCACTGCTGGTGTAAGGAATGCACTGCTGGTGTAAGGAATGCACTGCTGGTGTAAGGAATGCACTGCTGGTGTAAGGAATGGTATCCGGACGTTTCATCCTCGGACGATTCATCCCCGGACGGTTCATCCCGGACGATTCATCCAGTGGACGTTTCATCCCAGGACGTTTCATCCTCGGACGATTCATCCAGTGGACGGTTCATCCAGTGGACGTTTCATCCCAGGACGTTTCATCCAGGGGACGTTTCATCCCAAGCCGTTTCATCCCCGGACGTTTCATCCCAATGGACGTTTCATCCCAGGACGTTTCATCCCAGGACGTTTCATCCCAATGGATGGAAATTTAAGCAATTTAATCCTAAAAAATTTCCACTATAATAGATATAAAAAGTCAAAAATAATTGCAATAAAATAGCTTTCTTATAAGAGCACATAAGCCTATAATTATAAAAGAATGAATCGTCAGTAATTAAATCTCATAAAACAACACACAAGCTTAAGGTACTAAAAACACATAATCCTATAAAATATCAATCTAATAGATCTAAACAGTCAAGAAATAGTCCTACTTGGAATAAAATAGATATCATATAAGAACACACAACCCTATAAAACATGCTATAAAATCTAGATAAAAATATATAAAAAAACTAGGAGTAAAATGTATATCATATGAAAACAAATAAGCCTAGGCCTATATACATGTAGCCTGCAATTAAATATAATAAAAGGAACACATAAATCTATAAAACATGCAATTGAAAAGATATAAAACGTGTATAATACTTGTAAGTAAAAGCTCTAAAAAAACTATCTGAACACTAAATCTAGTAGTTCAAGTGTTTTCAAGTTAAGCGTGCGATAAATGAGCAATTGCCCGAAGATATACAAGGACATCTGCCTTTCCGTATCCGGCAACAGCACGTCTCACCCTGCCCACCAAGTCACGATATTTCTTGACACCGTGTTCTTGGACTCCAGTAGCGCCTTGCAGTAATGCAGCCTTCTGTTTTTGACAGTCTTTTTGAAGTCCCTCGATTAGCAGCCACAGCGACGGGTGAGCGCACATAAATAAAGACTGAAGGCCATGATGCCACCCTTCAACGAGATTTGTTGTTCGGGCCATTCCGTCGCCCGCAGACTGGTACTGATTCCACAGTGTCTTATCGCCGAGGATGAGAATTCGTTCATCTCCCGGTCCTGAATCGAACAGTAGCAGATTAGCGAAGCGTAATGGAAACTCAAAGCTGAGATCATTAGGTGCCGGTGGCAATGCCTGCTGGTTAGTATCGGTTGACAGTGCTACATGACGATGACGACGGAGAACACGGTGTAGAGAAGTTTTTTTGGGCAACGCCATTAGCACATCTTGACCCAGATCGCTCATTACTGCACCAGAAGATGAACTTGGTGTCGCCACAGTTTCTGTCATCTTTTTCTTCATTTCACCGATGGCTTTCCGGGCACGTGCTGTAGCTACATTACCGCTGTGCGTGTGGTTTGGTGTTTGATCTGCGATGGCAACGTTGTCACCATCTGTGAACAGTTGTGCTTTGCAGTGAAAAGTCTGGTGCTTACAACAACGCCATACTGTTACTCCTTGTGCGTTTACTCTTTTTCTCCAATATTCGTAGTTCCCGTGTATTAGAGTCCGCTTTCCACGCTTGGAGAGTCCAAAATTGGTCGCCATCGGTTAAATTATTTAAAACAATTTATAAAACAATATTCAAAACAAGTATACGATAGTCTACTGTTCGAACTTAGAAACGTGTCATGTCGATTTGTCACACGCGGCTGTTCTGAGCTGATTCCAATCTTCATTGGCATTCGTACAGAATTTTAAACAATGTCCAATTGAGCGTACAACACTAAGCCGTCGGGACTTGATTAGGTGATTATAGAACATTAGAATAGGTGACTCTTCACCGGGACGTTGTATTACCCTACCGACATGGGTGTAGTTTGGTTTCCGTTCTTGGGGGGCTAGAGGGGCTTTCTAGGGGGGATAAACCCGGGAAAAAATACCATTTTCATGGTTAAAATTTTTTCCGGGACCTACTTCAGGTTCGACTAATGTATCACATTATTCTCTCTATTTATTTTCCGGGATGAACCGTCCGGGGATGAACCGTCCGGGGATGAACTGTCCACTGGATGAACCGTCCTGGGATGAACCGTCCACTGGATGAACCGTCCCCTGGATGAACCGTCCGGGGATGAACCGTCCGGGGATGAAACGTCCACTGGATGAATCGTCCGGGATGAATCGTCCGGGGATGAATCGTCCTGGGATGAAACGTCCTAGAACCTAAGGAATGCACTGCTGGTGTAAGGAATGCACTGCTGGTATGATTTGGTTTTCTGTGTTCTATGTTTCAGGCTGTGAGGCCAAAGACTGTGGTTCATTCTCCGTCAACTCGTGAAATAAAGTTGGTAGGGAGTTGCATTCTGCTGAAAGGCTCAACATTACAGGTGCAGATTTATATTCACTTTCTGGAGTTAATTGTTTTGTGATTTATTAAATGGTTTTGGATTGATATTTTCAGTATGTGCAATTGAAAACAATAGGATATGGAAAATTTAGTTGTTATTACTGATATTAAATGTTATTAAGAACTAGCACAATTCACAGTAAACTAATTAATCATTTTGTATAATCAGAATCACGTTCAATTGAAAGAGTAGGATTTGGAAAATTAGGTGTTATTATTTATTGATATTAAATGTCTTTAAAAACTAACACAATGCACAGTAAACTAATTAATTGTTTTGAATAATCAGAATCTGCTTATAATGCGGGACACGGTGGTGTAGTGATGGGTTCGGTGCTTTGTAGTCGGAGGGTTCCAGGTTCAAATCCACCTCAACCTGCCACGTAGAGCAAGTTCTTCACTTGCAATTGCTTGTGCGCTTCGGCGTGAAACTCCGATGCTGTGTCCGGGCTGTAGTTGGGAGTACCTCTGGGTGATGATGATGATGCCGTCCATCCTCATTCCTGAGGGTGGAGACCAGGCCTCTGGGTAGAGAGCTTGAAGAGACGGCGTAGCAAATGTGAAAAATAAACAAAATAAAATAATTTTTTTTTAAAAGATGGTACATGTATGGAGGTTCTGATGGATTTGGTAATTGTTCTTTTTAAAGGATACAAGGTGGAAGATGATTCTTGATATCTACGACGAAGTTGGACCGGACGAAGTGGAGACCGGTCTAATCAAGCACGTCTCGTTCACGTCAAACCTCACCCCGTTTCACGTTTACAAAATCTCAAAAGTAGGAAGGATGTTGTTTCGTTTCAAAGTTTAACATAGGATCTTCACTATATGTATGATTTATGTACCGTAGTTGGACGAAGGTCCGTGGTTTAATTAATTTATCGTGTGTGTTTTTATTATATTTATAGCGCATTTTTCTGTGAGAGTGTTTTTTCGGGTAAGAAGAACAATTCGTGCCTCAGAAATTAATCTAGCCTTTAATTTTTATCGATTAATTTCAGGATTGTTTGATCAATTTTAGATTTATTTTGATGCTTATTTCATGATGTCACAGGCAGCCATACGCATGAGGTGTTAACAACTTTGCATTTTCTAAACCTTGGAATATGAGGTGGCCAGTCCTCTCCCTCACCGTCTTATCTTCCCACTGACGGCGTATGGTCAGTATATTATTAAGGCTGAATTGATTAGCGTATGGTCGGTGTATCATTGAGACTGGGTTGGCTAGTTAGTTATGAATAGTCTTGCATTTCTCATTTCTAGTGTGTGTCTGATGTTTTTTGTTGTGTTCTTTCAGTCTCCGTTTTACATGGACAAATGGGCGACTGGTTTGTGTGCGAACATGACGGTCGAATGCAGCGTGACGTTCGAGGTACTTCTTGGAAATTTATCAGATCATGATGGAAGTTAATTGCTCGGTTCAACTAATGTTCCCACATAGATATTTTAATTGTCAGTTACGTTTGTTATTTGGTTTTGTATGTCAAGAGTTGTGGTAATAATATAATCAGACCCGAAGCCATATTGCAAGATAACATGTTTGCATTGACACCTGCTAAGAACATGTGGGATGTCATACCATACAAAATACCACGGTCAACCACAAGGTTTGGAGAATGCTCCTTCCCTGTGTCGGACCAACTGCATGGAACAGTCTTCCTGAAAAGGGATTCAAATCCAGACTCAGGACTTATTTGTTTAAACAATCATAAAATTGACAGTAACATGTGATCCAGTGTACAGCGCCCTTTCCTTCGGCCTTGGCTGAGCTACGGCGCTAAATAATTGTCTCATTATTATTTTTATTATTATTATTATCATTATTATTATTATTGTCATTATTATTATTAATATTATTAATATTATTATTAAAACTGTGCTTCTATTTGAAGGAGCGGGTGAGACGTCCGCGCAGTCTACACTTTGATCACGTCATCGACACGATGTACGGAACAGCAACGGAGAAGTCGGTCGTTCTGACGATTGCGCCGCAGCAGGATGATCGATCCACTTCTGTCGGTCCGTCACGCCATCTGGTGCACAGCCAGAGTTCGCCGATGTTGCTGAAGGGAGCGTGGGGCATGCGCAACCTGGAGAACGCCATTCCACCCATTGAACCAAAGGCTGGACGACATCAAGGTTTGCAACAATTTATGCATAAATTGTTCATGCATTCGTTCCCTCGTTCCTATCCTCGTTATTGTCCTCATTCCTATCCTCATTCCTATCCTTGTTATTATCCTCATTCCTATCCTCATTCCTATCCTCATTCCTATCCTTGTTCCTATCCTCATTATTATCCTCATTTCTATCCTCGTTTCTATCCTCATTCCTATTCATTGTATGGACTTCTATAGCGCCCTTCAAAGAACCTACACAGGAGCGCTCCCAGCTCAGCCACGGCAAAAGAAAAAAAGACTGGGAGATTTATGAAACAAAGTTTGATTGGTCAGATCTGTAACAAATGCAGTTATGACCGCAGAGCTATTGAAGTAGCAAGCTAAGAATTGAATGAGAGAAGCTATTGTATAGCAATGGAAACGTACGGAAGGAAGAGTTAGGGTGAGTCATGAGGGAAAACTTAATCTTTTACCCGTTTGCCTCGAGAATATCCGCTGAAAACGGGCTTAAGTTTAAAAATGAACTGGTAAAGGGTTAAGAGCCTAAATAGCCAGATCTATGAAAATAATTTTGTTTGTATTGGAGAGTGTGTCATTGATTTTCTATAGCAAGTGCGTGTGTGTGAATTGATTTCAGAGTCTGCCTGGTCCGACGTCGTCTCCAACAAGATCTCGGGCCAGTACCCGGCTCACAAGCCGCGCTTCTCTCCCGTCCCTCAGGTCTTCAGTCGCTCGACGAGCACTCGAAGCATCGCGAGCACGACGAGTCCCATCCAGGTCTCCGGCTCATCCCTCAGCAGCCTCTCCTCATACTCCCACTCAGCCGAACCGTCTCCACAGGTCAACATCGGTCAACAACAGGTCGACTGGAATTCATCTCGACACCAAATCAAAGTGACTCCGCCTCCTCCGTCCGAGGTCCCCGTGGTGCTCCGCGAGCATTCCCAGGATGCACCTCTCGACTACGTTTTCCTTCCGGCGCGATCGAACGGCGTTCGTTTCACCATGGACGGCGGCGACGACTACGACGAAGAAACGGTAAACGTGGAGACGGTGCAGCGGCGCGAAAACGGCGCAAGCTCCAGACGCAGTCTTCCGCCGGAGACGAAAACCTTTTTAACGATAGCGGAGATAGCCAACAACTTTCTCGGACACGACTCGACGACGAGGCGGTGCAGCACTCCCATAATGCCTAGCAACCGCGATTTGTCTGTCGGGGACGAAATGGCGGACAGTCCGGCAAGGCACGCACGGACAGGAAGTTTGAGGAAGTCGGCCAGTTATGCGTTTAGCGCTATAGTCGTGCAGGACCCGTCGACGAATCTTAGTCATCCGGTGCAGGTCATCGCGCCGAGGGCGTCGCTCGTGAACCACGATGATCTGTTGCCGCCTCGACGTCCGAAGAAGGGGAAAAAGAAGTCGGTTTCGCGGCAGACGACGATGGATAGTCTGAATGTGCATGGGGGAAACCCGAAGTGGATGTGGAGGAATTAGGAATGGTGGTGAGTTGGATTGGGATTCGTTGCGGATACATGCGCATGGTCGCTGTATCTTTGTTAATAGTCGTTTGAATGACCTCAAATTAAGTATTATGGGTGAAAAAATGAGGAGCTGAAGACAGAGAAGGTTGAATAAATGTGTTGAGGGAAACAGGGTATGCGTTAAGCATGTGTTTAGCACCTGTGACAGTATCACAAGCGCAGTGATACGGATTGGTGTTGCGCATTATCACCCTGTGTTTAACACCAGTAACAGTGTTTCATATGTACAAGTAGTGATATGGGTTGGTGTAACACATTATCACCCTGTTTTTAACGCCAGTGACAGTATCACATAAGTACACGACTACACATAGTGATATGGTTTGATGTAACACAACCCTGCAGCAACCAAGAGCGCATGCATATCCAACTACATGTTTCGGTCATGATCTGCGGCAGTCCAGTAAATAGAGAATCTATTCTCTAGGTAGCAATGTCTGTGGAGGTGGGAGAAGTTTGGTGAAACGCGGCCTTGGCGCCAAGGTCCATTCTCAACTCTGCTACTTGGTCGATCTACCCAGCACTGGATGATAAAAGAATGGTCCAAAACGCCTCTTGTGGGTCACCGTACCCACATGGCTTCACAGGCGACGGGCAAACAGTGTGGCGCCAGTAGTATGATTTCAGCAGGTCACGTCCAAGTCATGGGAGTTATTCAGCAGGTCGAAGAAATCAAATGTAAAGAAGATTTTTAAAATATTGCAAAAAAAATGTTGACAGGTCAAAAGGCAGATGAAGGGTAAAATAGGTAACCTAAGGTGTCGCCACCAATGCAGACAAGCTGTGAACTTGTGAATGCTGCAGCACATTTGTCTAAAATAATCACAACTGTGCTCCTTTAGTTGAATTTTATGCAGAACTTTGCTACCCAGATGCCTTCATCCAGTTTTTTTAATCTGATACCTGGTGATTGGTCTCTAGTAGACCTGTGCAGCAAGGGCTAGATGTGGTAGAATGTCGGTTGCAGTAGTGGTAACCTATGATGGTTGTACGTGTGTCTGAGGTGGAAGTTTCACTGTTGAGTGGTCAAGCTGTCAGTGGAATCTGAATTACAGGAAGCCAAAGGAGATGGCGGTGGACTGTTGGAAGATGCAGCGTGAAGAACGAAGCGTGTTTTGAAGGATGCGACAGGATACTGGAATAGTTCGGTGGTTATATTTGGAGCCAAATTATGAGATACTGCTCAAATACAATTTAAAGGTTTTTGGAGGCTTTTGGTCATGTCCATTCCTAGCTTGCAGTGGTTTTGTTGGATATTGGAGAAGTGACTTAGCATTGCAAGGGTGTGCAGTGGGTGTGCAGTGGTTCTTGCATACATGTAGACAGACTACTGGTCTTCTAAACCACTTTAAATCTTTGTTTTTGTTATGTTCATGTTATGGCAGCTGAGGTTTGATCTATAGAGACATGTACTGGCTACTTTGTTGAGGTTTTGCTTAACCGAATTTCCATTGGACATTGGCCTGCACTGGATTTCGGATTTTGGTAATGGCAGGTCATAGTGATAGGTGCACAGAATGCAGGTGATGTATAGGATAATTCGTTGATCAACAGTAGTGAGTGAGTTGGTTGTCAGATGCAGACTGTGCATGATGTTGAAAAGATGTGCTTCACTGTTGAAAAATACGTGCTTCACTTGAACGTTTTCTCTGAGCTATGCAGATATAGTTTCCGGTGGCTACTCAGCTGCATTGCCTTGCATGTGATAGCTTCTGTATTTTCTGCTTCTTCTTACAAACTGCTTTCTGCTGTTAAATTGAATTTTTGTATAAATTTACGTTTAGAGTATAGATAAATGTGTAAATAGATTTCTTTGGTGCACTTGCTGAATGGCTGTGTTGTAATGTGATGTGCATGTGTTTGAGTTACAGCTTAAACGAAAACACAGCGATGAGTAGTTAGCACATCTTAAGATTGTTTTTTGATAATGATTGCTTCAATGACTGATGATTCTTGTGATCTTGTATAGTGTATAGTACTGTATAGTGCTGTGTTCATAGTTGTATTGAGCAGCTATAGCAGAGCAAACTGCTCCGAGTTGTTCACAAGGCCATGACAGAAGAAATAGGTAAATTGAAAAAGCAAAGGAAGATGAGAAGCTACAGTTTGAGAGCGCGTAGCTGGAGACAGTGTGATCCAAAGAGAGGGATATAGGAGCATTTGGTAAATAAACGGAAAAAATAAAGTGAGTTGCTCAACCTAATGGGTTTATAGGGGTCAGGGTACTGGTTTACGATACAGTTTCAACCTCCAAATAAGTGATTTCCCAATTCTTCAACTACCGTAATTCTGTGTACTTTGCAAGTTGCAACCTCGTCGAGTTGGAAAAACCCGGAATTGAAACCCCGAAGTTTCCTGGCTGTGCCCCGGCAGGTTTTCCTGCACCTTTCCATATGCGTCCAGTGTTACAATGCCTCTGTCTCCAGTGCGTTTCCCAAACGACTGGAATGAGGGCTGCTGTGTCGTAGCTCAGACTTTTTTTAACTTGTCTAATTCGTTTTTATTTGTGAGTGATCTTTTCTGTGTTGAGAAGTGGAACAAACAAATTCAACAGAATTTAACAGATACATTCCACACTGGAGTACAATTCTCTGTAATCATGTTATTTTAATACCTCTGACAGTCCTCTGTGTAAGCCGAGCATTTTCAGGGATTTTTTAACGTGCAGTTGTACACAAAATGTGCAGTTCTAAATGGATTTGTGCAGTTGTACAAGCACTTCTGTACAAATAAAACTAGCAAAAAATGGCCATTGTCCTCCGATTGGAAGTAATTTACCATGGAGGATGGGAAGGAAAATAAGGAGTTGTGCAGTTCTAAAAATTCCTTAAAAACAGCCCTGGCATTTGTGTTATGGTCGAGATGTGTTTGGTCCTGCAGTGCAGCGGGTACAGTTCGAGACATTTGCATCAGGTGTAGAGAGATGACATTTGCATCAGGTGCAGATTTGCACTGCTGAGAATTGCTGTATGCTGCTGTATTCAAACATGGACCAAAGTGGAAAATGTGAAACAAAAAGAAACGATAAGTATTGCAATAGGAAGAAAGCAATAGTAAGCAATTGGACGCAATGTGGAAAGACTGTATACATGGCAGCTGCTTATCAAAGAATATAGGCCTACATGGCAGCTGCTTATCAAGACTATAGGCCAGCATGGAGGTTGCTTATCAAAGACTATAGGCCTAAATGGCAGCTGCTTATCACATGGCAGCTGCTTATCAAAGACTATAGGCCTACATGGCAGCTGCTTTTCAAAATCATCATATGTTCTATAATATTTAGGAAAGGTTTTGTTTCTGAATGTCTATGTTGAATTTGTTGATTGTACATATGTGTGTTTTAGAATTTAGAGCACTGCGAATATATGGCTTTTTTAGAAGTTGACTAGCTGTGAGAGGCATACGGTGGGTGTGAAGTAAGAAGTGTTAGCGAAGTTCTTCATTTTCTCTCAGCACTCTTCCTCGCCATCTGATCCTCACATTGACAGTTATGGTCGGCATCCCCGTTAATGATGAGTAGAAATTCAGCAACCTCTGCCCTGGTGGGGGATATCAACTTCCAACCTCTTCATTGAGTCCAGCATGGTATTTGACCAGTAGACTGTTGCATTGTACAATTACCCTTTACAGACCTCTCGAAAGTGTCTCATGGTGTGATGGATCTTGGCAAATTCAAAAGTTACAGAGTAGAATTGATGTAGCATGTTTAAATTTTTGAAGTACCTCTTTTGCTGCTGAATGCAGATTTTTATGCAATGTATAAGACATAAAATTTTATATTTTTGTATTTCTGCCTTTAACACTTTTCGTGGACGGTGTTTTTACTGGCCTTTTGTGAAAGTAAAGCTGTTAGGAAGCCATCAGTTTTTGCCATAGCTACGATATGATAATCATCTTTTAAAAGACGTTTAAGTGTTTTTAAACTGTGGCGTTTTGAAAGCGTGTACCTCCGAAGTGAAGGAGAAATCTTGATGCCTTACCAAGGTGATTTACAAATTATATTACAATCGTGCAGTATTAATGTACACACCATGTTGTTTGTTCATGACTTACATTTACATATTGTTATATTGTGCACTTTGAAATCGCAAAGACACACATTGGGACATAGATGTTACATTACACCCCCTGCAGATGGATGGATCTTATTTTACACCCCACCTGCAGATGTACCTTGATGCACACACCCCTCTCACTTGTGGGGCGCGGTGGTATAGTGGTGGCGTCGTTGCCTTGAAGCCGGAAGGTTCGAGGTTTGAATCCACCTCGCCACGTAAGGACCTTGGGCAAGTTCTTTACTCACAATTGCTCAGCGCTTCGGCGTGAAACTTCGATGCAGTGTCCGCTCTGCATTCGGGAGCGCCTCTGAGTAGAGTAGGAGCTTGAAGGGGCGCTATAACAAGTGCACATACAAACAAACTCCAAATCCTATAGAACGAGCTGTATTTTTGTATTTTTGATCCATGCAAAAATAGAAACAAATTACCGGGTAATATTTTTAGCTAAGGATTAATATTATTAATATTATGTTGAATAGTAGTTTACATGGCGCTTCTGTTTAGTAGTTTACATAGAAGCTACACCCACCAACTCTCACAGCCCAGTCCTACATTTACAGTAGCACACGTCTTCTGTGTTCAGTGGCTTCACTACCCTGCCAACATTGCCTACGTACATGTATGTACGTTATCAGCAGGCCCCTATATGGAAGTGGCTGGGAAACCAATGCAGCTTATATATCATCGAAATTTTTTAAGTAAAAGCCAATCATTAAATAACAAAATATTATTGAATTGAAAACACATTAATTAAAATTGCTGTGAGTGAGCGTAGTTTTATTAAAATAATCCACTCGTGATAATAGAGAAGCAAAACGACCACAAAATAGACTCCGAACGAAAGACTGATATAAAACAACAAGGCAGCAGCGTATATCTTTCAAGGCAATTCGTGATGCATAGTACAATAAGGTCTGTCTCCTTCACAGCAGTCTTTCAGCTTTGATTTATTTATTGCTTTGTAAGGGAGGTACAGTACAGCTATACAATAATCGAGGAGCACATTTCCAAAACTCGCTCAGTCCATTTTGGGTATTTTTTGTTTACACTGCCATGTTAGGGTCATGGGAGGGAGTTATTCAGCAGGTCGAAGAAATTAAATGTAAAGAAGATATAAAAAATTCAAAGAAGCTTTGGCAGATCACAAGCCAGGTCAAGAGTAAAATAGGCAGCAGTGACCAAAGAGAACTATCTGCAGAACACATCATTGCTTTTGCATTAGCGGAAATGAAGATGTCGTGTTTACATTCTGATATATGTCATGCGTGAGCAGAAACAACATTGTCATTGAGAAAAAAAATTGTTTAGTACAGGCAAAACCAACAAAAACATCGTGCACAAGGTCTGTACTTGCTCCTGCTCTCCTTTCACAGTTTACAAGTGTGTATGACTGCACAACAGAGCAGAGAAGGCACTGCAGAAAAATTACAAGTAAATGACTGCATCACTAAAACAGCAATCGCAATGGGACGCTCAACCCAGTTGGACATTCGACCCAATGAGACGTTCCACCCAATGGGACGTTTAACCCAATAGTCCCTGTGTTACGGGCCAAGAGCCATAACCCATTGGCTGCATGACTTGTCAACCAGTTATCACAAATAAATTGGACAGAGCTGAACGCAAATCAAGTGACAAGTAGGTTTACCGCATAAAAAGTTGCTTCCAGTTGCAAATTTAATTTTTTTAAAATCTATTTAAATCTCAGACCAGCAGAAGTGCATGGGGAACTTAAATGTCCATTTGGTGTACATATCAATATCGGTGCATTTAAAAGCGGTACATCGTAATATAATTGGAAAGAGCAAATCAAACCTGACCAATCAATTGAAAAATGAGCAGGGCACTTTATGGCTAGTACCATAAAGGCACAGGTCTTCTAAAGTCAACGTCCCCTGTGTCTAAAACAATAATAATAATAATAATAATTAATAGCGAAACTAAATACTGTAATAACTTACTCTTAACAAGTAACAACTGTCACGTCACATTAGACACTGGCAATAAAAAATCCCACACTACTACTAAAGCCACCTTCAGAAATAAATGTTCCCATAGTCTAAGACTGAAAGAGCCGAAACATTACCATTACTATTACAGAGAATAACAATGGTACCGACAAACAAAATGAGATGCAGAAAGATCGCAAAACATGCTGTGTATCTATTTACAGATAAGCTGGGAAGTCCTAACACGCACACACACACACACACACACACACACACACACACACACACACACACACACACACAAGCAATAGTTCATGAAACGATATCACAGCGGGAATGTTAGTAAGCAGTGCTACTATAATAATAGCATGAAATTCAACACTCAACAGCACACAATTTAATCAAGCAGTTTGTCAAACTTAATAACACGCTCAGAAAGCGTAGTTAGAGCCATCGATATATTATGCACGCACAAAATTGTATTTTCCACCCCTACCCTGGAAGCAGGGGCGGATCCATGGGGGCAATCCGGCCATGGCCCCCAATTTAAAAATTGCATGAAACATGGCCTTCCACCATTCGAAAGTTTCTGCACCCGCCACTGCCTGGAAGCTATTTATTTTTGTCAAACATCATATCTGCCAGCTTAAATTGCAAAACTGTGATGGTTTACTGTTTAGCTTTGAAATTAATTGTAGTATATTAATCAAATGCCAACAGACGACTATAGGATAATGGAGGGTTATAAATAGGCTAACGTGGATGTCATAATAAGGCATTTAATTTGAGTACATGAATTCTGTCAAGACTCCTCGGTGCTGTACACACATGTATGCCATCACCTAAATCAGGGACCACCTTCTCCTTCCTTGCGTACGCAATATATTGACAGACCCTAACCTTTCAAGTCTCAATCGCTAAAAGTCGATGGTCTTTGCTTATAAAACGCGTGGAAATTGAGTTTACAAAGCTTCGAAAAATATATATAAACAACGGAGACTCAATTGTGAAGGGAGCAATCTGTCACTCAAAGAAATCTTAGTAAACTTTTACATTCATTCACTCATTTCGTGGACTCGTATAGCGCCCCTTTAGCAACCCTACACAGGAGCGCTCCCAGTCGTAGCTAAAGGAAAAACACTTGAGTGATTCATAAAACAGTTTGACTGATCAGAGGCAATGATATTTGATTTGTCCCCTGCAAATTACTCGTGCCAACGTCCCAGCCACCTCTGGGGACATTCCGATCACATCTCAAGACTTCTAAAACTATCATCCAATGTCACTGATTTTTTAAAACTCATCTATAGTTCATTTTTCTTTAGAGTTCAGCCTCAGGATTTATCCGGGTCTATATAAATTATCTTATTATTATTATTATTTATTAATGCACCTTGTGGTTGGTCACAGTGGAATAATAGAAGACCAAGCAGCAAAAAGTACAAGGAAAATACACTGAAAATCAAACCAGTGAACAAGAGACTTGTTGGCAAGAGTGATTGCAACCCTGGTCATCATTTGATATTGGCACGCCAAAGAATTGTCTTTGATAATTTCAGATTTTCGTAATACCACGCCAAAACTGTTGGCAACTCCTAACTTCATCCAGGAAACTATTATCAACTTGATTGGCACACATGAGGCTAAACAATAAACATCTGAGAGCTTGGGGTTTAAAGCCCATTGCATCAACACAAAACCGCTAGGTAATAAGGGGTTTTGCCCTCTCAGTATAAACCTCTCAGTATAAACCTGTCATGACAAATTTCTGCTTTCTCTAATCATCAAATCATCAATCTCATTGCGATTTCACTCAAAACAACCATCAACAACATGTGACTTGTGCACGACAAACGAGCAAAATAAATCAGCAGATGAGATTTCAGTCAGTTTTCGTTCAAACCATCGAGATGTTTGAACAGCTGATTTGACCGTTACTCGCAAGGTTTCCACGCGAAGAACAGCTGTCGTCGTCGAACATTTTTTAAATTTCGTGTCACTTAAAATTCTTTTACCCTCAGAAACCGCCACGAGCGTCAAACATCGGCACGCTCCTCTGCTCGGTGTAGTAAGTGGAGGGCGGCGACGCGAACCCGTAAAGAGCGGGGTTAAACTGGAAGGGCGTGGCGGCGGTGGCGTCGTTAAATCGAGGGTTAAACTGGAAATGCGGGACAGCAGCATCGCCGCTGTTGTTCCGAGGGTGGAACTGGAAATTCGGCGACGAATCGCTGTCATCGTCCATCTCCATTCGAGCGTTTTCCTCGCTGAATCCCAGATCCACCCGGAGCGGTTCCACCCTTCCCAACTCCTCGCTCACGTCCCTAGCCGCAGCAGCGCTCCCGCACAGTCCCGTCCTCCCCTCTTCCGACACCATCGAAGGTCTCCGACCGGACATGCTCTCCGGGAGCTCGCTGAACCCGGACGTCGACGACGTCTTCCGCGACGCGTCGTGACACGAGTCGTCCAGCCCCAGCATCATCATCTTGACCTTTGCGCTGTTGACGGCAGACCAATCGCAGTCCTGTCCCATGACGTCATCGCCGCGGTTGATGAACCCGGCGGGGGAGCTCAGCCGTCGGTGTTTCGCCCAGCCGCCGTTCTGATGCTGGGGAAATCCGCCGGCCTGCGCGTAGCACGGGATCGGTTGGCCGGGGATGATGCCGGGCGCGAGGGAGACGAACGGGGTCGTGGCTGGAACCGCTGGCACCATCTGCTGCAGTTGCAGCTGCTGGAGGTTCTGGTAAAGGTTGGACAGCGGCTCGGCGGCGCTGCGGACGTACGGCTGGTGGAGTCGCTGCGTGACGGGGTCGAAGAGCAGCGGGATGAAGACGGGGGTCAGACCGTTGTTCAGGAAGTAGGGAACCTGAAGCAGATCGAACAATGAAAGGCATTCAGTTTAACCCGTTAACGACCAGCTACATTTTCGTTTAAGGGTTACAAAAACAGAAGATATACTTCGATGTTAAAACACGGATAGACAAATGCCTCAGCGCGATTAAAATCTGACTTTCTCTGGTGCAATTTCAAGTTACTGGCCTAGTTAGCTACACCGGTAAGCGAGAGCGGCATACGTCTGTTGGTTGCAACGGACTGTGGCTCAAGCCCCGGGCTAGGAGTTGACATTCAGAGATTTAGATATCTCGGGCTAGCACGTGTGGGATGCAGGGGCGCAAGCTCCTGCGGAGCAACCTTAGGCAAGTTGCTTACCCATCATTGTCTATGGGGGAGGCAACGGCAAACCCCCTCACTCATCTCATCCCCAGGGGCGTAAAGCCAATGAACCTGCCTTCGAGCAGAGAACCATCATCATCAATTTCAAGTTACATCCTACACTGTAGAAAACATGTGTAACGTCTGTTCTGGAGTGTCGTCAATTTAAGTTGAGTGCATCACCGTAAATGCTACTGAAAATCTTTTCCAAAGATTGCATTAGACTATGTCCAAGCGCTAAGTAAGTCTGACTGTCAGTAAACTATCAAGCAGACTGTAATAATGATATAAATAATAATTTAACTAACAATTTTAATAAAGTAGTATTAAACAATTAAATACTAGTTTTATTAATAATAAGTAATAATCCTAATAGTAATAATAATAAAAGAATTCATATAATTCTGTCAAGTCCATTGTTCTTGCTAGTGTTAATCCTGGTGTTGCTATGCCCTCATTTATACTATTAATTATCGTGGGATGCAATGGTGTAGTGGGCATGTTTGTAGCCTTGCAACCGGAGGGTTGCCGATTCGAATCCACCTCAAGTCGCCGCTCTGTAGGGACCTTGGGCAAGTCCTTCACTCGGAATTGCTCAGCGCCCGGCGTAAAACTCCGATTCAGTGTCCGCGCTATATTTGGGAGCGATACTTCTTTTCCTCTTTGAGTGTTGCTATGTTTTATAATTGTTCAATTACCAATAATATTACAGGTACAGAAACATCATAATGATCCAGAAAGCACAAGCAATGAAGAAAACTTAAATACGAGGATTCAGGAATGAAAGGAAGCTGAAAGCAGACAACAAAATGTTGGCAAAAAACAAAGTATCTTTCATTTCATGAAGAAAAGAATGCACATTTTTTGCGATGTCATTCTTTACGGCATAACAAATCCCATGTATCACCCAGCCAATCATATCCCTCCAATCCCATTCATATTTCCAAGACTCAAGAACGTAACAACAAAGCAACAAGGGATGCTCTAGCAGTGACTAAATGTCGGCTAAACAAAGGAACAAAAGCAGGGAACCACAAAGAGAAGGACTAAAAAATCAAACAAGATAAAATACTGAAAAACAAGTAAGATATTTAAATGAAACTGCAGTGAGGAAACTCACTACAGCCCAAATAAATATCAATATTTTAAAGTCTATCTAACCATTGGATTCTCAAAAAATGAAGAAGCCAAATAAATAACCAACTTCTAACCTAGAATTCTAAAACAAACCAAATAAAGGTAAAACTAGTGACTATGGCAGTGATTCCCAACCTTTTTTGGCATGCGGCACACTAAGAAGGAGTAAAAAATTTCGCGGCACACTTAATTATAATTATCATTTTTTAATCTATATGTCACTATTATTTAATATTATTCTGATTTTAATGTTCCTCTTATCTAAATAATAGCATACTCTAGTGAGTCTATTCAGTCAGCCCGAGATCAAATTGAAATGAGGCTCCAGAGACGACAATCATACTCGCAAAAACATCGACTTTTGGGTCGAAGAAAAAATTTGAGTCTTCGCCCCAACTTCCCCAAGCAAAGACCAAGTTTTAGCCCCCCCCCCCAAAGGAAACCAAACCCCGCAACTCCGCCCATGTTACCCAGTAAAAATTGTCGATTGCAAGCGAAGGGAAGTAATGCTACAATAGTGCTGGTTGTAGATCTATCAACGTGTTTAGAATTTTAGGTGCAACTTTCTTTTGTAACTGTTATTCATTGACCGTGGGGAAACAATCAAGATTTCCCTTGGAGATCTTAACCTGCTACAGTGTGAGAGATTAAGACCAACTGACTGAAGATGTTATGTTTCAGTGATGATGTGTTCGGATGTTTTGCTTTGAATCATTATTAATTAATAACATTTTAGAATTTTCCCGCGGCACACCTGCAAAGTTCTCGCGGCACACTAGTGTGCCGCGGCACACAGGTTGGGAATCACTGGACTATGGCAACAGCCGCAACATGGAATGGCAAAACACTTGAAGGAATAAGCAAAAGCTTTTGGAATGATCAAAAACGTAAAGGAATGTCCAAACACTTAAAGGAATGAGGAAAAGCTTATGGAATGATCAAAAACTTAAAGGAATGATCAAACACTTAAAGAAATGACTAAACACTTAAAGGAATGACCAAACACTTGAAGGAATGACCAAACACTTAAAGGAATGACCAAACACTTAAAGGAATGACCAAACAAAAAAGGAATGACCAAACACTTAATGGAATGATCAAAAACTTAAAGGAATGATCAAACACTTAAAGAAATGACTAAACACTTAAAGGAATGACCAAACACTTGAAGGAATGACCAAACACTTAAAGGAATGACCAAACAAAAAAGGAATGACCAAACACTTAAAGGAATGACCAAACACTTAAAGGAATGACCAAACACTTAAAGGAATGACCAAACACTTAAAGGAATGACCAAACACTTAAAGGAATGACCAAACACTTAAAGAAATGACCAAACAAAAAAGGAATGACCAAACATTTAAAGGAATGACCAAACACTTAAAAGAATGACCAGAGCCAAAGATAACCAATTTAGTACCACTCAAGGGAACCATCTCATCCCACTGCCAAGACAATCAATTGGTAGCAATGAAAGTAACACAACCAAAAGAAAATGACCAAATGAAAGTGACCAACGTCACTCCAGTTAAAAGGAACAAAAAAAACACCCCCCAAAAAACAACGACACGAAAGCAGATATGGGGAAGCGACTTAACAACAGGGTGTTGGGTGGTCATTCGAACTCCCACCTGACCAGGGAAACGACAACCAGTTCAGAGGTTAGTAGAGGCGGCATTTCTGTCATCCGTGCCCACCCTAAGGGAATGCATCGAGCAGATGGTGGAGGGAGACAGACAGACAGAACATCCAGATTTTCTCGGAGCAAGTGAGTCCAACAGAGACAAGTCCTCCGCTTCCTCCACCAGCGGACCAAAACTGGTGGACATTTGAATACGATGTCTCTTCGTGCCACTTTCTGATGTCTGAAAACCACAGTAAACATAAATATCCCGACCGATCTACTTGGCTTAGAGACGTTCCAGTCCTTGGGGTCTGCTCCAAACACGTAGCCCAACCATGCGGGAGCAGCATAAATAGTAGAAGAATTTTAGCCGAAAAATCATCAATCGACTCAACAAATTATTACAAGTTAGAGACTTGGCAGAGTTGTTAAGTACACCCCACTGATGAAAATACCAAAAGTCCCCATAAATCCGAGCTGTGCTCGAGCCGCCATCTTGGAAAATGGCGGACTAAATTCGGTCTTGTGGCAATAACTCCAGAACCGTCACAGCTACAAAGAAATATAAAAGAGAAAAAATGATCCTCATTAAAAGGCAAAGAAGTTTGGTATACAGCATTTGTTTCTAGGATCAAAAATAAAAATTTTAGGGCTAGTTTTAGGTTGATCCTAAATCATCATTTGCAGCACAGTATTTCCATATATTCTTCCCGCCATAAAACTTTGTATGTCGCATTGATATACATAATGATGACTACTTTATCATATGTAACATTTTTATTTTTAATCCTAGAAACAAATTTTTTATATCACATTTGATCGTCTTTAAATGAGGATCATTTTTGCCATTTTATATTTCTTAGTAGCTGCGACGGTTCTTGAGTTATTAACGAAAAACAGAATATAGGCCGCCATTTTCCAAGATGGCGGCTTGAGCACAGCTCGGATTTATGGGGACTTTTGGTATTTTCGTCAGTGGGGTGTAGTTAACAACTCTACCAAATCTCTAACTTGTAATAATTTATTGAGTCGATTTTCCTAAAATTCTTCCACTAAAAGGTTAATACAGCTCATCAGCACACAGCCAATAAAACAAAATAAGAAAAAAACTAGACCTGTGGAACATCAAAGTCGTTGACACATGCTCATAGTCAAAAGTATATTTGTAAGCAATAAATCTGATGTATTGCAAATAAAATATCTAAGTGCACTCAAGGTCAAACAGAATCAAAATCTAACGTGCTGGAGGTCAAATACTATACTTAGAGATGGAAAATATCAAATTAAAATTCAATCATGCTTAAGGTCAAAAGCCTGCAGTAAAGTAGAACATGCTCAATACAAAAAACACAGTAAAATCAAAGGCAAACAAGATGACGATAAAATACGCCTACAGTAAAATATGCCCCATGTCAAACATACAGCAAAACCTTCAAGGCCGAAAATGCTCAACATCAAACACGCTCAATTTCATGTAAAAAAAACGCTAACATAAAACTCAGAGGTCAATTTCTCACAGCAGAAACTCAGGTGGTGAATTCTCCAAAAAATACGGCAAACTGACCCCACAAAAGACTAAAATATCCCAAATGAGGAAAAGTTCTAACAGTCTTCTAAATTAACAATTCACGACACTGCATGCATGTATCTCGTGAAATAACCTCAAAGTCATAATTGTTTAGAACTGTAAGGCAGCTACGTTAACCCTTTACCTGTTCATTTTTCCGTCAAGCCCGTGTTTTGAGCGGATATTCTCGGGGCAAATGGGTAAAGGGTTAATCGCCTTCGTGAGGTCACTGTAAAGCGTTATATAAATGCCCAAATACATACATACATAAGATGGCATACAATGTGACAAGCAGTAGACAGTTTTTATAAGACATCCCAGACGCACCTTGCTGCCAACAATAAAAATATTTAGAAATTTTCATTAAAAAAATGCGATATCAATGACAGCTTTTACCTGTAGTGGTTGTCGGTCTTGGGTGCAATTATTCATCTGCTGTCTCTGTGTCAACTTCTCGAGATTATGAACGCCGGCTTGTCGTTGGAGTTGATGTGGATGCAAAGGACCCAAGTCGTCGAGGTTAGAAGCGCTGGAATCCGCCTGAAAGAATAAATCAATAACGCGTCCATAGTTAATTGCGGTTCTAGAATCTGTTTGGAGGAGGAGTGGCAAGATTAAGGAATTACATCCAAACTGTGAAAGTCAAGTCAAAAAGAAATTACACTGCAAGACTTGGATACAACGAGTTAAAGAGGTACTTTGATTTGTGAAACATTCTCCACAGAGCCATTACATATAACCATTATGCGACCCATGAAGCTGACTTACATAGTCAGGTGAGGTAGGGCTTTTTTAGTGTGCAGTTGTACACAAAATGTGCAGTTCTAAACAGATTTGTGCAGTTGTACAAGCACTTCCAAGCAGTTGAAACTAATAAAAACAGGTCATTGTCATCCGGTTGAAAGTAATCTTTCATGGAGGATGGAAAAGGAAAGAAGGGGTTGTGCAGTTCTAAAAATGCCTTAAAACAGCCCTGAGGCAAGGATATGAGCAACAAGGGCATGAGAGAGGGGCAAAGGAAAATGGTAAACATTCTGAGAGTACACAGCTGTTGGCTAGCTCCTGGCTACCCTCTCAAATGCTCCACTCAACCTTTCGATCGTCGATGGCGTTGGTAAAATGAGTAGTAGGACGTGATGGACGCCTTGCATGGCTGCCGAAAGTTAAATTCGACTTCTGTAATAAATTGTCATCATCCGCTACACTTTGAATTGTAATCATTCTGCTTCGGTTCAGTTTGAAAATAGAAGAAGATTATCATCATGGTCTTGTACAGGAGCAGCTCTGGTTAGTTTCCTCAACGAGGCACTACATAAATGAGCATTTACAATTACAGTTACTGGCCAATCACGAGTCAAATATAACGAATGCAGCTGGTAGTGATACCTCGTCTTGTAGCGTTTGATTGTAGATCTTCTCAAGGTGTGACTTGTACTTTCCTACGGAGGCGAGATCCTCACTGCATCTACGCGTGGCACGACATTTCTCAGGCATTGAGTATGGATGGTCTGCAAAAGAATACGACACGGACATCAAAATATGCAGACACAACACATTCATTCGTTCGTTCGTTCATTAGAGATTTATATAGCACCACTTCTGCCTTTCTTTCTTGCAGTCTTTCCTCGTCTCTCTCTAGCCTTAAATCCAGCATTTTCTCTCGGCGTTGAACGCACTGGGAGCACTTCTGAAAGGCTTTTGTTGAGAGAAGCACTTTATAAATGGTCATATACAATACAGCGCTACTACCAAGAACTGCTTCTGAGCCCTGCACGGCCAACAAAGACAGTTTTTCTGTTAGAATAGGACATTGAAGAGAGATGTGCAAGCAAGCATCAAGGCTTACTTGGCCTTCGGTAAGTTGCCGAGTGCGGAGAGTTGAATTCCGCGACGGTTTCAAGATTCAGACTTTCATCGTCTTCGGAAAGTTCCTCCACAGGAAGTACGGTGGGGACCGGCGCCCGATGCTTACCCGTAGAACGCAGCCGCTGGTACCTTTCAACGAAATTCAAGAATAATTGGTGAATGAAGGCACGAATAAAGAAATGTATAAACAAAGAAGATTAAAAAAGAAGTTTATTAACCACCCACCATCCAAGAGTATTATATAGGATTCCTATATCATTTACTACATTTTGGTCAGCAAAGGGTTAAGGGAGGTCGAAGCGGGCTTCGAAAATAGTCCGGTTATGAAGTGCTAGGCTGCTAGTGACTAATTTTCGTAACCTCAGTATAACGAGGGTGGGTGGCCAGCCCTTTGATGTGAAAAGGAATTGCTCAAGGCCCCTTCATATAATTCACTGCCAAGGTTCCACCCATTGTGCAAATAACCGAGCCTTCAGGTACCCACTTGACAGGTAAAGACAGAATAACTAGTCACAGGGAAAAGAAGAAATAACCTATTTGAAAACTCGAAGCATATAATTATATACAACATTTTAATACGTGAAAAGCTATCTAAACACCTTATCGGTTTTTCGCAGTCTGCACGTTCATAATCTTCGCCAGTGGCGCTTGCCTCGTGCTTTGTTTTCTGAGCTGACAATCCGTCTGCTCCACTGTCCGACTACAACGCATCAATCAATCAATCAATCAATCAATCAATCATAATTAATCAATTACAGTTACATTCATTACAATTAACTGTCATTTATAACTTCTAACACAAAGGACGTCAACCGATGGTTATACAAAAGCCAAGCAGTAATCGGGTTAATACAAACAGAGACAGAAGATGGAGACTAAACAGAGGTATTACAGGAACTTGGTTTTAAATGCGCAGCTGATATTTTGGAGGTTATAAAACCTGTTGTCCACCAAGCGCAGAAGAGCCAGAACACATAAAACAGGTAATTTTGTCATACAAAGATATGCAGTACTTATTTTATTAGCACCTCGGTCACGAACCTCATTAATCCAGCCTCGGGCTTTTGCTAATTGTGAGTCTCTCAATGTGGTATCACCTTCCATCTGGAATTCATTGCAGGATTCTGATGGAGAATTCACCTGTATCTCTTCACAGCTTGAAGAGCTTTCTCTTTTCGTGGGCCTGTCTCGTTGAGAGCACTTCTGAATAGCTCTGCTGTGAGAAGCGCTTTACAAATTTATGTTATATTAGATTAGATTGGAAGCTCTCTCAGCTACACAGATCCTAAAACGAGAGACCTTATGCACTTGAACATGACTGGTTCTCCTATATCAGCCTTGTTTCCGAGGTGGTTACTGTGTTTTAAGAAGTCGGTCAAGTTCCGAGATGTTGAACTATGAGCTCAAACAAGCAGACATAATAATCATTCACGATCGCACTTGACTGACATAATTATGATGTTGTTGGTTTATGTTATGAAGCCATGTCAGAAGAATTGTAAATCAGTCTCGTCATAACAGATTTATGTCCTGTCTAACTGTCATACGTAAGATAAGGCTGGGAATGATTTGTTACAAAGATTTTGTATCTGATGTTGAATATGGACCGAGATCACTTGAATAAAGACTTAATGACAACAACAAACATTACATGACTAATGACTTTGTAACATCGACTAACATTACACGACTAATGATTTAATGACATCAACAAACATTACATGACTAATGACTTAATGACATCAACAAACATTACATGACTAATGACTTAATGACATCAACAAACATTACTTGACTAATGACTTAATGACAACAACAAACATTACATGACCAATGACTTAATAACATCAACTACCAGAATGTGATTAATGACTTGCATCACACGACATCTGTCTTGTTACAATTGAAAGCAAAAATAAATGCGTTTAAAAATACTCGTGCATCCAGTTTCTGAGATTGGTTTAATCCAGTTGGTCTATAACAGACCTCATAGCAGTCACTGTCCCTGAAGATAAACAACCAACTGGTCTTTTGATTCAGTTCAATCTAGTTTGTGATGGTTCATAACCATGCTTCCTTTGTTGTCGTTTGTTTGCGCAATGAGTGATGCATTCTCAAAAGTCTTTAAATTGAAATTCACTCCGTTCTGCTTGATGCCCAATCACAGTGCCTTTCATCAATTTCAAAATGCACTCATTCCCATCCCACATTGTGGGGTGCGGTGGTGTAGTGGTGGCGTTGTTGCCTTGGAGCCGGCAGGTTCGAGGTTCGAATCCACCTAGCCGCGTAAGGACCTCGGGCAAGTCCTTCACTCACAATTGCTCAGCACTTCAGCGTGAAACTTTGATGCAGTGTCCGCTCTGCATTCGGGAGCGCCTCTGAGTAGAGAGAGAGCTTGAAGGGGCGCTATAACAAGTGCACATACAAACATACAAACAAAGAAAGCTACCATCTTACCATGACATTCTGTTTTCAGAGGGCACACACTGAGAATATGGCTGTGGTGTATATCAGTGAGGGGTGTGGGGGAATGATGGGAGAAAAATCTCACATGGTTGCCTGAAATGGGACTTATGTTTGGAACATAAATGTGAAGCTTGTTCATTTCCAATAATTATATAACAGCCAGCAACACGAAAATAAACATGAGTCAGTCAGAGTGGTGGTTTGCACTTCCGTTCCAGTTGGTAGGGGTGGATGCCGATGGTTTTTTTTGCTGTTGTGGTCCTACCATCTGTATGGAATGACCTTCCCCTACCCTGCAGGTTAAGCCTATATCTATCTGGAGTCTCCTCCTCATCTACTTGTCTGAAGGCGTTTCTCTTTCCCTGGAGTTTCTGCTGCGCTGAAAAGAACTGCTGAAAAATCCATACTGCAAGAGGCGCTTTTATAAATATCCCAATCTATACGATACAAAGAGGCGTACTTAAGTCTTTAATAGTCAAAGTCAAGAGAGTCTCCCACGAGTGGAACAGATAAAAGAACAGTGGAACTACTGAACCTCAACCCTCGAACAATACAATCTTGCATGCTAACCACGAGACCAAACCTCACTTCAATTCAGCATTTATTTACGCCCAAATCAAACAAAAGTCAAAGACCGATTCACTCACACGATAACCTAACGACCGATCCAGATTGAAGTCAACTAAAAAACCGAACCGGTCGACCGGTTTAAACCGGTTTTATCTTACTAATCTGTCGACCTCACCTGACGCAGTTTTTCGGCGATGGCTTCTTGCTGTTGCAGTTGCTGGAGGAACGCGTGGTTTGGCTGACGTGGCATTGGCTCTGGAGAATGATGCCTACGCTGGTCATCTGCTAAACAACAACAACACCATCATCTTCATCGGTCAATTGTGCAAACGTGCCTCGAAATGCAACGGGATTGAACTTCAGCGTGCAAATTGAAAGACGCCGAATTATTATTATCTCACGATATTTTATTTTTTCAACAAATATTTTTTAACAGAACAAAAGCTGTATCAATTTTAGTGAGTCACTCTCATCAATGCCAATTAAGGGCTTTTATTATTATTATTAATTACTAATTTTTTGGGCACTGAGGTACTTCATTCCCCCAGGGACTTATAAAACATAAAAGCAATGTGCCTGGAACGGATAAACCTCATCCTTTTCGGGCGTGAGTGATTTTATTATTATTATTATTATTACTACTACTACTACCATTATTATTATTATTAATTATATTATTATTAATATAATTATTATTGCTATTAGTTGCACTTCCAACCTGACAATTTGGAAAGCCCATCAAGAAATCCGGTTGCATTTGGCGGATGGATGTAGGCCGTCCTCCGCTTCCTTGGCTGCGGCTGCTGCAGCAGCTGCAGTTGATTTGTCTCACCTGGACCAATCGTATGTCGCCTGAGCGACAGGTAGTGCGCCATTGCCTCAGGTGACGGTTCCTCTGCCTCCGACTCATCGCTTAGGACGCGGTCCTGTTCCATCACAAAGCAACATCAACAATGGATTGTAACAATTGCTTTTTTGGGGGGGGATGAAGAATCACACGTTTGTATGTGCACTTGTTATAGCGTCCCTTCAAGCTCGCTACTCAGAGGCGCTCCCAACTACAGTGCGCGAACTCTGCATCGGAATTTCACGCCGAAGCGCTGAGCAATTGCGAGTGAAGGACTTGCCCAAGGTCCCTACGAGATGGCTTGAGGTGAATTCGAACCTGCAACCCTTCAGCTGCAGGGCAATGAACATGCCAACTACATTGTCAGCATTGAAGATGCGGTAGAGTGCTGAATTATGTCGCCAAATATTGCCTGTTTACGACGGGGTAGAGTGATGATAATTATTAATATTTCGGAAATTTTATTATTTATGGTATAAATGCTGATGTATACAGCAACTCACCAAGGACAATCGCTTGTTGAGGTTTGCGTCGGCTGCTACAAAGGAAATTACATATATGATCGAAATGCTTCATGTTTCCTTCAACTTCAAAAACCGCAAAAAATTCTCACACTGCCCCTTTATCAGTCCATTTATTTTCTTAAGATTCACGTCAGTCACATGAGGTACGAAACCAAGTGATAAAATCATACGGTAACTAACAGCAAAGGTTGCCATATTCAACGCAAAAGACAAGCTGCATTGGTTGCCAGCTGATTTTAGTACACTCTCGTCATAAAATTAATCTAATTAATTAATTAATCTATTCAATTATATTCTGTTAATTATATAACGCCTCTCACAGCCTAACCAAATGCGAAAGTGCTAATTCAAAGCGCTAATTACTGAAAACTACCAAAAAATCACAACAATCACCAAATGTCTAATAAAAAATATACTTCAAAAGTGCAAAATAATTAATATAGTGATATATCTACATCAATGATCATCTTAGTGATTGAGATCAACCTTTCTCGTTGGCAGACGTCGTCGTCGCATCTAGATGTGAATTCGGCGCGTACGCTGTAGAAGATTGTTTTGTCAAATTCTGACGCTGACATTTGTCCATCAGCAGATGATAGATGGCGCTACGGTTGTCGAATTTTTTATTGTTAACGCTCTAAAAGAACAGACATCAACACTCTGTGCATTGCAAAATCGGTATGACAAGTCAGTATATTAATTGGTAAACAGTCAGCATATTAAGCATTTCTTGCCAAATCAGTTCAACCAAGTCTTAAAGTATCAACCATGACAAATATAAGGAAATGGATAGCATTTGCAAATGATATATCGCATAAAAATTATGGTGAACATAAGGGAAATGGCTAAATTATTATTTGCACATTACAAACAAACACGGCAGTGGCTACGAGGCTAGGGTTTCTCAACGACAAACAAAAAGGAAATGGCTACTGTTTTCATATTTATGAAAAACAAAATGAAATGGTCATAATGAAATCACAAACAAAACGAACTACCTAAGATTTTCATGTGACAAACATAAACAAAAAGTTAGCCAGTATTTGCATATGAAAAACATAAGGAAGTGACTATTACTTGAACTTCACAATTAAGTATTGTATTGTATTAAAACATTTATAAAGCGCCTCTACTAGGGTGAATCGTTCAGAGGCGCTGCCAGTGCGCAAGGCCACGAGAGAAGAAATAAGTTTTGAGGAAAGAAAATGAGGAGGAGGGATTACCAGTTAGAAGTAGAGACCGAGTAGATGGAGACAGAGTATTCCGAAGAGAGGGGCCAATTGATGCAAAGGATCGGGACTGAGCCATAGTCGTTCTAGTAGCAGGAACTAAAAGATCAAATCTATTTGAAGAGCGGAGTGGGCGATGTGAAGAGGCTGAAAGAGGTCGGTGAATTTCATTTGCTAGATATTTCGGGGCAAGACCCGTTGAGCTTTGGAGACCAAGATGAGAATTTTAAACCTAACCAGTTAGAAGTTGAGCAAGAAAGTGGATACTATTTCCCTGTGACAACAGTGCTGGCATAAGCAAATGAGCTCAAATACAATGTACGAAAACGTAATGAGCTTAACCTCAATGACGTCCTCTCGCTTGAGGCCAAGTCCTTCCATGTGGAGCAGGATGGCCTGACTCATCGTTCCGCAGTTGTTGTCCTCGGCAGCTGCAGCATTGTCCTCAGCCGACACTGACCGATTCATGAGATCTCGGAACTGCTTGTCCACTCCTCCGTCGTGATTCATCCATTTGTGATCGACGATCGATTGAACGCCGAATCGTTTCGCAGGATCCGTGCAGAGAAGACGACGAATCAGATCCTCACATTCTACAGATTAATCAGATCCTCACATTCTACAGATTAATCAGATCCTCACATTCTACAGATTTAAAAGAAGACTTTAACTTATTCTACAGAATTATTATTGTTATAATTATTATTAATTGGTAACTTCTACAGATTTACAAGAAGATTTTAACTTATTCTACAGAATTATTATTGTTATAGTTATTATTAATCGGTAACTTCTACAGATTTAAAAGAAGATTTTAACTTATTAACTCATTCTACATAATCATTATCGTTATATTATTAATTGGTAACTTCTAAATGGCCAGTTAAAAGGAACAAGACAAAGACAAGGACGATGAACATGATGGAAGACCTACAAACACTTCACAGGTAATTTTTTCAAATGGGCGACAAGGTGGAATGAAAAACAGTTCTCTTCATTTCCAACCATTTAACTCATTATTACCTTATTCTGCCGAAACAACAGCATCAATTGTTATTATTATTTATTCGCCCTTTTGTCCTTATTTCTGCGCTTATTTATTTTTTTCTTAACTGACGTCACGTATCATTCAGCGGTAACAGTTTCTGACATATAAACGAATCAATGAATGACAACCAACCTGATGACATGAAGAACGGAACACGGTATTTTCCAGCGACGATTCTTTTCCGAAGACTCTGCAGATTACTTCCATCAAACGGTAACGTTCCACAGACCATGACGTATAGAACAACTCCGAGACTCTGCATGACAAAGAAAACTCTTCAGCATACATACATACATACAAATATGCATACGTAATTATATATATATTTATACAAGCATAGTTACATCAAATACATACATATACACAAATATACAAATATACACATATACATTATACAATCATAGTAAAGTATGAAAAAAGTAAATTCCTATCCCGTTCTATGAGGAACACAGGAAGGCGCCCATCTCCTTTTCCATAGCCCTGAGCCAGCAATGGACGAATCCCAAGGTCCTGGACAAGGACTTGCTGTTTACTTCCCAGCTATCGTCGGTACCAAATTATACAATCATACATTCAATCAATTACACAGTCATAATATACATACATGCATACATAAAAACACACATGCACACATACATACAAATATACTACATACATTACATACATACATACATTCATACATACATGGTACGTACTGTACAGTGAAGACCTGAATTCCTAAAAAATTACCAATTAAAATAACATTAACGCTGACTTTACAAGTTAGAATCTGCACATCCTTTAAGCATAATGCACAAACACTTGAGCACAACTGGTTTCGGCATGATTAGCTTTCTCGAAAGATCCATATAAATCATGAATTAATGCATAATATATTTCGTGGTACGGCGCTCTTTTGTCGGCGTTCTTTTGACGTGCATACATTTGATTTTGTTTTTCATCAAAATACATTGGAAGCTACGTGTATTAATGACCTAAACAGAACCTTTAAAGGACCATGCCTAAAGCAACGTAATAAGCAATTCACAACGCAGGCGAACGCACTTGCATATCAAAAACCTCATTAATAATCATTTTATTAATACTTTAACGATGAAAGCGTACTAAAAGTGATTGGGGAACTCATGTACAGCTCATCGTTAAAGCATTAATGGTGTAATGACAGTGTAATGACAGAGCATCAACACCATTATAATATCATAACAACAGCTGTGAGCAAAAACTGAAGTAAATGATGCAAGGATCAAAAGGTTAATCTTAAGGGCCACTGAGACTGGATTGCCATTTTTTCGATGACACTTGGCAGTTCAGGAACAACGCAAAAACATGAATACATGCTGTATCTAGTTTATAACAGGGCTGTTTTTAAGAAACTTTTAGAACTGCACAACCCTTTCTTTCCTTTCCCATTATCCATTGTAAATTACTTCCAATCAAAGGACAATGACCTTTTCTGCTAGTTTTAACTGTACAGAAGTGCTTCTACAACTGCACAAATCCATTTAGAACTGCACATTTTGTGTACAACTGCACATTCAAAAAGCTCTGGTTTATAATGATTGATTGAATGTAGGCATTCGGAAGAGACGAGAACAATTTGCAACTGACCCAGATGTCCACTTTCTGTCCATCGTATTCTTTGCCTTCGAAGAGCTCTGGTGCTGCGTACGGCGGACTTCCGCAGTGTGTGCGTAGGAATTCCCCAGTCTTACAGATGTTGCTGAACCCAAAATCTAAACAAAACACATTTGTAAATGTACATTGTACATGCATGTATAATAAAAACAAAAACAATTTACATGGCACCGTAACGTGGCCATACCGCTACAAGGGCGTCTAAAAATGTATGCAAATATGTACGTCTGTGTGGGTGTGTGTGCATGTGCGTGCATGCATGTGCGCATGTGAAGTGGTGCAAGTGGGCTGCTCACCAAGAAGTATTAGAAAGACACCCACAAACAGACGACCACAGAGACAGACAGACAGACAGACAGACAGACAGAGCAAGGCAAGACATATGCATGTATCGTAAGAACTGACTAAGGCTGAAACCGGACCAACTGAACGCATAAAAGTTGGTCTAATTGTGTGCAAGCCTGCACATAACTAATCAGACCAACTAAACATAAAAAGCACATGGCAAGTTTGGTCAAGATTGGACCAACCATAAAAAAATCATAAGGCAAACTTTCTTAACATCAACTAATCATAAAAAGCACCTGGCCAGCTCTCTTTAGATAGATAAATTGAACATAAAACCACGTGGCAAGTTCAGACCAGCAAATTTATTGTCATTTAAAATAATGCCATAAACTCTCACCCGCCACTTTAATGTTGAGACTGGAGTCTAGAAGAAGATTTTCCGCCTTCAGATCCCGATGGACCACGCTATGCGAATGGCAGTACGCAACGGCCGACACCAGTTGCTTGAACTTCGGCCGTGCATCCTTTTCGTGCATCTTCCCGTGGGCGACAAGGTGGTCTGCGAAAAACAATTGATTTACAAACAATTGATTTACAAACAATTAATTTACAAACAATTAATTTACCAGCAATGTCAAACAATCACCATAAAGGTTTTTTTAATTCACTGCCCAGTTCAGCGCTGTTTTTAAAGCTGTTGATTATCATATCATTGGTTACATTTAGATGATCTTACCTTGCTTACCAAAAAATCTATCTATCTACACTGTGTCCGGATAAATTCCAAGGCTCTAATATATGAATGAAAAAACTATAGTAGATAATAACCAATAAGAAAATTTTAAAACCTTTTTGATCCGTACATAATTACCAACAAAATTCTTTGTAATTTATTAGTAATGCAGGAAAAAGTATACAAGACAAAGGTCAGAAACATCGAAGAACTCCGCGAGCGAATTGTTAATGCTTGGGATGAACTTGATCAACTGGTCGTCGATGCTGCTGTTAGTCAGTGGCGTGTACGTCTCGAAGCATGCGTGGAAGCCAATGGCGGACATTTCGAACATAAATTATAGTTCCAAAATATTTCAGGATTAAACAGTTTCTGGAATTTTAAAAATCTATCAATGTTTACTAATTATTTTTATATTTTCCGTAGAGCCTTGGAATTTATCCGGACACAGTGTATATCTATCTATCTGTCAAGTGGTTTTTCTGAAATGCTACACAGCAGAGTGTCTTGGCCTTCCACATAATGCTGAAAAATTCACAACAATTAGAGCCTCATGTTCTGCTACCATTTGGATGGTATAAAATGAAATCAGGTGTTAACCCCCACCCCCCGGGTTGAACCCCACCATATTTGAGGGGGCTTTGAGGCTGCCACTACCTCCGTTCTCCTGTGCAAAGTGAGCTTCTTGTCTTTATGCATGGACCTGTATAAGCCTTCTCAGTTGATGTGCCTCCACTTGCAATGGGTTCCGGCTTGCTCTGTGCTTACTACCGGTCGCACAACTTTTTTATTGAGCCGTGGCTGGGTTGGGAGCACCTCTGAGTAGACCACTTGAAGGGTGCTATGTTCTGAATGAATGAATCAATGTGTGTGGCTACCTTGACGGGTGCCATATAAATCTCTTAAATGAATTCACAAATCACTGTTCCATCCTTTCCTTACAACAAGCGAAGTGCTCAAAAGCACGTTCAGTTGCCACTTGATGAGAAACTAAACTATAAAATTGGAGAGGAAAAAAATACTCACCGAATATTTCTCCACCGCTGGCATATTCCGTGACTAAGTAGATCTGGTTTTCCGTCTGCATCACCTGAAATCAATCATCCAACGGAAGAAACGGTCAGTGAACGAAAATCTTGTGCTCAAACATAGATTAATTGATCCCTATTGGTCGTAGATCATTGATAATCATCAATAAATAATGTTTACTTTATTTTATTATTTTTTTGTATTTGCTACATAGCGCCCCTTCAAATCCTCTACTCAGAGGCGCTCCCGACTATAGTGCAGGCACTGCATCGGAGTTTCACGCTGAAGCGCATGAGCAATTGTGAGTGAATGACTTGCTCAAGGTCCCTACGCGGCGGCTTGAGGTGGATTCGAACCTGGAACCCTCTGGCTCCAAGGCACTGAACCAGCACTACACCAACGTGCCCCACAAATGTTACAATCTTACAAGTAGCAGAAAGTTTGCTACGCTTAAACAGTCAAGATATCTGAGAGACCAATGAGAAGATGCAGAAAGAGGAAAAAGAATAAGATTCCCGAGATATTTTGGCACAAGAGAGAGCAAGCCATTGCCGTTGGTTGACCGTGAACGATGATGATATTTGGGAGTATTTGTGATTCACGATATTTGGCACCTATTTCGTCTGTTACCTTACTCTGACCTAGCGTCCAAGTATCTTTGTGATCTCATCCGCCTACCGATTTCAGCATCCTCGAGCTTCGTCCACTATGCTCACGTGTCAAATATGATCTTCTTGTTCCACGAGCAAGGACTGCTGTGCCCAAAACTTGAGCTTTTGCTTTCATTGGTCCTGCACTTTGGAATCTCCTCTCTCCATTGACACGTTCTTTGTTATTAACTCATACCCAAAGCATATCTTTCGATACATCTTAAAACCACTCTCTTATCTCTGGGTCTTTCGTACTGGGAGTGCCTCTTATTGGTATGCACTGTGAGAAGCACTTTATAAATTTATAGATACAATACAATAGAATACAATACAATACGATACAATACAATACAATGCAATACGGTGGTATAGTGGTGGCGTCGTTGCCTTGAAGCCGGAAGGTTCGAGGTTCGAATCCACCTCGCCGCGTAAGGACCTTGGGCAAGTTCTTCACTCACAATTGCTCAGCGCTTCGGCGTGAAACTCCGAAGCAGTGTCCGCTCTGCATTCGGGAGCGCCTCTGAGTAGAAGAGAGCTTGAAGGGGCGCTATAACAAGTGCACATACAAACAAACAATACAATGCAATACAATGCAATGCAACGCAATACAACACAATACAATACAATACAATACCTGATAGAGTCGGATGATGTGCGGATGTCGAAGTAGTTTCATGACGTTGATCTCCTGCAGGATCTTCTTTAGATTCTCGTCATCCAACTGACGCTTCTCGATTATTTTTATCGCAACCTACAACAACAACAACAACAACAAAAGAATTGCAAATGCATTCGGGTCCATTATTATGCATCACAAACAGTAAACAGAAATTTTACTCCTAAGAACTTTTCATAAATAGATACCCTCCCCCACTTTACAATCAACTCAAGACCCCCCCACCCCCCCATACCACATCTCCAAACCAAGACCTTGTCCCCACAACCAAACCAGAACATACTGGCCTCCCAGCAGGTGTTAAACGCAATAAACAGCATAAGCAGGTAAATAATTGATTGATGTAAATGGACCACACTCAGGTACAGTAGCTCTGTAAACTACGTAAACATTAATTAGACACTTAACTTTATTATTAAACAGCAACATAGAGAGATCCAGGTTAGACTGGAGACAAGCTGGTCTCCATGATGCTTCATTTGTACGGCATTTATAAATCGTAATATCAAAGATTTACATGACATCACCGATGTACTATGTATGCACATGGACATTATTATGTAGTTTTTGCGTACTCCTCGCCTAGCCTACTTTTTTGGAGATTATCCCAGTCTTGGCCACATGACTGAATAATTTTTGTTTTAAACTAATTAAGTTATTGGATTGATTAATTTATGTCTAACAACTTGGTGATACTTGAGATGCTTTGTGTAATTTTTGTTCCTGTGCTTGTTGCTGTTACAAATGGACCAATAAAATTGATTGATTGATTTATATAGCACCTTAAAAAAACCTCACGATAGACTTGAATTTCGTTCCAGTGAATAATGTAATTTTTAAAATTTTCAACCAGTCATACTTGTGTTGATAATGACAAGAATAACAATGATCTCGAATACAATAACAATGATAAACATCTACGAAAGGATGACAAGGTTCAGATGACAAACGATGATGAAAACACAATGACCCATAAGCAACCTAAATTTACAGCCTGCAGCATAAATAAATCATTCCAGGCTTTACTTAGATTGCAAGATTTGGCCTTCCTGATAAGAAATCCGTTTTCATGGATTGCAAGCAAAGATTTACGGCCATCAAGTGACATCTTGAATAATGTTCTGTCAAATAGTGTGCATAAAGTACAATATTAATTGCAGTGTAAGTATTTGCATGCATGTGAAGTTGCAAACGCATGTGCATGTATGCAAGTATGTACATCCATGTGCATTAGGGTGGTCGTTAGAAATGAAAGTTGGAATCTACTGTTCTCCAAGTTTCCATTTGGTGCCATTCCATCCAGAAACATCACACAAAAAGTTGTGAGAGAAAATATCAATATTTAGGACTTGCGCAACACCATCAAAGTTTCACCGTGTACCAAAGAAGCGAAAACTTGAATTGCAAGCATAATAAAACATGCATCCTCAAATCAGAAGTCAATACAATGTGACTATATTATTGCATACATGATTACCAATCATTACACTGTTTGGTGATCAAGATTGCAATTATTTTTATTGCTGCTTAGGTATTTAATCAATGTCAATGTGACCTTGAAGACTCTGCGGCACTCTCTTTTGTTTGCGCTGAGAACGAGTTGCGATGTTCTTCTACAACTTCTCATATAAATTGTTTTCGTTGTTCATTCCTTGTACTTGAGGCATTGAAATGCTGAATAAGGGTGACACCTCGCTCAGCTAGATCACTGATCATCTTTATGGATCTCCAGCTTGTCGAGCTCTTCATGCAGTCTTCATGCTTTATACGACCGCTTAACTGGTTCGTGTTCCAGAAGTGCATCTAGTAGTTTAATTCAAGATGCAGAACAGGTCATAGGTTAAATTTATCACGAAATGATGTCGATCTAGCCTTTTTTGCGAATGGTTGGGAGAAGAGTTGTTGTATACGTTTGTGGATCTCAGAACCTTCTTTGTCCACTAGAACTGCTATGATCAATTTCTTCTCTCCCAATGACATGTCATTGTGAAAGAAACCTAAGGTTGCCAACAGCTTGGATAAACACCAGAGATTTCGGCCAAAGGGTGTCACAGCGGCATCAGCAATGACCCTCCGTGGAAATAAAGAGAGATAAAACAGCAGTACTAGATCGTTCCTAGGATCAGTGGTTGCTGAATGCTGGTGGGGTTTGAAACTAATGGCGGCCATGTAGATGCATGTCCCAAATAGTCTAATAAGCTTAGTTAATTATTTCCGGATGCTCCCACACATATTCGTCATAAGATGAGCCGACTCTTTGACTATAATCGCTGCTGTAGCCTAGAGGATACTTGTCTTGAAATAGCAACATCCTCAAGCAGTAAATTGCTCTCGTCATCCATTTAGGCTACTGTTATTGAGGGTTTGCAGCCGATGGTAGCTTCTTTAAACCTTGCCGGTCTGCAGCTTCCAGATATTCTCAGTCTCCTGAGTTGGAACTTTGTCAAAGAAGCTGCTTAGTAGTCTGAGTGATACTGTCCCTGATCCCAAGTTTTTCACGCTTATGATGATGGAGCAGTACTTTGAGCAGTACTCTGCTAGAACGTCTCTTCAAGATGGGAGCTTGGAACCTTTGAAGCTCTCCTCTGTCCTCTAGCATGCGCTATTACCACTAACGCTATTGTAATCGGCATCGCCTTCTCACTATTAGATGCAGACATTTAAATAATGCCCCTATAATGCTGTATATGTTAATAATAATAATTATGCATGGCGTTGTTGGAAACAAGTTCAGCAATGAACAAGCAAAGCATGTTCAAGTGGTGAAGATAAAAACATGTCTGTAAGCCGATACAACAGGTCGAACAGGAAGGGAGAGCAAGGATATCGTTGTTTGGAACACAAACAATTACATAGAACCTTTGCATCATAACACTGTAAGCTTATAGGGCCTAATACATGATAAATTCTACAATGCACGAGATACTATACAGCCTAAGATATAATAATAGGCCTAATGTATGTAAGACTATGTGTATTGTGTACGGTAGTGCATTGATGACTTGGAATGTAACTAATAAAAGATCATAACATTGGACAGAATAGATCATTTTCCGCAGGAATTCCCTCACTTGTCAATTACCGCTAAAATGCTCATAAAAATAGATAATTAGCAATCACTGATGACAAAAACATTGTAGAATATACCTTTCAGCTGTGCCTAAGTAAAAATCATAAAGTATTTCTGTCAGAAAACTATAATTCTAAGACTTTGAAGTAAATAATACTTATGCTCAAAATTACGACAATTATTTGTAAAATACTAAACTTCAACGACGTTGCGCAAGTCCTAAATATTTTTCAATTCTGATAATTTTTGGGCTACATAGGTTTTAGACCAAGTGGCACGGAAGGGCGGGTTGGAGAAATATGAGATCTTAAGTTGAAAATTTTCCATTAGAGATGCAACCACCCTAATGTGCATGAACGTTTACATGCATACGCACATAGTGCCACATACAGACACAGAAGTACACATACATGTATCGTATTGTATTGTACTGTATTTGACAACTTATAAAAACGCTTCTCGCAGCAAGAGCCTTTCATAAGTGCTCCCACTGTGTGCAACCCCGAGGGTATGCATGAGCGCCTGCGTGTAGGGGCGAAAGAGGGCACTTGCCACCCTACCCCCTGGAAAATTGACACCCATTTTTATCTACAAGGCCTAATTTTGGCTTTCAACAAATTTCTTGTGCCATTCATTTTGACACAAAAGAATTAACGATGCCATTCATACACAAAGTGAAACTGAGAAATTTACATCGGAAACCTCTAATAGAAAACATCCATGTTCTTAATTTCCTGCTTCGCATTAATCAAGCTATTGGCAAAAAATTAAACCATGTCCATTACGTTTTGCCCCTCCTGCAAAATTGTCGGCGGATGCACATGTATGTATGAACGTATGCGTATGTATGTATGTGCATGCAGGAATGTACAATTGCACATATCTAGGTTAATGTGTGTGCATACATAAGCGTGTATGTAAATATGAATGTACCAGTATGACGCTTAATGAAGTGTATTTTAAGTACCTAACAAGCGCCAAGTGCAACGACGGATCCAGATCAATGAATCTGGTTAGATCAGGTTTACGTCTCACTTGAACAACAAAAGAAATTGCTCGTCGAGACAAATGGCTCGACAATTCGGTTTTGTCTGGTTCACGTTTGACTGTGGCATTGCTCCATAGGGCAATAATATTCAAACGGAGAGAGCCGTTACTGTTTACACACACACACGCCTTCAAAACCAGTTTGTTCCAGCGAATGAAAAGGGAATTGTTAGCAAAATGGGAAGATGCTGTAGAAAAGAAAAAGTGTGTTCAGTGTCTAATTACTTTGGAGTTTTAAAAAAAACAGCTGTGTCAGGCAAACGGGGGTCAGCCACTTTACTCTCATAGATTTTGTGGAATATAAGTGAATTAAATGATTACTTTGGACATTTTCAAACTAGGTGCTATAATATCAATCAATCCATCCATCCATCAATCAGTGTTATTTAAGTTTCAATTTACTTTTCAGTTTCAGTTTTAGTTTTAGTTTTGTTTTAACTTTTCAGTTTAGTTTTAGTTTAAGTTTTCAAATCTTTTCAGTTTCAGTTTTAGTTTCAGTTTTCAGAACTTTTCAGTTTCAATTAAGTTTTTGTAAACCTTCCAAAGAAGGATTGAAAATTTTTTTATTAATGACATTCATTTTTCTAAAGTAACACTATATATAGTCCGATTTAATTTAAGAGCACCGGAACCTCCACAAACTGAAAACTTTTTCAACATTTGACTGCAATGCTGGTGCAGAAACATAAATAAAGCTTACTAATTCTGTCATAATAAATTGCACCTATTCAAGTCCGAGTCACTACTAAGAGGTGGAGTATAGGCCTAAGTCAGTCAGAGTGCAGTAAGATCAAGATACACAGAAACAGTCAATTTACAGGCATAAAAAAATCGGTGGCCTACTGAATTTTATGAAGAAAAAAATGTCAATGTAATTTAACCAAATTGAAATTTAAAAACACTGAACTAGATAAAGTTTTGTTCAGTAATCCGGGGCAAGTGTATGGATAAATTTTTTGCACTGATGAACACAGGTTCAACGTACGTACCTTATAAAATCTGTCATGTTTAGACTTACAGTAGCTGTCACAATTGTCTTCCATCAGCAAACCTCTATACTTTAATTAAAATAAGTGCTCGGAGTCTGTGGTAAGGGAATGACCTATCCCATGTGATAATATTTTCTGCCCTTCCAATTGGCTTGCACCAGCATGGGCCAATTAAATGTCAAACTAGTCTGCCAGTGCCTGCATGCTGTAATCCGACAAGTGTGTGGTGTCGGATCCATCAATGGAGATGACATTGTAATAAAACTTTGCGCCCTGTTCCAAGATCAGTGAAGTTCCAATCTTGCCACCATCAACAAATAACCAATAAACACGTCTATTTCCATCTTCGTTTTTCCTATCTATAGGCTAAACAATGATATGGATAACATGCTTGATGTATCTAGCCTGAGTTCTATAACATGGACATGTCAATCGAGGTGTCAAACATCAAACTGATTCCAAACATAATTATATGCGGGTCGTTGATTCCTCATAGGTATTATACTTGTATAGAGACAGGTACATGTGATCCGTAGGCCTGTGTACGATGTTCTATACAGGCTAAAGTTCAAATATTCATACTCTTCCCCTACTGGGACCATGCTTCAAATACACAGGTCTGTAACTAACTTTGCTGGCCCTTTGATCAGTGCCCAGCCATCCGTAGCAATAACTAATCAGCGTCAGGTTGTTTAACTGACCATTGTAATGGAATTAATTATAGCCTACACATCACTATCTTGTTGCCGGACACAGACAATCTTTATGGTTGACCGCATTTAACAATAGGCTGACCGCTAAAGAGAAAGCAGATAGAGAAAGGGTTAGACCGGATGTTTGCTTAGGACATTTTGCTTTCTGACATCTGATTCAGTTCATTTGGTTTGTGCGCCACACAGAAAAATTAATTCAGTTTTCAACTTTCAAGTTTAGTTTTAGTTTAAGTTGTGAACTTTTCAGTTTAGTTTTAGTTTCAGTTTTCAGAACTTTTCAGTTTTAGTTTTAGTTTCAGTTAACTCAAATGGAACTTTTCAGTTAACTCAAATTCAGTTTCAGTTTTAGTTAACTTGAATAACATTGCCATCAATCAATCAATCCTTCATTCAACCAAGTCATCAATCAATCATAACATCAATCAATCATAACATTAATCAACTGATTCAATCCGTCCATCAATCAATCCATCCTTCATTCATTCAAGCCATCAATCAATCAATCCATCCTTCATTTATTCAAGCCATCAATCAATCAATCCGTCAATCCTTCATTCAATCAAGCTATCAATCAATCGTAACTAATAATTAACAGTTAATTGATCCATTCATCAACCAATCAATCCATCAATCAATACATTTTCAATACATTTTATTGACATGACATCAATAAACACGAAAAATATTGCACCCAGACATAGAAAGATCCCACTGCAGGGACACCAGTTTTTCATCTAGTTACACTGAGGCAAGCAATATATTCTATTATAAGCTTGATTCAAAAGTGTCTGAGAAGTGTGATGAATGATTCCATGATTCAGTTTTGTTCAGTCAGAAATTTATGAAAAGGTCAACATCTTGACCTCGGCCGTTTACAATCGGCTAACACTGATTTATGATCGTGATTTGCTGGTGGTTGCTTTGCGGGAATTACTGCACAGGTATCTATAGGTGTAGCTACATGTATGGAGGAAACACTTCGCCTTTTCTTGACCTTTTAAATACTTGAAAAACGACCAGGATTTTAAGATTTTGTCAATGGCTGTGACTAGCGGACCGCCAGGCGGCCCTCAAATTTCAAATACTAGCGGACCGCCAGTGGCGGCCGTCCAATACGGAATACTAGCAAGCCGCCAGGCGGTCGTCTAATGCTGAATACTAGCGGACCGCCAGTGGCGGCCGTCCAATAACGAATACTAGCAAGCCGCCTGGATTGATGAAAATCATTCACGTTTTTGGCAACTAGAAGTGGGACTGATGAAAATGATATATAGCATTGTTAGATTACAAAAGTTACTCATTTCGTACTCTTTTTGCAATTTTCTAAGTCGTTAAAACAAGAAAACTTTTGTCCGACATAGATCTAAAACAAACGGTAATCCTGGGAACGGCGGTCGTAAATTCCGAAACACTGTTTTCAGCGTCGAAATAATTGATGCCAATCGCGTCATTCAATAGTTGCTATCCAACTTCTATTTAGAAAACAATTTTTTCGTCAATCCAGCTCTAGTTAGGCAAGAACATTTTCATCAATCCAGCTTCAATTTCAGCAGAATGACTGCACTAACCCTAAAACTAACTCTAACCGACCCTCACGACGCCTAACCTGAGCCCTAACCGACCCTCAAGCGCTAAATCCCGCTTCTATTTTGTCAGCAAATATTTTTAATCGAATTTATAAACTTTAAACGGCGAGGCGCGTAAACCACGAAGCTGAAAACACGACCCTTTCCGGAAGTTGCGTGCGCCAGGTGTGCAATAAGACAGCACGCAAAAATAAGTAAGTAAGTAAAAGTCCAGATTATATTTCAATTGCATCAGTTGTTTTATGAATAATTTATAAAATCGATGAGAAATATTTGCTGGCGAAATAGAAGCGGGATTTATCGAACAAATTCTTACGCTGCACCCAACTTCTATTTTAATAATAATTATTTTCAGCCATCCAGCTTCAATTTACGCCAGAATATTTTCATTAACCCAGCTTCAATTGAGGTAAGAATATTTTAATCAGTCCAGCTTCCAGTGATTGTATTTTGAACTTAGGATCGCAGTCTGAACGTACACGTTATTTATTGTCGCATGGACCATTATACGTCGATGGTTTGGACGCGTACCCAACTTCCGGTCAAATGTTGTGGTTCAATGGCGATTCGAACGGCGATTTCGCATGCGAAATGTCGTATTTTGAACAAATTTAAACGATTTCTTGACTAAATGGTAGATGAGAAATATTTGTTATCTAAATAGAAGTCGGATTTATAAAAGCGGATATGCGCGTCGCTAAAATAATTTCGGAATAAATTCAAAAAATTAATTCGAAATTAAAAGGTGAATTAAAATTATAGTACCCACGGACTATATACACAATACAAAAACAGTGTTTCGGAATTTACGACCGCCGTTCCCAGGATTACCAAACAAACTATCGGTAACTGCCGCCATTGTAACAATATTCAAGAATCAAGACTCGTCACTCATGTGACAGGTTACACGTGACTGGCGGTCCGCTAGTAATTGAAATCAGATGGCCGCCGGGCGGTCCGCCAGTAATTGAAATTGGACGGCCGCCTGGCGGTCCGCTAGTCACTTCGTTGTCAATTTGGTCTGTCACGTTTAAATCTCCCGGAATTGTCTCCTCTTCAATTCAAGTTCAGCTACGTGCCTGTGTGCAGGTAATAATGTGCTAGAACGTGAACAACTGGTAAGCTGGATTGATAAAACAAAATGTGAACAAAATGGGCTATAACAATTTGGGCCGAGTATGTTTCATGGGCGTATTAAAGGGGAGTTTCCGGGTTCAACCCCCACCCACCCAATGAAAGAAATCCAGAATTTATTTAACTAAATTTGCGCATTTTGAGGCCATTTTCACCGGTCCTTAAATTGCAATTGCTAATGCGCTTTGGCATGAAATTCTGATTCGGTGTCTGCGTCGTTGTCTGGAGCGCCTCTGAGTAGGAATCTATCAGATCTAATATGTTGAAAGAGCGAAGTGGATGATGCGAAGAGGCTGATGAAAGAGGCGGGACCCGTATTACATCAGCTGGATGGACGATAATCTGCCAATCCACAAATGTACTGAGAAATGAATTCTACTCAGCCACACATCGAACACAGGCATATAAAGTTATTAACTGATTGGCGAGAGTGGACACTCTGAAAATCCTACACAAGTACAAATAAAATTAGAACTTAACAATTAAAACCGACAAGTTCAATATCGAAACTCATCACCGAAACTCAGAAATTAACTTCTGCTAAGTCCAGTCGAAGTTGCTCACCTTTGTTTTCGTGACGAGATGTGTGGCAAGTTTAACTACTGCAAAGTTTCCCTTTCCGATGGTCCTTTCGACCTCGTAGTGTCCAACTCGGATGGGAACAGCGGTCGACATTTTCCCCATGATCAATCCACCGGCTGAACCAGAACCATCGTACAACTTTCCCGACGCCATGACAGTGGACATTAGAACCGACGACGAACTAGAAACGACAGCAAAAAAATATACTCGGACATCTAGCCAAAAATTTCTTATACTATCGGACATCTAGCGATTGATGACTAATAGGTTTTGATGCAAAATTACAATATTATTGAAAATAATTATTATGAAACGGCTGCTCTGGAACCGGACTTTTACAGAAAGGGTAGTCAATAATTCCTCCTTCTGTCCATAGTATTTTGTCTCCTACAGTTCCCTGAACTCTTACTCTCAGTCTCTCCACTTCCACCACTCTACTCGCTCCAGCGTTTGCAGTCTGGCTCTCACAGCATAGGCTATTCAGAGGCGCTCTCACCACAGTTAGGCCTAGGCCTAAACCCTGGGAAAAAATCGATCAACATTTACTTATTTTATTTATTTTCATGTCTACAAAATGAGTCCCTTTTCCCCGGACACAGTGTATATATACACTGTGTCCCAATAAATCGGGCACCCTTTTTATAATGTGAAAGAAACCGGTAAATCTTAATCGATTTTCAAAATTTCAAAACTGTTTTTATCCTGAGATAATTATCTTACACTGATTCAAATATGAAGTTTCTGGCATGAATATTGACGTCACAATTACGTCATTTGCATCAGAGAATTCAAATGTTAAGTACCAAAAACAACGGTTTTTGTTGACATTTGGTTTTGATATGTAAATTAACGACGTCATTATGACGTAATTTTTTAGTGAGGGCCGTTCATAAATTACCAATTTGTAGATAATTATATCAGGATAAAAACAGTTTTGAAATTTTGAAAATCGACGAATATTTACTAGTTTTATTTACATTATAAAAAGGGTGCCCGATTTATTGGGACACAGTGTATAATGTATTATATGTATGCTTGTATTATAATTACGTGGATCGGTTCTGCATCCATTTTTAAACCCATTGAATCTCCAACACACTGTGAGGCAGATAATATATTTTCTTACCCAGCCGTACAGTACATAGCAGGCCTATAATGGCTATCATTCATTCTCCTGTTTCGGCCTGTTAAGTCTGTATCGGGCCTGAATTTCGCTCAGGTCATGGTACATTTAAGCGTTGCTGAAGGGATATAGCAAGACTAGAAGCACGTAGAACTATTAAGATCTTTGAGAAGTGGCTGGGTGAGCGTGTCTATAGAAATAGTTGGCCTATAGATGGATGCGCTGGTAAAGGCTGCTATAAAAGGCTACTCCGAGCTGCATTGTCGAACCTGTTGTAACGTTAAGGCTGGCGAAAAGCACCCCAGATACAATGTAGGTTCTAAGAAGACGCTATTGAATGATTGTGCTAGCTGCTACATCGACACGCAGAAAAGCACATCGAGTGTCATAAGAAGTACAATCTTCGTCAGCTCATTTTCAGGACAAACCAATTCAATCTAATAATAGCCAGACGGAGCCAAACCAAACTAGGCCTAAGCTATAGGCCTAGTGCAATGGAAACAAAACTAAATAATGCAATCTGTTCCACATCAGACTGACGATCCAGCACCCAATCCAATTCACTCGAATCGAAACAGGCCAAACCACATGCCAATCTAAGTCAGTTAAATAACATGTAGCCTAACAATGAAATCGCATCCGTGAGGCTATTGCTAAAGCGCTATATGAATGGCCATGTGATGATGATGATGATATCCCACCTAGCTAGCCCGGAGGGCTAGCCAATGGGGATGAAGTGTTAGCGCCTTCATTTTCAAGGCCTCGGCATATGAGGGCGGTGGCCAATCCTCTCCCTCGCCGTCTCATCATCCACTGACCGTGAGGTCAGTGTACTCATCATAGCTGAGTCGGCTAGGGGGTGCTTGTGGAACAGAAATCTCGTTGCAAATTTCTGCCCCGGCGGGGATTTGAACCCCCGACCTTTCGGTCGACAGTCCAGCGCGCTAACCGCTGTACTATCGAGCCATGTACACACATACAAATAACGATGGCAGAAATGACAATCAATCTGATAAAATTATGTCTCCACTTACCACTAATGGCCATGGCAGGGGCGAATTAGGGGGAGCCAATCCGGCCATGGCCCCCCATTTATAAATGCCCATGTATCGTGGCCCCCATTCGGTTTGAACAAAAAAAGGTCGTCAGATTTTTAGGGTGGAAAAATGGTATGTTTTCTGAAGTTTCGAACGGGTGACCAAAAAGTCGCCAGATTTTCCTGCCCAGGATCAGCAAAAATTTTCAGGACCCAAGATAACAATTTTTCGCCCCCCCCCCTGAGAAAATTTCTGTATCCGCCCCTGGGCCATCACACCAGACATCTGGAGCAGGCAACCTCCCTACGAGGGGGTCTACGTTATTCACACAATACTTTAGGCCTATACATCTCGCTATAGAAAATGGTATAAATTATCGCTCAGCCGGATGGATGCATGGATCCAGATTTGACGAGGCCTTTGGCAACAGAGGCCGTTGCCCTCGGCAGAAATTTGTTTCGCATATTACAGCACTTACGTAGGCCTACTGTTCCAGAATCCAGATAGCTGCATCGGTTACAGCGTATACGTCGCATGGGTTTCTGTGAGCGTGGTAGGATGCCGAATTCCATACCGATGGCAACTTAGGCTACTTTCGAGGTAAAGAGGGAGGTAACGATGAACGAGGAAGACAGAGGTAACGTGGTAGTCCTACAGAGGTAACGTGGTACAGAGGTAACGTGGTACAGAGGTTGCGTGGGACGATTCGACGAAAGACTCGAGTGAGAATATCAATCCCAGAATCAATCCATGATGACGTAGGATATCTTTTGACATTTTCAAATTGCGCTTAACCGTTTAATCTTAGGATGGACAAAACAACTTGTTAAATTAAGAACATCAATGATAATTATATTAACATTATGTTAATGCATATCAAGGTCGCAGTCATGTGTTCTAACGACTCTGTTATACAAAGTCAATCAATCAATCAATCAATCAATCAATCAATCAATCACATAAATTTATATAGCGCCCCTTCAAGATCTCTACTCAGAGGCGCTCCCAACCAAGGCCTGGTCAAACAGAAAAGTCTTGAGAAGACAATAGAAGGAACCAGCAGAGTAAAAAAAGTCGTCCAACGAATAAAGACTCAGATGGTTTGGACATCAAGGCAGTGCACATCATAAGTATATAGGACCTAGCCGAGACGATTTCTGCATACATGTATGCTATGAGATTCATGACACGACAGGAGCGGATTGGTCAAGAGGCAATATGGAAAATATTACTGAAGCCGATTGGCGTGTGTATGTGTGTGTGTGTGTCTGCGTGTGTGTCTGAGTAGATGCAGAATGGATTCTTTGGCTTTTTTTGAAGAAGCCTGATATTGAAGATAAATTAAGTTTTAAAATGGCGCTAAAGGATTTTCTGGATGTCTTTTATTATTTCCTGAGGGGGGGTGCTCGGTAGTACAGTGGATAGCGCGCTGGAGTAGAAATTAGTTAATTATTTTATCTTCTGGATGTCTTTTATTATTTCCTGAGGGAGGTGCTCGGTAGTACAGTGGATAGCGCGCTGGACTGTCGTCCAAGAGGTCGTGGGTTCAATTCCCCGCCGGGGCAGAAATTTGTAACGAGATTTTTGTTCCACCTAGACGACTCAGCTATGATGAGTACACTGGATAAACTGGGGGGGGGGGTGTATTCCATTGAAGAAACAGTCAGCTAATAAATCAGTTAAACTTTGTCGATGCATTCCATGCATTCCACACATTCCATGGTGGCGTTGATGTCCACGGACTGTGTAGGCTAGTTGCACGTGTTACAATAATTATATACTGTTAGATAATCGATATGCAGCGACTACGTGTTTGTCCGTGTATTTGCCCGTGTTAGTCGATGCATTCCACACATTCCATGGTGGCGTTGATGTCTACTGACTACGTAGGCTAGTTGCACGTGTTACCATATATAAGCCTACTGTATAATCGATAAGCAGCGACTTCGTGTTTGACGATGCATTCCATGCATTCCATGGTGGCGCTGATGTCCCCTGACCAAGAAGTTGATGACCAAAAAGTCCCCCGAAAAATTCTATAAATATATATTATATATATATATATATATATATATATATAAATTATTATTATTATTTTTCTAACTTTTTTTTCTAACTTTTTTCTAACTTTTTTTCTAACTTTTTTTCTAACTTTTTTTCCAACTTTTTTCTAACTTTTTTTCTAACTTTTTTTCTAACTTTTTTTTCTAACTTTTTTTCTAACTTTTTTTTCTAACTTTTTTTCTAACTTTTTTTCAAACTTTTTTTTCTAACTTTTTTCTAACTTTTTTCCTAACTTTTTTTTCTAACTTTTTTTCTAACTTTTTTTCTAACTTTTTTTTTCTAACTTTTTTTCCCAAATTTTTTTTCTTCTAACTTTTTTTTTTCTAACTTTTTTTTCTAACTTTTTTTTTAGTCATCTGTTTCAAAAAAGTCAAGAATTTTGTTTTTCGATTTTAGCCGCCCAAGAAAGTTAACGACCTTTTTTTTTAGTCAGCGTGCTTCATGACCTAGTTTCGGTATCATCAGTGATACCAAGCTGCGAATGTACAGTTTAACTTGTTAATAAAGCGTGTTCATAGAGAAGTAATGATTGCACAAGGGCTGTAGTAGAAACCATAAATCAGTTAAATTCACAATGATATCAAGTCTTTATTATTAACCCATGAATTGAATGAATCATCATACCCTAACCATTTAACCAAAGACCGATTTCCACGTTTTCTTATAATCTTTTCTATTTTAAATGTATCTTGCGTTGTCGATTGTAACTCAGCTTCATAAAATGTCCCTTTTATTTCTTCTCCATGATAGTCAGATATTTTATAGGTTATAGGGTCTGTGTATTGGATTTGTGTTATAGTAAAAATTTCTTGTGTCCAACGATTTGTGTAGCCTTTCTCAAATGTCTTTTTCTTCTTAGAAATTCTTACTTTATCTCCTACCGAAAATTTTGGTTTAACAGTTTCAGGTACAGCGTCCCCATATAGATTCATCCACACAACCCATTCGTTTGCTTTGATACTCGCTTTAACAGGAGTCATTTTTATGAAAGAATGTCTTGTGTGGTTGTATAAATTAACCATATTATCTAAAACATCGATATATCTCTGAGTTGAGTTTGCTGTAAAATATTTAAACATCTTCTCTTTTACTGTTCTATTAAATCTCTCTACGATACAAGATTTCTCTTCGTTCTCAGTTGAATACAACTCCATACCTAATGATTTTACCTGTTTATTGTAGAATTCAGATCCCCGGTCCACCCAAAGTTTATCACCCCTTCTTTTACTCGTATTAAATATTTTAACGAAAGCATCTGCCACAGATTTCCCAGTTTTATCTTTTATCGGAACAACCCATCCATATTTGGAAAATATATCGATGACGCTTAACAAATATTTCACACCAGAATTAAATTTAGCATAAGCCTGCATGTCAATCAAGTCAGCCGCCCAAACTTTGTCCACTCCCTGAACATAAACAACTCGCTTCCTGAACTTCCTGACTATAGGTTTATGCAATTCGTCAGCAAGTTGGTCTGTCCATCTCAGAGTTTTTTTTTCAACCCCATTCCAAAATGGGTTTTCGTTGATAAAATTGGTTTAACTATAGATCGTTCAATTCGTTCGCGGAACGAAGGATTAGGTATATTATTTAATTCATCTATCATAGCTCTGTCAGCGACGTTTCTCCCTGCTGTATCAGTATGTTTAGCATAAGCCATGTTACGGCGATAGGCTGCTTGATCAACTCTATCTACTGGTTTACTCCAATCTTTTGGCGTCCCATCAGGATTCAATCGCAAATCCAGTCGAGTTCCTGGACCTGTGAAAGAATGTCCTGGAAGATGCATTTCACCCGGGTACTTTGCCCATGGAAGTTTAATGTTAGAAGTAGCAGAATTGAGAGCTGAGACCAAATCACCTCCTTGTACAGTAGTGGACATTTTAGTAAACTGAGTTTTTTCTAGCGCCACAATCAACGCATACACATCTAAGCATAGATCTACCATTCTTACTAACGACTCGTTGAATATCTCTACACTCAGTTTTTCGTTTACATTTTACGCAATACGAGCTGTGCTCCATTTTAATATAATATAATTAAAATGGAAGTCCAAGACCTATCGTGGAATGAAGAATCAAGTAAACGCTTTAACAGTCCTCTCCTACCAAGAAGCATCAGAGGTTTGATCGTCGGTAAGTCTCAATGCGGTAAAACAACTTTACTACTTAATTTATTACTGAGACCTGGTTGGTTAGATTACGATAACCTTCATATCTTCGGTAAATCTCTTTTCCAACCAGAATATAAGATCCTTAAGAAAGCATTCGAAGAGAAATTACCAAAGGAAGCAATTATAAGACTTTTTGATAACCGAGATGAGATAATGAAATTAAATGTATCACCGACCGCCGTTGTTGAGGAGATGTCTAAAAACATGGATAAGAAATCCGATATAGATTGCAAGTTCTTTGAAACCTCTGAAGATGTTCCAGATCCACGAGACTTAAGTCGAGATAAGAAGAATCTCATGATTTTTGATGATTTACAGTTAGAGCGACAAAATAAATGCGAATCGTATTATATAAGAGGTAGGCATAGTAATGTAGACTGCTTTTACCTAGCACAAAATTATTTCAAACTGCCTAGACAAACTATTAGAGAGAATGCGAACTTTATATGTTTGTTCCCTCAAGACCTTAAAAATATTAATCATATATACAGCGATCATATAGGCGTAGATGATATGACTATCGAAGAATTTCGAAAACTATGCAAAACTGCGTGGGATGAAACGCATGGTTTTGTGGTCATAGACCTTACTAGTAAAACAAATAAGGGTAGGTACAGATCTGGATTAGATACATTTTACATTAAATAAAAGCAATAATAAAATGATAACAAAATTTAAGATTTTATATTCTAGGTTTAAAAATAACTATCTAAAATGGAAACCCTTCTTGACGAAATTTTATCTAATACTCAAACGATTGCACGCAACACAGAGGCTAAAGAATCCTTTTGCATTTTGTTGAGCGAAAGGAGCACACGAATTCGAACGAAATTTAATCCACTAATCGAACTGGACAAAAGTAAAACGTATGAAATGGCTCTTGTCAATCTTGAAACTTACTACAGTTTTCCTAATATAGATGAAACAAATAATAAATTCGTATATTCGTCAGATAACGGTGTAACATGGGAAGATTTAGACATTCCAACCGGTTGCTATGAAATCGTAGACTTAAACGATTACATACAGAGAATTCTAACAGAAGAAGGTCATGGACAATGTATAAAGTTGCAACCAAATAACAATACTTTGAAGGCTGTTTTGGAAATTGATGAGAACTATAAAGTTGATTTTACAGTACCAAATTCAATTAGTACGGTTCTAGGATTTCAGAGTCGTGTATACTCCGAAGGATATAACGAATCCGAGCACATAGTCGATATAAACAGCGTGAATAGTTTACGAGTTACGAGTGATGTAATAGGATCGTCGTATGCCAACGGAACTACGGAGAACATAATTTATTCTTTCTTTCCATCGGTCGGGCCTGGTTACAAGATAATCGAATCTCCTCATAATCTCGTATATCTTCCAATAACGCTATACTCTATTTCATCAATGGAAACAAAACTGATAGACCAAAATGGAAAACTAATTAATTTAAGAGGTGAGGAATTGTCGATACGATTTCACATAAGAGAGGTTTAATTTAAAGTTTATATTTAATATAAGATGAGCGCTTACGCTAAGGTCAAAGTTAATATTTCTGAAGGGCAAAAAGAGAAGATTAAGCGAGCTGCTCAAGTAGGGACTGGAGTGAGTATAAGACTTTCTCATGGAGACATAACTGGTGAGCATGTATTAGCTCTAAACCAGAGGCAAATTAACAAGTTAACTAAAGCGTATCAGAATGGAACTGGTTTGACAATTAAAATGGGTAAAAAGCAATTAGAAGACAATGCGAGAGTCGAAGGCGGATTTATTGGCGCTATTCTACCGTTCTTAGCAACAGCCGGAAAGTTTCTACTGTCTAGTGTTCTCCCGAGTTTAGCCACAGGAGCCTTAACAGGATTCGGTTCTGCAGCTGGTTCCAAAATTGTCGATAAAATTAGTGGATCTTCGATCTCACAGATGAGTGGATCTTCGATCTCACAAAGTGGATCAGGCGTGCTCTACGTAAAGAAAGGAGGAATATGCTGTAAGATAAGACCTGCTGGGGAAGGTCTTTTTCTATCTCCGTGGAAAAAGGGTAGTTCAATAACGGGTTCCGGTCTGTTTATGAAAAGAGGAACAGGATATGTCAGCGGTGAAGGTCTTATACTTGGTCCCAATTCACCATTTAAAAATATTCCTATTCTTGGAATGTTACTTTAAACAATCTCTTATATAAATGTCTGGATACGGTCACCCAATACACAAATTTATCACCAAACGAAAGCCTCGTGTGAGTACGATAATTTGGTTGCCTAAAGTGGTCACTCACGCTCCTGCAAGACAACGAGCAGGCGATAGATATGAGATTTTTGCTCAGCAAGCGATAACGATTGAACCAAAGACAAATATTACAGTAGAAGTAGGCCTTGGAGTCCGAATGACCAGTGGAATGTGTCTAGTCTCTCTCAGGCAGAAGTTGAAACAACTCAGACTGAGCCTTCAAGATGGTACTGTCCTAGAGGACGCAGAGGATATAATAATTACAATACAAAACAACTCCGATTCACCAGTTACTATAAACGAAAAAGACTCCATATGTTATGTTAATTACTACGATGCATAATTTTACGTTTTACGTTACGTTTTATGTTTACGTTTTACGTTACGTTTTAAACATTATACTTATAATAAAAAATGTCGCTACTGAAAATTAGCGATCCTGCAAAAAGAGATTTTATTATCGAAGAGTTTTTAAAAACGAAAAAAAATATTAAACAAAACTTTCTCTCTGAGAGAATAGATGATCTTGGACTTCAACGAGAATTAACGAAAATCTACAAACCAATAGTCGACTCTCAATCAGCAATTTCAAAAGAACAAAACGCTTTGCTGTCGACAATAAAAGATAACTCTGCAGCAACATCATTCGCTCTAAAATCACTTCCAGATTCGTTGAAAACTATTCAATTTCCCCAGTATCCGTCTATAGAGGCGTACGATGACGATGACCCAGTAGAAGACATTAGAAGGTTACCGGTAGAATTAGGAAATATTGCAGTTGAATACCTTAAAAAATATGCTTCTGATAAAAGACTTGTGGATACAACATTCGGATTAAGATCAAGAGATGGAAAATTCTACATCGGTGACAGCGAAGCCTCAATCCAAGGAAATGATATTACAGTTGGAACCACAACTTATCAAGGAACTCCAGGATTATGGGAATTGTTAACGTTAGCTAGTCCAAACAGTTCAATTTATGATAATCGTGATCTCGAAGAATACGCCGAGATTCTAATTAAAACGAATGCCATGAGTCAGCCAAATAAACCAAACAAACCTAAATCGTCTAGAAGTGTAAAATATGCAAAGATAATAAAACCCATATGGGACGATTACATGAAGTTAAGAGGTAAAACAGGAAGCGGAATAATTACCATTCCTTCAGATCCTAACGAATTAGTAAAACAATTAGAGTTACGACTGTATAGCTACAAAGCGGGAAATACGGGTGTAAGGAATGAAATTGTAGGTATGACGGATGAGTTACTAAGACAAGGAGTGATAACCAAAGATGAATATAAAAAATTGATGATCTAATTTAAAAATTGATGATCTAATTAAAAATTGATGATATAGAAATGCTGGTCCTTGCGAGAAGAAGTTACAAAAAAGTACACGTTGTCGGTGGAGCAGGAATATTCGATTCCATTGCAGGATTTCTCAAGAGACTACTGACATCGAATGCAGCCAAACAAATTGCGAGCACAGCTGTCAAAGAGATTGGAGGTGTTGCTAAGGATAAGGCGATCGATGTTGGAAAACGATTACTCAATAAGATACTCCCACCAACCACCGTTCAGCAGCCGATAACTCAGGAAACTAAAGTCATTCTAGCTAGATTACTAGGATCGAATCCGCAAATGACGGGAGGAGCTATTAGAATTCAAGATCTAGTAAAACGCTTAAACGGAGGTGGTTTGAAAATGGCTTAAAAATTTATTTTCTTATTTAAAAATATATGTATAATAAAATGCAATCCGATATTCTAAGATTCACAGAGCAACCATTGATCGATGAAGGTATTGAGCGATACGAATGGCATGAGTACGAACCTGTAGCGAGAACTAACCTTAACAGTTCTGGTGAAATAAGAATAAATATTGAATTACAAGACTTATACAGTCACCCAGCAGAGTCATATCTACAATTCGAAGGAATACTAATGAAAGCCGATGACACCGCATACGTTAATGCCGATTTAGTCGCTCTTACAAATAATGGGCTTATGTATCTATTCAGTCAAATATCCTATCAGTTATCTAATCAAGAAATCGAAACGCTATTTCATCCGGGTCAAGCTACAACGATGCTCGGTTTACTTACGTATCCAAACGATTTTCAGCTGACTCAAGGCTTAAATCAGCTGTGGTATAAAGACACTGGAGCGACTGTTGTTATTGCGGACAACCCCGGATTTGCCACTAGACAAAGCTTTCTCATTCGCAAACCAAACACTAAAGGAATGTTCAGCTTTATTGTTCCGTTGAAGCATATTTTCGGGTTTTGCGATGATTACGACAAGATTATTTACGGCTTCAAACAGACGCTGACTTTAGTTCGTAAAGCGGACGATGATGCCATATTCCGAGATAACGCTGCAGCTGCTGGAAAAGTTGCGATAAACAAAATTTCATGGTTTATTCCACACGTTATTCCTTCCGATATGGAACGAATGCAGTTGTATAAGACGATTGAATCGAAATTAACGTTGCCAGTTGCGTATAGAGCTCGTCAATGCGATACGATAACAGTTCCTCAGTCGACAAGTTTCAGTTGGCGTCTGAGCGTAAAAACATCACCGGAGAAACCTAGATATATCATCGTAGGATTTCAGACGGACCGTAGCGGTAATCAGGAAAGTAATCCGTCGCTATTTAATCACTGCGACCTTAAGAACATATATGTGATGATGAATCAAGAAAGATATCCAGCTGTCGACCATAACCTGTCGTTTCCTAATCAACAATTCTCCAGAGCGTACAGAGACGCGTCCTCCTTTAGTCAAAAATTCTATGGTATGGATAAGTTGATTACCCAAAGCAATATAACACCTGTAGATTATAAAGAATTATACCCGTTGTTCGTGTTCGATGTAGGGGAGGGTGCTCTAAGACGCCCAGGGTGGATAAGACGCCCACCCCCTTTAAAACTCGTGAATAGACACAAATTCATAATTTAGTTGCCTCATCGCATGTAGCGACATCTTGCGAACCTCCATTAGCGGCGGCGTTTCGGAATTCGAAATATTGTAGCTAAAAATCAATTTTATAATATTTGACCACTTTTTTGTAAGTATACATCTATGAATCTGCTTCAATTTCTCTTTAACCTTATGGACTAGCAATTCGCGCATTTCAACGTTTATTCTGTGTTCATTTGTCGTTGTTTTAGTGGTTTTATATAGTTCGTAAATATTTACGTCGTTAATGAAAATGGCGTCAGTAGAGAATGACTAGAAATTTACAAGAAGCCCATGGGCGTCTTGAATACATTGGAGGCATAGGGTTTACAAGATGCCCATGGGCGTCTTGAATACATTGGAGGCATAGGGTTTACAAGATGCCCATGGGCGTCTTTGATACACTGAGCACCTTAGAGCAAGATCATCTATTAGGCTAAATGACTTGAACAGATGTGTGAATTTGGTAATGCATCTGCAGGTTAATTGTTGATGTTTAATTCTAATCACAACGACGATTTTATGGTGCCGTGAAACACCCCAGTCGCTACAAGGAAAACCTCAAATGAAGAAGCTACAGAATAAGGAGAAACTGACATGCAGAGAAGACAAACCAAGGGGGAGAAAAGCAAAATGTGATTTTCTGGAAACAAAGCCTAACAAGACAAATGGAAGGAAGAAGAATAAGCAAAAACTCACATGCAGAGAAGACAAACCAATGGGGAGAAAAGCAAAATGTGAAGTCCTGGAACCAGAGGCTCCAGAGCCAAACAAGACAAAAGGAAGGAAGCGCGAGTTTGTCCGCGAAAGAGATGAAAAATGTCTGCTGTGTGGTGAACATTTTAGTGATAGTGCGGCGGGGGAGAGATGGATAGAATGCATGAAGTGCAAGGGTTGGTGCCATGAAGAATGCACAGATGGAGAGACATCCAAAGGATTCAAGTGTGACTTTTGTCGTTAGCTGACTTGTGAACACAAGTTTGAAGGTTTTGCCTCTTATCGTTTTGTAGTTTTAAGATGTTTTAGTTTTGGTTCCATTTCTTTAGCTCAAATACAGTTTGCTAAGTAAATTTTAGTCTAAAATGCATGGTTGCAATACTACTTCTTTGAGTAAATTCCCCTTGCTGCAAGATGCCCATCCTATGGGCGTCTTGGAGCATAGGGTTCCTAAGACGCCCAGTTTGGAGGGGTCGACCTTTTTTAATTTACACGATTGATTTTATCGAATAAAGGTCTATAATTGCTGATACTGTTTTATCAATGATCACTCTTCACATTGGTGTCAATTATGTACTTATTTTGGAATCCACGAGGAAGAAAAGTCCAATTTTCCTTAAAGTGGGCATCTTGGAGCACCCTCCCCTAAGCAAACAATCCGAGCGTTTGAAATCGTCAGTCGTTGATATTCAGATTAAGGCTCTTTTCAATGCAGCAGTGCCAGCCGACACCGAAGCGTATGCTGTCGTAATTTCAGATAGGTTGCTGCAGTTCCAATCGGATGGACAGAAAATGAGTGTTGTGTATGGAAAATTGATTTAAAGAATACTTATATATTATGAAGCTACCAGAGCTTAGAATGTTGGCCAAGCATCACGATGTTACAGGCACTTCGCATCTCAACAAACCTCAAATGATAGCTGTATTGATTGAAAAGAATATTCTCCCGACGGACTACAAGTCTGTGTCCTATAGACATGACACGTTGGGTAGTATCAGGAAACAACCGAGAAGAGTAGATATTATAGATCGAGAGACTGGCGTTGTTACCTCGTATCCATCGATGTATAAAGCTGCTAAGGCGTATGGTCAGAGTGCTGGCATAATAGCTTATCATAACGGAAATGTCTGGAGAGATAGATACGAAATTAAAGTGTTCGAGAGATAGAAAGGAATGAAATTAAAGTGTATGAGAGATAGAATGATATGAAATTAAAGTGTTCGATAATGTATTAATATTTTTGCGTGGTAAAAATAAAATGGATTTAAAGAAAAGTAGTTTAAGAAACATGAACCATGTTGAACACTTGCTCGACTCATCGGTTCCTGACATTAAGGTTCCTACGCTTACACCCACACCTGGTAAATACAAACCAGTAGCGCCTATGAGAAAATACAAAAATAGGGTTAGAGCTAAAATGAATGATTTTGCGGATTGGTTACTTAGTTATGTGCCTGAACGAGACAATAAAGTCGTAAATGAAAAACTGGAGTCGTTGAAGTCAACTGTTTCCAGGATATTTGATAATATTAAAATTCGAGAAACGGCGTCGGCTATTAAAGGATTCACCAAGCAGTATAGAATAGATGGAATTAATGGAATGGATGCCTCGTCGTTTCTTAATTTCGTCAAGCCGCAGGTAGTTAATCTGTTGTCGAGTAATCGCCAGACAAAGACTAATTTGGTTCTTGCTTGTACTATGGAACGAGTAGATATGAAATCTGGAATAGTTAATTCTGAGGATATGCCATTCGTTTCCAAGGCAGAAGTTATTTTAGAAGCAACCGACTTGAATGAAATATACAGCAGAAAGAAAGACAAAATCATGGAGTCTATTGCTAGTTTTCAGATGCAAGGAAGTAATTGGAGATTTAAAACTGTTGTAAAATTAGATATCAATACGGTAAAATATACCCCCTTAAGAGGTAGTTCTTACATTCCACTTCCCGACTTTTTAGCTAATAAAAAGGCTATTATAAATATGAAAAACGACGACGAAGAATGTTTCAAATGGTGTATCACTAGAGCTTTGAATCCGGTTGTGAAAAATTCGGAGATAATAACGAAAGCTTTGAAAGAACAGTCTAAAAAACTTAATTGGAGTGGTATTGAGTTTCCAGTTGCTGCTGATGCTAATGTGATAGGTAGGTTCGAGAGAAATAATAATGTTAATGTTAATGTATTCGGTTATGAAAAAGAAGTATACCCGCTTTATCTGTCTAAGTGTGAAAGTAGTATTTATGTAGATCTATTGCTTATTTCCAACGGAGAAAGGAAACATTATTGCTGGATCAAGAATTTTAACAGAATGATGAGATTGAGGACTCATTCGATGTATTATTGCAAAAGGTGTATGAATGGTTTCACAACGACAGGAGCGCTTAAAAACCATAATGAGTACTGCAAACTCCATAACGCACAAAAAATAGAAATGCCACCACCAGGAACTATGCTAAGTTTTAAAAATTATAACAATTCTATGAGGGTTCCTTTTATAGTCTACGCAGATTTTGAGTCTTTTGTAAAACCGATCGATACATGCCAACCAAATCCAGAGTTGTCGTACACTAATAAATATCAAAAGCATATTCCTAGCTCCTTTTGTTACCACATAAAATGTTTCGACGATAGTGTATATTCTCAAGATCCTGTGACGTTTACGGCTGAAAGCGAAGATGATGATGTTGGTCAAATATTTGTAGATAAACTAGAAGAGAATATAAAACAAATATATAATCAATTTAAATTCCCTAAGAAGATGATATTTACAGAAGAGGACAAGAAGTGTTTTGATGGAGCTACTATATGTCATATCTGTGAAAAAACGTTGGGCGAAGACCGAGTGAGAGATCACTGTCATCTTAGCGGTAAATTTAGAGGGGCTGCTCATAACATTTGTAATGTAAACTATAAAGTCCCCAAGTTTTTCCCTGTAGTGTTTCATAATCTTTCCGGGTACGATTGTCATCTGTTCATTAAGAAACTGAGAGGTGATAATGGAGAGAAAATTAACTGCATACCTAATAACGAGGAAAAGTACATATCTTTTAGCAGAGAGGTCGTTGTTGATAAGTTTGTGAATAAAGAGGGAAAAGAGATTACCGTCAAGCGAAACCTGCGTTTTATCGACAGTTTTAAATTTATGGCTTCGAGTCTTGATGCTTTATCGAGGAACCTAAGCAAAGACCAGTGTAAAAACATTGGGAAACGATATACAGGAAAGAAGCTCGATCTTTTGCTAAGAAAAGGTATATATCCTTATGACTACGTCGATTCATTTACTACCTTTAATGAAACCGAACTACCACCAAAATCCGCTTTCTATTCTAAGCTAAATGACTCGAATATTAGCGATGAAGACTACGAGCATGCACAAACGGTATGGAAAGAATTTGGATGCAAAACATTCAGAGATTATCACGATTTATACAACGTTTCGGATGTTCTGTTACTTGCCGATGTATTAGAAAACTTTAGAGATGTGTGTATGAAGAACTATACGCTTGACCCTGCATGGTATTATACATCTCCTGGTTTAGCTTGGGATGCCGCTTTAAAATTGACAGGCGTGAAATTGGAGTTATTGAGTGATTACGATATGATTCTGATGCTCAGGCAAGGGATAAGAGGAGGAGTGAGCACAATATCAAATCGTTACGGGAAAGCGAATAATAAATATATGAGCGATTTCAATAGTAACGAAAATTCTACATTTATCACTTACCTGGATGCGAATAATCTATATGGATGGGCTATGATCAAAAATTTACCTACTCACGGGTTCAAATGGATGAACGAAGATGAATTACAAAATTGGAAAAGTATTCCATGCATATTGGAAGTTGATTTGGAATATCCTAAAGAGTTACACGACCTGCATAACGATTTTCCGTTAGCCCCCGAAAGCATTGAGATTAACAAAGTCAAAAAGTTAATTCCAAACTTAAACGATAAAAAGAAGTATGTGCTACACTACGATAATCTGAAGCTGTACGAGAGCTTAGGTTTGAAAATAACAAAGGTGCATAGAGGTATACTATTCGAAGAAAGTGATTGGTTGAAAAAGTATATCGATTTAAATACAGCTCTTAGAACGAAAGCTACTAATGACTTTGAGAAAGACTTTTTCAAGTTAATGAATAACAGTGTCTTTGGAAAAACTTGTGAGAACATTGAAAATCGTGTTGATGTAGAGTTAGTGTGTCAAGAGGAGAGGGCTATTGAACTAGCCGCTAAACCTAATTATGAGAGATGTACTATTTTCGATGAAAATCTAATAGCCGTTCACATGAAAAAAACTAAATTGTACTATAATAAACCTATATATCTTGGCATGTGTATATTAGACTTGAGCAAAACGCTGATGTATGAATTTCATTACAATTACATCAAGGATAAATACGGAAATAGAGCTAAATTATTATTTACCGATACAGATTCTTTGACATACGAAATTAAAACTGAAGACTTTTACTCAGATATCTCAGAAGATATTAAAGCTCGATTCGACACGAGTGAATACCCGAAAGATCATCCGTCTGGTATTGAGATTGGAGTAAATAAAAAAGTTATTGGAATGTTCAAGGATGAAACTAGTGGGAAACAGATAAAAGAATTTATCGGGTTGCGAGCAAAGTTGTATTCTTATAAGATGGCTGCTGGAGATGAGCACAAGAAATGTAAAGGTATTAAGAAGAATGTTGTCCAGAAAACTATTACTCACGAAGATTATAAAGACTGCTTATTTACTAAAAAAGAACAACAACGAACGATGAATGTTATTAGATCTTATCATCATGATATTTATACAGAAGAAATTAATAAAGTTGCATTATCTGCAGATGACGATAAACGGGTAATAATGCAAGATGGCATTCATACTTTGGCATATGGTCACTATTCGTTGAAAACTTTTAATTAATGTTTATATTTAATAAATGAGCGTCAAACAAATCGATGTTTGTGGAGTAGTGCTACCGAATATTGCTTTATCGAATGTGGATCTAATCGAAGCGGCTAAGAAACTAAACATAAATAATTTCAGAGGAGTATTTCTCAGAGACGAGCTGCCGAAGAAACCTGGATGGAATGAGTGTGGGATATTGAATCTAGACGACTCTAATGGGGTCGGCTCACACTGGTGCGCTTTCTTAAAGAGCGGTAATGAGAAAATATATTTCGATAGTTACGGCCTTCCTCCCCCTCTAGAACTGATAAAGTATTTACGCCGTCCAGTGTTATATAACAGCGAGCGAATACAACCCGATAACGAAGTATTTTGTGGTCATTTGTGTCTGTACGTCTTAAAGATGACGATGAGCGATGGTTGTAAATTTCAAGAAGTTATAAATGGCTTGCATTAAAAATTATTATATATAGGCCTAAATATATATATAAAATGCCTGTCGATAAATTTGGTCGCACCGCTGCTGGAGGAACATCACGAAGAGTAATCGCTGGAGGTGTTACTCTTAGCCAAGTAAATGCTAATTTTCTTCGATTGGATGGGGCAAATCTGCCGACTGGAAATCTAAATATGAATGGATGTGTGATAAAAGGTCTCCCAGTAACGAATACTTCGACTGCCGGAATGGATGAAGCTTTAAGTAGGGGGCAAGCCATTGATTTGGTAACGAATCACGACGATTCTCCGTCCAACGATAATCATTTGACGAATAAGAAATACGTTGATGCTTCGAAAGTGTCTAAAACTGGTGATACCATGAATGGCGACTTGTTCTTAAACGTTGGCTCCGATCGTCTGCGTTCAATGGGTTGTAAGGACTTGAGAGGAGAAAATAAAGAATTCACTATTTTCGTAGGTAGTATACGAAATAAACTACAATGTTCGGTAAACAATCCTATTACATTACAATCGACGGATGGATTACTGTGTAAAATGGGTGTAGAGAATATAATGAGAATCGGTAAAGCGTCTAACGATCGAAAAATCGACGTTTACCAAAATATCCTAATGAATAGTAATAATATCAACGATTTAAGCGATCCTCTTGTAGCTCAAGATGCCGCTACAAAGAATTACGTCGATAAATCTCTGAAAAAGTGTCGTGTTGGGTATATTCCTCCCTTGGAAGCTGATGTAAGTGTGACAGGATTCGTTGCTAGTGCCAGTTCTTGTTTTGCCGGAAGCAAAGCCTACCATGCTTTCACTAATCTCACTGACGATGTTAACGCAGCTTGGGTTTCGGGTGAAGATGAAACTGTTTGGTTACAAATTAAATGTCCTGAGCCAGTTAAAATTTGGAGAATTGTTTTGAAAAGAGAAAATGTATCTTATTTAGATTTATACGCTAGCAATGATGGAGTAGTGTTTGCATACTTATCTTATTCTTCAAGAACTTCTGAAGATACAGTTTTAAATATTTCTACTACGGATGCGTATCAATATTACAGAGTTACATCTAGAGCATGGCAAAGGGAAGATAATCGTATACGAAAGATTCAGGTAATGCAATTATATGTATACGATGACTAATCTGCATTAAAAATTATTATTATATATAAAATGCCTGTCGATAAATTCGGTCACACCGATGTTGGTTCATCACAAAGAGTAATCGCTGGAGGTGTCACTCTTAGTCAAGTAAATGCTAGTTTTCTTCGATTGGATGGAGCAAACATCGCGACTGGAAATTTAAAAATGGGTGGTCACAAAATTAAAGGACTACCAACAACGAAACCTTTGACAGCAGCAATGGATGAGGCTTTAAGTTGGGGTCAAGCCATTGATTTGATAACGAATCACGACGATTCTCCGTCCAACGATAATCATTTGACGAATAAGAAATACGTTAATGAACAAGTTGCATCGAAGGTGGCTAAGACTGGTGATACAATGACTGGTGATCTATTCTTAAACGTTGGCTCCGATCGTCTGCGTTCAATGGGTTGTAAGGACTTGAGAGGAGATAATAAAGAATTCACTATTTTCTTAGGTAGTATACGAAATAAACTACAATGTTCGTTAAACAATCCTATTACATTACAATCGATGGATGGATTTCGTTTTAGAATAAACAATGAAATCATGTTAGAGATGGTTAAGTCACTCGATGGCACTCCTCCGTCTAAAATAAATGTGTATAAGTCCATCTTTATGCATGATGCTTACATTACAGGGCTACACGAACCCAACAGCGTCAGCGATGCAGCTACGAAGCAGTATGTAGATTCTATCTCAATCGGTCCCGCGCTTAGCATTCATTCTTTAACTTGGCAATTCTTAATCGCTAAAACTCACACAAGAGTTACTTTCGATAGTGTAAGATTCAAAACCGATGGTGTTATAAGTGCGGGAATGACCCGTTTCACTCCCGGTAAAGCCGGATACTATTTCGTTTCGACGTACATAGAATTTGGTAACAGTAGTACCGCTCCTGGTAACGTCTACCTGTATAGAAATGGGGCGAATTACATGCAAATTGCGGGCGGAGGGGGAACGGGAGCTGCGTTTAACAATTCAACCGGTAGTTGCATAATTTTCGTAGCCAATACCGATTTTCTCGAGATATTCGCTTATTCACACATCGCACTAAATATATTAGCTAGAGACTTTTCGACAGTATTCTTACGACCTTGATTTTTAACTGGTTTTAACTGGTTTATTAGCTGATATTTTCTTCAATTAAAAAACCCCCAGATTATCCTTTAGCACCATTTTAACTTAATTTATCTTCAATATCAGGCTTCTTTAAAAAAAGTCAAAGAATCCATTCTGCATCTGATTTTTTTAAAACACCATTTTAGCTGATATTTTCTTCAATATCAGGCTTCTTAGAAAATAGCCAAAGAATCCATTCTATTAAGAATTTTTCTTAAAACCAAAATCAGCCAGCTTATTTTAGCTTCAATAGGAAAAACACCAGCTTATCCTTTATCACCATTTTAACTTAATTTATCTTCAATATCAGGCTTCTTTAAAAAAAGCCAAAGAATCCATTCTGCATCTACTTGTCTGCGTGTGTGTGTGTGTGTCTGCGTGTGCGTGTGCGTGTGTGTGGCGTATCATGGATGAGGATAAAAGAGTCAAACAAAATGATGTCATGGAATTCTGGATGGAGACGCCTGTGAGAAAAAGGAATACCAACCAATTGGCTGGAAACTATCAGAGACCGTTTTTATACCTGGAGAAGTCGTGGAAGGAGGTGGAGTAGGATAGCTGTCGATGGACAGAGGCGAGAGGGAGAGGAGATGCGTTGCCAGATGCATGTGCAGACCCGCACTGGAGAGACTAAGTACTAATAAGTAAGGTCTGGGTGCAGAATTGCCGGGGATTGAGAAGCTTCAACCTCCCCCAGTCTTTCTTAGAGCCCCATAGTAAAGTCTGTTTTTCAAATCCCAATTCCAAGTGGATAATGGTCCAACCCCCAGTTATTTTTTCACAATTCTTACACTGAGTAAGGTAAGTAAGTTACTATTAGGGGAACATCGTAAGCTTCATCGCTACAGCAAAACCTACATGTACTGGTCGTAAACATAGCAGGCTAGTTATAGTCGCATACGATACAACCACAAGAGTCATCCATGTCCATTGTCCATGATAATAATCCTTTGGAGAGAATAGCTTAATAGCTTAAGTTGAAAGCAAAGAGGTCTTACCTCTGCTTTTCCAAAACGACTCAACACGCCAAACCCAAAGGTATGCAACTATTCATCAGCAGCTCAGGTATAGTGACTCGACCCCTCTCAACAGTTCCAATCCCCAAATGATCAGCGTCCCTTCTCCACAGAATCTGATCTATAGTACTAACACCCGAACCCAATCAATCGTCGCTTTGTGAAGCAAGTCGGTCACTTTGAACCAGGATCGGGCAGGATAGGTCCGGCATTTTGCCCGCAAAAAAATACAAAACAATCCGTCTATTGTTGAGAATCGCACTCGGTTATTCGTCGGCGTTCGACTTATAATATACATGTAGGTCTCACCATTACTGAACGCCTGATGTATTCAACGCTACTTCAAACCGGTTTGCACTGTCGTCCTCACCCAAGGCATGCGGTCTAATTATACACCACATGATAATGTATATATATATAATATAAAATTATATATACATAAATATATATGTGTATGTGTATAATACTGTATATATACATATTGCGCATCTATTTGTGTATGACATATACGTGTGTACGTGGATATAGTTTACATGTATGCTTTTGGGCTTGCAAGGTGTAGCCCACAAACGAGATTGTAAGGAGGCAAGGCGTTTTAGACGCAAAGAAAGGCTTCTTTGAATCGTCGGCATACAAACCTACATACAGGCACAAAGGCCTTTGAATCCATGTGGACACACATGTATACAAATCCTTATATAAATATATATATATAAATAATTATATATACAATGTCATATATACGCGCGCAACTGTAGCTTATATGCACACGATTGAATAAGATAATAATTATACAATTTACATGTGTGCCGTACCGTTGCAAATTCTTAGCGCGTATAATATCGCCGTGTATAGTGTATACTGCATGGCCCGCGTGTCCACAATGCAGGCCTATTTAGTATTTACCTATAGAGCAATCACTGTGTTCTTCGCCTACCTGCCTTGCATGCTACACCATCCCTCTCCTCTCCCTCCCTCGCTTCTTACCTGTGTGCTCACAAAGTCTGTGCGATTATATACGGGACACAGGTTAACACAGGCGTGCGTTCGAAGGAGAGTTCAAACTGGTATTCGTCGGTTCTTAATAACTGGTTTCGCTGTTGTGTCAGTTGTAGGTGTGCATGAATCTTTCATTCGGTCATAGCCTATACGTCACCTGCCGCCGTGATTTACGATGGTATTTGGTTTTAGGCCATGTAGCAGAGGTTAGGGAAGAAACTGGAGGGTAGAGTGGGTGGGAGGAGGGTCATTAGCTGGGGGTCAAATTGAAATGGTTGCCCGTGTTAGGTGTAGACTGTAGAGTATAGGGCCTATTATGATATTATCGCATATGATACGCGAAAGCGACTGTGGCGGAAACGCTAAATGTAATGACACTTAGTGCAAGTGTAGCCTAAGTCTACGTAACTATTGCACTCCGAGAAGTCCCCTCAACCCATGTAATTTTATATAGGGTCTACGTCAGCTTATTGTGGCTAATTTATAAGCGAATAACCGAGAATTGAGTATTGTATTGTAGGCTACAGTTTTTATCTGGGTTAAAGAATTCTTTACAAAAGCAGACGCTATGCGTAGCCTAGACCCTAGACAGACAGACAGACTGACAGACGGACTGACAGACGGACAGACACACAGATAGACACAGACACAGACAGACACAAACAACGGATAGCGAGACAGACAGAGTGAGATATACAGTGAGATACACAGTGTTGGATATATGATGATGATGATGACGATGACGACGACGACGACGACGACGACGATGATGATGACGACGACGACGATGATGGTGATAATTACAGTGATGAAACTGGCGAATCACTTTCGTCGTTGCTGTTACACTCTGTGTTGAGAAGGTCTATCAACTATAGGCCTATGACCCTATGTTCACTGTTCACCTGTTCATTGTCACGACTTTCGATTTGAACACAATGGCTTTAAGGTCTAATAACTAATCACCTGTTCAGTCCAATTAACTAGGCCTACATGACTTTGTGGTGATCACCAAAACAAATTGAACTTAGGTATTTAATTGCATGCGACGCCACACGTAGGCCCCTATACACTTCTACATTGTAGACGTACCAAATTGTCATCAAAATTTATAAGTTCGACATGGATTGAGACTCTCTTACGTGTCTAATTATTAACTCCATGCACGAGGTCAACCTTGAATTGTTATCCTTGTTGTTGTTGTTGTTGTTGTTGTTGTTGTCGTTGTATTCGGGCTTAACCACACTGTTTCATATCGAAGATGATTAGTGTCGGAGGCAGAGTACAACCTCACACTCCACGTTTATATTGCGACCGAGCCACCCGCAGTAAAGATCCGAGAAATTAATCTCTGACCGGGAATCGAACCCGGGCCGCCAGCGTGGCAAGCGGGCTACAGCCCACTCGACCACGCAGGATCTCTATTGTTATCATAGATCCGCAAAGCGTTATATAGCTGACTGCAGCGCACCAGCTTATTGGCGAGCGCTCCTATAAGTGCAATGCAATCTCAATGCAGTCAGCGATGTGTGTATCGGCTGAAGATGCGAGAGACAAAAAGAGACTCGAAGATAGAGTGGAGGGAAAACATCTGTGAAGGCAATATTTACAAATGGATCTTAATTATTTTTCCATTTCTTTCACCGATGTAAATTATTATCACCAACAATCAGCAGCAGCTGTTGTATCGAGATCATACATGATACATCCATCCATTTTCTCTCAGACCTTTTCTTCTTAAGTCATCCTTCTTTTGGAATTCGTATTATACGCCGATTCCACCGTTCTTCCGGCTCAGGGCAATTACCTACGATAATTTTAAACTTCAAATTGACCACTCAATACAATGATATTTTACATATAAATTTAAAAAATTGTGTCGTAGCCTACCTGCACTTTTATCGCTTCAATTGTTTACAAAGAAATTTGTTTCTTGCTAGGCCGTAAGATTGCTTAGGGTTCGTGACTAGGAGGCCACAACTAGGGCCCGTGACAGGGGCCCGTAACTATGGCCCTTGACTAAGGGCCCATGACTAGGGTCCCTTGACTATGGCCCGTGATTAGGGGCCCGTGACTAGGGGCTCGCGACTATGGCCCGCGACTAGGGGCCTTGACTGCTTTGCGTAGGGAATTCTCGGAATTTCTCTCGTTGGCCCTGTCCCGGTTTCCAGTCTTTCTCGACAGAAATGGCGCTACATAAAACCAAGTCCGCAAGAACTTGATGAACGTTTGTTTGCCAAACATTTGATCTTGGGAACCGGTTCGTTCCAGTTTTGCTCTCGAGAGTGTTAATCTTATGCGTAAGTGCAGATTCCAGGAAACAATACTTGCATTGTCAATGCTTAGACTGATGTCCACGCATGGGCGGAGACCTAGGGGGGACAGAGGGACGGTCCCCTTAATGGAGGTGTTGGTGGACGGCCCATGCATTTGTCCCCCCCCCCCCAATCGTTGAGCGTCAGGACTAAAAAAAAGGTCATCAACATTTTTGGCGGTGAAAAAAGAAAATTTTCTTGACTTTCCGGCAAAAGATGGAATTTTTTGCGACACAGCCATTCGTCCATCCAAAAATCTCACGTCTTTCCTGGGGCCACTCGTTCATTCCCCCCCCCCCCCCAAGTCTCCGCTCAGGTTTCCGCCCATGTGTCCATGCAAACGCTTGCCAAAGCCATCACACACTTGCGAGACGGCGCAGAGTGGCAGGCTATGTACACAGAGATCTAAAATTAAGACAGCTACTTGATGGCGGACTCTCTAAAATAAACCAGACACTTAGCATCACAGCATAGCCTAAATCTAATTATACATTTATATTATGGCCATATATAAATAAGCTGCTCACTTATTTGCATTGCTGTAAATATTGTGACATGCTGGACCTATAGGCTGGATTTCGTCTATAGGTTAGCCGTTAGGCTATTGGAGAAGTTCTAACTGGATATAGAGCCTATAGACTAAGCAAGTGATTTGCAAACCTAAATGGACTGTTATATAACGCATTTTCTTAACCTCCACTCACACATAGCCAGGGGCTGATCCAGTGGGGCGCGGTGGTCTAGTGGTGGCGTCTTTGCCTTGGAGCCGGAAGGTCCGAGGTTCGAATCCACCTCGCCGCGTATTGGAGCCGGAAGGTCCGAGGTTCGAATCCACCTCGCCGCGTAAGGACCTTGGGCAAGTCCTTCACTTACAATTGCTCAGCGCTTCGGCGTGAAACTCCGATGCAGTGTCCGCTCTGCATCGGGAGCGCCTCTGAGTGGAGAGAGCTTGAAGGGGCGCTATAACAAGTGCACATACAAACAAACGTATAAACTTAGATCCTTAGACCTTGCGTCAAAGTCATGTTTGTCAGGGTCGTGAGGTAGCCTAACTCGGCAGGCCAAATAAATATATCTAGAAAAGTTGCTAAACATTTCAGAGAAGTTTTGGCAAGTCATAAAGCAGGTAAAGAGTAAAATAGGCATTGCGTCTCCAAATGTGTAACATCGTCCACCTCATGCTGCCGTGTAGGCCCTCAGCAAGTCATACACTCGCATTTGCTTATGCTTTTTCGGCGGGAAACTCCGATTCAGTGTCCGCGCTGTAATCTGAAGAGCCTCCGAGTAGAAATCTTAAAGGGGCGTTTTTGGCCTAACCAGTGCTCACACATAGCCAGGGGCTGATCCAGGAGGCCAATCCGGCCATGGCCCACCCTATTTAGTAATGCCCATGTATCGTGACCCCCCCCCGATTCGATTTGAAATTGGTATCTTTATCGGACTTTTTGATCGGATGACTAAAAAAAGTAATTTTCCGGACCCAAGGTAGAAAATTTAGACCATTCTTGAAAAATTTCTGTATCCGCCCCTGCACATAGCCTACATCTAAACCTAAGAGTGGACGACGTATCCATAACCGATGTTCGCTATTCTCTACTGGCGCCGTCTGGCGTATGGAGCGTGAAATGCTTGAAACACGATGCTTGCAGGGCCGACAATAATAGTTTCTCAAAGTAATTTATGAGTCGTATGCCTGTATCTTACTAAACGTAGCTTCATAGGCCTACTGTTTTCAAAATTAACAGCAAAATTATTAGAATCAGAGTTCTATAGATATTACAATAATACCGCACGGTCATACTACTCGTGTCCTAAATTTTATTATTTCAATTTGTTTTGTTTGATTCTATCAAAAAGCATGAAGCTTCGGGGGCCTGTGACTGCTCTGACTATAGGCCTACAGGGGCCCGAAAGGCCCGAATTTCTGTCGCAGGTTCTGCATAAGCTTAGATCTATACGTTACGGTGCATTACAGAAGACGCGGACAGGACATGCAAGCTCTACACAAGTGTCTGTTGAGTTATTCGGAAAACGTCGAAGTATAATAATGAGTTGCAAATTATACGACGTCTCCGCTCTAAAGGTTCGTGCAGAAGTAAGTACAGGATAACAGTGATAGGCCTACCACAATGATTGTCTTACAGACTACAGTTTACATCTGATGCATAAAGTACACTGCTGCCGCCTACCGTAGCGACCACCGGGAGACAATCTGTAACCTGGCGAAGACCAGAGGCGGAGCTTTGTAAGTGCTGCTAGCAGTTATTGGTCAGGCTGCACTAGCTTGACCAATACGAAATAATATGACGATAATGATGATGACGATGACGGTGATGATGATGACGATGACGACAACAATGATGATGATGGTGATGATGATGGTGATGATGATGACGATGACGATAACAATGATGATGATCCAGAATATCATGACTAAAACCCTTGTACAATATCCCATTTATAACTTCTAAATTCTCGAATCATTGCACGTACCGGAAATTAGTTCTGGCATCGTTCACCTATGATACAACTTACTCACTTCTTCAACAATTAAGGCATCGAGGCATCCTATACTCAATTACTCATCAACATCTGATGGACGGATCGCCCTTAACTCTATCCGTCTGCCGCAGACCATGCACAAACTCCGCCACTGGTCGCATTCTGCCAGTGCCAGTCCCAAGCCTGGATAAAGTAGGAGGGCGACACTAATCATCTCTGATATGGCAGTGTCGTTAAACAATAAGCATGTAACAAGAGGCAGACCCTGGACCATTTGGAGGGTGTGTAGGGGTCGCAAGGAAAAGTCTCCCACCCTCCCGAGTGCATTCGAGGAACCTGGAGCTGTAATTTGAGCCTGCAGCAGTGCACCCTAGATCTATAAACGAATCGACCTCTGACCTTAATTGAAATTGGAGGAACCGAATGACTCAACATGAGTTCTCAGACTCCAGCGTTAAGTCGACATTTTATGCAGCAATGAAAGAATTCAAGGAACCGATGATGTACAAAGAGAACTGTGACTCTATCCGGTTGCAAATAAATGACCTCTGTGATTTGTGGTTGCCTTCGGTCATTTTTTGCTAAGTCCTGCGCTGCTCACAATGTTAGTTGAAGTTATTTCATACATGTATGTTTTGGTTTATATTTTATATTGTCAATACAGCGTGGTCTAGGTCTGCCTTTTCTTTTATTTGTTTCATTCGAACCGCGAACGCAGTGCCCTGAGTGGAATTCCAGTAGATGGAATTCTCTCGACCACCTCTTCGCTCCTTCCTTCCCCTCGTCTTCTGGCTCCTACGCCTTCTCCTTCTGACCAGTATGAGAATTGTGGAAAAATAACTGGGGGGTTGGCCTATGATAAACTTGAAATTGGGGTATGAAAAGCATACTTTAACATGGGGATCTAAAAAAGACTGGGGGGTTGAACCCCCCCAACCCCCCGGCAATTCTCACCCTGCTTCTGACTCAAATTAATCTTGTTCTTGTTCTTGTTCCTGTCATTTATCTTCATCCGCCTCTTCTTCTTCTTCCTTCTCCTTCTCCTCCTCCCCCTCCTCTTCAACATCTTCTCCTTCCACTTCCTATTGAAGCTTCACCTCCACCACCTCTACCGCTACTTCCACCACCACCACCACCTCCTCTCCTTAACTTTTGCCTTTCCTTCTCCTCCTCCTCCTCCTCCTCCTCCTCTTCTTCTTCTTCTTCTTCCTCTTTCGCTTCTTCTTCCTCTTCCTCTTCTTCGGTATTCCAAATAATTTTATCTGCTTCTCTTGCTTCTTTTGTCACTCCTTGCAATGCGTTCTGATTTTGTGTCTCTCTTAACTTTCTGCGTCGCAGAGACTTAAATACTAAATAACTAAAAACAACAATTAATGCTTTCTTTCGGACGAACTGTTCACGTCGGATTTCTAATGAATGAGCACCGCTGCCAGAAACATGCTTCGGTAAAATAAACTACGCAGTTTAATAAACAAATGCACATCTCTATGTTGCTGCACAGAATCGCAAATTGCTCTCTCTCTGTGTGTCTCTGTCTCTGTCTCTATCTCTGTCTCTGTCTCTGTCTCTGTCTGTCTATCTGTCTGTCTGTCTGTTTCTCTCTCTTTCTCTCTGAGTGTATGGGTATACAATCATGCCTTCATACCTCCTTATGCTATGCATTTATGTACTCATTGTACTGTACAAGTGTACATGCATATTTATACATTTTGCGTATGCGCGTGCGTCTGTATGATGTATAATTATTGTGTATGGGCCTGTGCGTTATGCTTATATATATATACATGTATTATATATGTATATATATTAGGCCTATGTGTTTACAAACCAAATGGGCGGAGGCACCACGGGCTGCAGCAGCTGCCCATCAACAACCACGGATGATGGGAAGACCAGCTCTGGCTGATGAAGCCACCTAGCGTCCGCTGAGTGCATGTCTGCATTCAACTTCTGCGTAGATACCTGGTCATTATAATTCTGCCATACAGCTGTAGTGTATGGCTTCTCATCCTCCAGCAAATGCCTATTTTTCCGAGGCGCAGTAACTCAAGAGCAGGCGTAGGATCGACTGTTTAAAAAAGCGATACACTTAGGACTGATCAGCTGGAGGAAGAAGCTGCGCGTGTACGGTATAAAGAGTAGGAACAGTGGCATCTAAGACAAAGAGAACGGTGCCACCGGTCGAAGCGTTTCAACGACGCAGTACAAGACAATAATTAGATCTATTGTTCTTCATCTGCGACATACAGGAACCGGTGCTGAGATTTCAAGAGAGCCACAAAGAGAGATTATTAATTTGGCCGAGTATTTGTTTTAAAAATAATTTGGACAAAATTTATGGTAAAGAGATTTTCTGAACGAGCGATAATTTAGTCGAGAGACTATTTTGTCGAGAGACTGTTTGTATGAGAGATTATTTGAACGAGAGAAATTTTAGCGTAAGGTTATTTGGGTGAGAGATTAATTAATTGGAGGGAGATGTCGCTGTACGGGTTCGTCTTTGTCTCAATGCTTGTTAGTGGTGCCGTGTACGTCGATGCGAGCAGAGGTAGGGCATTGGAAGGATGTGCTGGATTCGGAACCTGCTGTCCGGGAAAGAACGTCACCTGCATCGGCGAGGGACCGAGCCAGAACAACAAGACCAGTGGACGATGCTTCTGCGACGAAGACTGTGATCGCCTTGGAGACTGTTGCCTTGACTACAGGTTCACATGCAAATGTAGGTCAATTGTTCTGTCACACTTTGTATTGTATCGCATTGTCTACGTGAGATGACGCTTAAGACAATTATGATGGAGTTCCTTAAACTAATAATAGTAATAATAATAAAACTAATGATGATGATGATGATGATGATGATTATAATATTAACATTATTATAATTTTTTATTACTATTGCAGTAACAGCAAGAGCAGCGGCAGCTATAAAATAATAGTATTGATGGTAAGAATGGTTATAGTAGCAGTAACATTAATAATAATAATAATAATAATAATAATAATAATAATAATAATAGCGATAATGATGATGATGATGGTGATGATGGCGGTGGTGGTAGTGATGATGATGGTGATGATGTCGAAGATGGTGTTGGTGCTGATTATGGTGGTCGTGGTGGTAATGGTGGTGTAGGTGATGATGATTATGATGATAATGATAATGACGAAAACGACGACGGCGACGACGAAAATAACCGAATTTGACGACTTTTTGGCTAACCCAGACATTACATTTCTCCGCAACTTGTTTTGGTCTCGACTAAAAAAATTAACAATGCTTCTAAATTTGCAGCTGTTAACTGCTTGCTGTCTGAGACTTGGAGCGAGTGGAGCAAGTGTGACCATCAATGCGGAACTGGCGCCCAGCAGAGAACCAGACAGGTGCTCGTTCATCCGGTCAATGGCGGGAAGAAATGCACTGGACACATCGAGAGAAAGATGTGCGAAGGGGTCAACTGCAAGCTACCTCCACAGACGATAGACAAAGGGGACTCAAAAAGTTAGAGTCAAACTTTTTTTAAATAAATACAAATAATTATTAGAGTTAAACTTCATAAAAATAACTTAAAGGGTAATAGATACTGACTGGAAAGGATAGAGTTAAAATCCTTTGAAAATAGCTCAAAGAATGAGAGTTTGTCAAACGTCATCAAAAAGACTCAACAGAGTGGAGTTAAACTTCCTCTTCAGCAGGACTCAAAAGGTGAAAGTTAGTTGAACTTTACTAAAATAATGACTCCAGAGGTTTGAGCTAGTTAAAAATGATCTTCCTGGTCCTGGGTCATTAAAGTTATCAAATGCATTGCTCTCCTTAGTCCGAGTGATGCTAAGTCTTCATTTACATACATCTGTCAAGCGCTGTTTTAGTCTGTCTGTACTTCTTCTTTCCTTGAGTCTCGTATGTTTGTATAAAAGTCCTATTTTAAGAAAGCGTGGAAGAGATAAACAAAGCCTTTGTTTTTTTTTGTTAATTTGTGTGAAATTTATGGCGATGCCACCCAAAAATTTTATTGCGCAGCAGGCGTCGTGAGTCACGAGAAAAACAGTCACTAAAAGGTTTCTATTGCTCTAGCATAACATAAAAAGTTATTATAAGCTTACCACATCATTCTGAAGCTTCTGTGCCATTTCATTTAATGGCAAAGAGCCAACATAGAAATTCTAGATCTGCAACTTAAAATGGTGAGAGGAACAGAAAGGTGGCATTACGCAGGAAAATAGAAAACGAGAACGACAGAGAGATACAGAGAGAGAGAGAGAGAGAGCGCGCGAGAGAGAGAGAGAGAAAGAGAGAGAGAGAGAAAGAGAGAGAGAGAGAGAGAGAGAGAGAGAGAGAGAACGGCAGAAAGACTGACAGACAGACAGACAGTCAGACAGATATAGAGAGCAACAGAGAAAGAAATAGAGAGCGGAGAGAGAGACATATGTGGCTACAAGTACCTATTTTACTCTTGATCTGCCTTATGACCTGTCAACATTTTAAAAGAATTCTTTTAATATTTTCTTTACATTTAATTTCTTTGCCCTACTGAATAATATCTCTCATGACCCTGGCACGCGACCAGCTGAATTTGTATAGCAGCTGGCGACGCCACTGATAAAACGAAAGAAAGGAGCGAGAGTGAGAGTGAGAGTGTGTTTGATGTGCGTGTGTGGTTGCGTGTGTGTGTATGTATGTATGTAGAGAGACAGAGAAAGCGAAAGAGAGAGATACAGAGACAGAGACAGAGACAGAGACAGAGACAGAGACAAAGAGACAGAGACAGAGAGAAAGACAGATAGATAGATAGATAGATAGATAGATAGATAGATAGATAGATAGATAGATAGATAGATAGATAGATAGATAGATAGATAGATAGATAGATAGATAGATAGACGGATGGATGGATGGATGGATGTATGGATGTATGGATGGATGGATAGATAGATAAAGAGAGAGCGAGAGAGAGAGGGGGAGAGGGAGATTGAGAGGGAGAGACGGAGGGAGGCACACAGGCACAAAGACAAACAACAAATATTATGTTACTCGAGAGTTCATGGCCGCAAGGGTGGCAGTTTGCCAGCATCTGCGCAGAATTCCTATTTTATTATAATAGACCATAGAACTACATATAAATTGGCAGGTAGCCTACACGATGGGTGTGTGTGTGTGTGCGTCTTTGCTGTGACGCCTGCAGAGGCGTACTGAACTTTTTCTATCAATGTCAACGGCCTTTGATGCGTCTTTTGCATTGATTTAAATCGTTTGTTTATGTGTTTTAAGGAAGAGAGCATGTTCATGCTGGACACGGTCCAAGTCGAACAACAGCCGCTTGCAGGCGTGACGCCTGCAAGCGGCTGCTGTAAACATAAACAAACGATTTAAATCAATGCAAAAGACGCATCAAAGGCCGTTGACATTTACATAAAAAAAGTTCTGTAGTTTAAACTCTTCTGTGTTTAGAATCAACGCACCAGACCTATTTATAGATTTACAGGGTTCAAAGTTATCTGGGGCGATAAAAGAAAATAGATGTGGAGTCAGTTTGTTGATAATTATCATGTCTCGTGTAGCCTAAGCATAAGGGTGTGTCGGTATACATACAAAGTATATATTTAGCACATTGCTAAGTAGGAATTACGAAATCATGCAGTTAATGCGTGCGAGGGTACAGAAGCTGCGAACAGAAATTGGAACAACGTTGCTTAATAGTGTGCTGTACTTTGTAAAGAATTTTTATAACTTAGCTTTCTAAAACTAGAAAGCCGTTTGTTTTTCATTCTTTGGGCAAGACGGTGCTCTCGCTTATTTTCCCCGCATAAAGCTGATATCCTTTTGTTTAGTTCATGATAAACTCCGCCCATGGCTATATAGGCCTACAATTTATCAATTACGATTACATTTGACCAGACTAGAACCGCAATAGAGATGTATGTCTGTGCTGTTTTTCTGTCATAACAGTGGGTGAGACGGCCAACATAGTTCCTGCCGTCTATGCTTCATGGCGACAGAACGTATTGTACAATCCTCTCGTCGATATTCGTCAGAGTCTATTCTTACATCAACGAAAATACTCGTCCATGCTCAAGGACAAGACACCATCGTCAGTATTGTATTGCATTGCATTGTCTGTAAATTTATATAGTGCCTCACGAAGTGCGCACTAATCAGAGGCGCTCCCAATGCGAGAGACCAATAGAAAGAAAACGGTTGTGATCACTGATCAGCATATCTTGTATCTACATGTAGCATGCAGTTTACATGTAGCAGTTTACATGTAGCAGTTTACATGTAGCAGTTTACATGTAGCAGTTTACTTGTAGCAGTTTACATGTAGCAGTTTACATGTAGCAGTTTACATGTAGCAGTTTACTGGTAGCAGTTTACATGTAGCAGTTTACATGTAGCAGTTTACATGTAGCAGTTTACATGTAGCAGTTTCGGTGCAACGACATTGCTTGATAACAAAGATTATTAGCGTCGACTCCCTCCTCCTACATCCAGACGAGTTGGTTGGTTAGGGGCGGGGGGTGGCAGGTGGACATAATTATGGGGCTGAACTCTTGAACATAAGAAAAGGTAGAATAGAGAAAGATATCTACATGTATACAGATAGATAGACAGACAGGAAGACGCACTGATAGGCAGACAACGTGAATATGCGTGGACTGACAAAAACGAGCAAACCACCCAGCCAGACAGACAGACAGACAGACACGCAGACAGACAGACACAAACATAGAGACAGACGGTGGCTATTTGATGATGCATGGTCTAAACGTCTTAATGATCTTGGCACTCATCATCCACTGCATTGTTCTAAGCATGACGCAGACGATAATGTCTTGGCTACACAATAATAATTATTTTAGTATCGCCATTGCAGTCGGAAATTCCTTCGGACCAACTCGCACTCATCCGCAACTCACCAACTGAACTCGAAATTCTCAACTCGTTGCGCGATAATAATAATATCTCGTTCCACTTCTGCTTTGTTATCGTATAAATTCCACCAAGAGTCTGACACTCGATCCTTTAGTTTACCTAAGTGTCCACAAACACGCCTGTGTGTACTCTATGTCCGCCTGCCATACACACTGTCTGTCCTACCGCGTAAGACTCTCTGTACGTGTGCGTCCACTTATGGTTTATCCGTCAAACGGTCAAAGCATACACAGCAGACAGTTTAAAACAGCCACTCATGCCACAATATCTTTAATAGTATCTCTCTCATGATTAGCAAGGAAAGGGTGGGGTGGCATGGTGATTGGCACTTAAAATCCCGAGAGCATGGGCGGCAGGCTTTGAAAGTGCCTGGCGATTCTGTAAGGAGACAGCCTGGATTGTGACTAATCAATTATGCTTACTCCACTGTTCAGGGTTATTCACAACAAGGTTGAAGTCCCATGTTGAAAATTGGAGTAGGGCGTTAGGCTGTTCAACTTATTGGCCAGGTCCACACAGAAAACAAACGAATGCAGGGAGGTAACCAGGGTGTTCCTTCATTGCTCTCTTATTATAATCCCAGGGTTCAAGATCAATGAATCAAACACATGCATAAAATATAATCTGGTATCTCTTAGTAGGGGTATTAAAACGTATGCATGCACAATACATACATACACATATACAAATTTACACATACACATACATATACATGCACACACATATACATATACATACATACATGCATACATACATGCATACATGCACATACGTGTACAATACATGCATACATGCATACATGCATACATGCATACATGCATACATGCATACATACATACATACATACATACATACATACATACATACATACATACATACATACATACATACACATACATACATGCATGCATACCTACATACACACATGCACACTTGCATACATGCACACTTGCACACATGCATATATACATACATACACACACACATACATACATACATACATACATACATACATACATACATACATACATACATACATACATACACATACATACATGCATGCATACATACATACACACATGCACACTTGCATACATGCACACTTGCACACATGCATATATACATACATACACACATACATACATACATACATACATACATACATACATACATACATACATACATACATACATACATACATACATACATACATACATACATACACACATGCACCCATTCATACAACGTGATGTCTGTCCTTGTCTTCAGCTACTGTGCCACGTTCCGTGTGACGGAGACCCGAGGGGCTTGCCACCGTCTAACAACCGCCGGTCCAGAACAGCAGCCCTCTCAGCCGCCGAGGACGAAGGTGCTGACGGTGGGAGCAACGATCTGCGTGGAGTGCCAGCCGTACGGGATCCTTCAGAGGACGAGGTCATCCAAGTGCATTGGGGACGGCATCCACATGATGGAGACGCCGTGGAATGCCGTCACTGCCCCGAGGTGCCACGGGAAGTGGGTCATGACCTCCGCTCAGCACCAGACGCCATGTCAGTGCGATCCGAACAGCGAGAACAGCTTCACGTTCGTCTGAGTAATTAATTATTCCTGCTTCTCGTTCTTGACCTTGACAATGACCGTGGCCTTTATTAGCCAATTATACCACTGACTGCGTCCTAGACGATTGATATTTTTTGTCTGCAAATTCTATTGTCTGTAAACTCTATTGTTCTATTGAACGTTGAATCTATGTACAAGTAGCTAGAGGTATCTCGTGGGGGGGGGGGAGGGAACACGGTTCGTGAACATGAAGGTTTGGGACTTTGGGGCATAGAGCCTCTGATTAGGTTCTCTTAAGTGGTGCTGCATCAATTAATTTGCATTAGCCTACGTTCAAAACATTGTACCAGAAGTAGGAAACGTGCGGCAAAAATCGGAGAAATGGCGACTCGAAACAATGTTCAGTAACTGTTGTTCGAAAAGGAAATGGTTGCAGAAGGTTTGAGCAATTATATGCCAGAAGTAGGCTATTGTTCGGTAAAGCGGAAATGGATTAAAGTTCTGAGGGGGCACAAATATATCTATTTCAAATATATTTTATGGACGTTAGACAATATTATGGGTTTTAAAATTGGGTTGGAATTTCTGGAATTCAGAAAGGGGGTTAGGAAATGTGGCGTTAATTAAAGGACCTCAACATGGATGAGTTTTCTAACAGTGTGGCAGAGTTTCCAGCTATATGCTATGACTTATATTTATAGTTGTGACTATAAACCGCGTGATGGGGTTTAGGAAAACATGGTTATTGGTTCGAGTAGGATGATGGTATACAGTGCTTGAACGCACTTTCTTGTGGGGGTAGGGGTGTTGTGTCGAAGACTGGAAGGGACGTGCAGGTTGTTCACAAATAGGCCTAGACTGATCAAGGATTTGAATCCCTAGCCTAGCCTACACATAGTAGGCCTAGAATCTGATGTTGTCAGCATGTTGAAGACGTTTCAATGTTTATTATGATATATCTATACTAATAAAGAAGAAACTATGTGTGTCTGTCTGTCTGTCCATGTGTCTGTTTGACCGGAATGCATTTCCACAGTTTTAGACCTTTTCACTCCAAACCTTCACTAATGTGTAGGTCTCGGCATGAGACGCAAAGTCGAGGGGTTGGCGACTCTCTACCACCATGGGGGTCAGGGTGAGGGGCAAAACCCCACAAATGTTTTTCACAAAAACGCAGATATTTTTTTCAAACTTTGTACCCAGAGAGAGGACCATCAGAACCACACGATAGAGGGGTTAGCTAATCTCTACCACCATGGGGACCAGGGTGGGGGCAAAAACCCTACGTTTATTAAACACCTTTTTAAACGCTTGCATGGCCATTATATAAACGCAGCTGATGTGAGTGATGTTCCAATCCGCTTTGCTGTAAAGTCCTACTATAATTGGCCTACCGGTGGAGGTCGGAGTTAGTGGGGTTGGGGTGGGGAGGGGTTTCGTGGGGGATGAGGTGGAATTTTTTCTCCAGAAAACCCTAATTTCACGGGTGGCGTACCGGGGGAGAGGTCGGAGTGTGGTGGGGTGTTGTCGGGTGGGTGAGTTTGGGGTGTGTTGGTGGAGGGTGTGGGGTGGGGTGGGAGCTGGCTTGGGCTGGGGGTTCGGGTGGTGGGGTGGAGGGTAGGGGTGAGTGTAGGGTGGTAGGTGGAGGATGGAAGGGGTGGGATGGGGCGGGTGAACGGGGTGGGGTGGACGGGGTGGGGGTTTGGGGGTGAAGGTGGGAATATGGTGAGAGTGTGGGGTGGAGGGGTGGAGGTGGGGTGGAGGTGGGGGTGTGGTGAAGGTGGGGTGTGGTGAGGTGAAGAGGTGGAGGTGTGAAGCGAGACGGGTGGAGGAGGTGGGGTGGGGGCTTTGGGGTGGAGGGTGTGGTGAAGATGGGGTGGAGGTGGCGTGGAGGGGTGAAGTGGGGGGTGGGGTGTACGGGGTGGTGTGGAGGTGTGGTGTGGGTGAAATGGGTGGGATGGGGTGGGTGAACGGGGTGTGGTGTGGGTGGAGGTGTGAAGCAAGGGCGGGTGGTGGGGTGGGGGTTTTTGGGGTGGAGGTGGGGGTGTGGTGAAGATGGGGTGGAGGTGGCGTGGAGGGGTGAAGCGGGGGCGGATGGAAGGGGTGTAGTGTACGGGGTGGGGTGGAGGTGTGGTGTGGGTGAAATGGGTGAAGCGGGGGCGGGTGGAGGGGTGGATGTACGGGGTGGGGTGGGGGTTTTTGGGGTGGAGGTCGGGGTGTGGTGAGGATGGGGTGGAGGTGGCGTGGAGGATAGAAGCGGGAACGGATGGAAGGGGGTGGAGTGTACGGGGTGGGGTGGAGTATGGTTTGGTTGTGGCCTGAGCGGGTCTATTCCTAAATTTCCCGGGCAACGCCGGGTACCCCAGCTAGTAGACTATATAGATATGAAATAAAATAATATAGGTGATTAGGTGTGTAATCAGTGTAATCCGGTTTTATCTAAAGATATCATAAATTATGTTATGCAGGTATAGGTTTTTGTCACGGACAGTGTTTTAAGGTTTTCTCTAATGAAAAACCTGCAATGCATGGATAAGTTTTTCTTACGTCGTGGTCAGTGCATGTGTGTTTAATGCAGTGAGAATTATATATACTCACGACTGTCTTCTCTCGCTTTGTTCTGAATATTTGTCGATTAGTACGGCAGCTGCAGATCATTCTTGTTTGATACTAAATGCGTCGTTATGCGATTAGTTTGTTTCAAACTGTCTTCCATATAGTTTCACGAGACGTACACAAATTTAAGCGTACCCTGGTATGTTACAGCTTTTGGACTATTGTTCATATTCATTAGTTGAAGTGCATGATGCAGGCACCACCAACTGACAGTCATCGGCAAACTTAAATATTCGGTACTCAACATGGAGAGCTTCAAGACCAGCAATTGTATTAATAAGAAATTAGAGGTGCCAAGTCCAGACCACTGAGCAAAACTGGCATAGATACTTTTGCAACAAGAGATAATTCCACAGAACTTGGTATTCTACAACGCGACCGCTTTATTAACTATCTCCCTAGTTAACATATTCCCGAGTACGCCTATCGGTATTCTAGTAAGCTCACTTGATTCTTTTGTGAAACGGAAGATGGATTAAAATACGGCATTTTTGTAGTCATCAAAGACAACTAGTTCATGCCTTTCTTTATTGTAGCCCTAATGCAAATTGTAAAAGAAGATGACTCATATTATTTTGTGGGTGACCCTCATACGGACCAGTAAGTTTCAGGAGGTTAAATCCTGGATAAGACATCTCCAATCTGCTGAGTCATTCGCCAATATAAACATGCGCCTATAATATAATTCCATGTCAAAAATGTTAAGAAGTAAGTTATTTTATTAAAAACAGTAAGACCTGTCATTATTAGCCATTATTATTCTACACTGTATATCAAAGCTATTCAATAAGAATCATTGTCCGAACAGAATGGGAATCTAATTTCAACGCAGTTCTTTGAAGTAGGCTTGAACAAAGCGACATTTACTAAAATACGACCATCACACGAAATTTCAAAAACCATACAATGCCAAACGTCAAAACGAAAAAGTACTTCAACACGGTAACTGAAATGCAACCATTGAACAAAATATCGGAGCTATAATTGTAAGCTTATACAATTTGTCCATTTCGCCACACTCGTCTTTTCCAGAGAGATTTATTCTTCAGTAAAGCGAAAGATAGCCACAGCTGCGAAACTGACACCAGTTATTACTTCATTCCTTTCTCTATTGTAATGCATTTCGCTCCAATATTTGAATTGGCTCTTATCCAGCTGTGGACCGGTGTACTCTAGGAGATTCAGTTCAGAATCTAAGAGCTCTGTTTTACTGACCCCGTTGAAAATCGCTATGCGCCCGTATTTGTCTGCCTGACAAACAGCGCCACTTGCTATGAGTGAGGACTGATATTGGCGTAGAATATTACCATTCATATCGATCTCCGTTAGTTTTGTTTGGAATTGGTCGTTAGTTGACACCAAGACAAAGTTTCCATTTGACTTTGGAATCACTTTACGGAAGAAACTATACACATCCGAGGACAGCTTTGTTTCATGCAGCAAGAAACCATTCGGACCATAGACGGTTATTACGGCACGTTGTTCCTGTCTATCCTGCCAAGCAAGGACCAAGTTACCATTGGCCGCAACGGAAAGAATATGATCTCGGCTCGGCAGACCACTAATCAGCGGTGAAATATCATGCTGGTGTTCGACGGTCTTTGTAACTCGTAAGACTGACAAGTTTTGTGCCTTGTTGTTAAGTACAAGTAAATACAGGCAGTTTGAAACGTTGCAAGCCTCCATGTTTTGCAGTTCTCTTCCTGCTAGTGGGATGACGTCTTTCACCTCTGCCACATTGCTGCGGTCGTAGACTTGAATAGACAACTGACTGCTGTCATCATAATATCGTGGCAGATAGAGAATAAACAATTCATCTTTAAGTGTAACAGCCTCGAAGAAGTAACCCGTAGGCGTAAACTGAAGCGTGTCCACAAGTTCCAAACGAATCGTCTTCTCAGCTATAAGAAATGATCGCACAAATTACACAGCTGAATGTATCATTTATCTGAAACAGATATGGAGAAGTCATGGTATTAAACTAACTACCAAGACACGACTCCTGAAGACCCTTGTTTGGCCAGTGGTCACATATCAGTGACATATGGCTGTGAGATCTGGACTATCAAGTATCAAGAAGAGAGACGAGGAAAGAATAGAGGCTTTTGAGATGAAAGGCATACGGAAAATTCTGAGAGTATCATGGAGGGAAAGGAAACCAAACCAGTGGGTGATGGAAACAATGGGAGTGGAGAGAAGTCTTCGTGCTTCAATTAAAAGAAGGAAACTCACATAGCCTACTTTGGCCAACTGATGAGAAAAAATGGAGATTCTCTAGAAAAAGATATCATACAGGGAAATGTACCCGGAGCAAGAGCACGAGGAAGGCCGAGGATGGGATGTGTTGTCAACATCGAAGAATGGATGGAAACATCCTTCGATCTGATTTTGATGGAGACAAGAGTTGGAGAAAACTTGTTCATGAAGCGACCAACCCTCGGACCGAAACCAAATTAAGGCTTATTTTTTTAGAAACAAAATGAATTGATGAAAGTGCAGCTACGACCTACAATTATTTTACATTTACATACACACTATGATGATTTTATTCAGACGTTAATTTGAAGATTAAACTGATTTCAGTTAATACTCTGCAATATTATACTAAAAAATATATAAATCATGAACTTTTGCATAGTAGGCCTAACTATCTATTACGAGCCCCTAAAAATTGCCGGGCTCCTGGTCTTTTGACCAGCTACCTCCCTCTCAGCGGCCCTATTTTTTTAGTAAGGTAGCAGGACAATAAAACCATCAAGTTTAGGTTAAGAACTGCGCACTAACCATAATTCTAATTTAACGTAGACCTAATCGTTTATAGTAGCACAGCTGGTTTCCGTATGTCATGAACAGTATTTTGGCAATCATTACCGACCGTCAAAGGTTCTGTGAAGTTCATTTCGAAAGTAGTTAGTCGTTAGGATGCTGGTCCATTGCGAGCAGACAGTTGTTAGTCGACTAATCACTGATTCAGCTGTTTCTTTCCACTCACTTTTCTTCCGAGTTATACCCATCACTTCCATAGCAACAGCTTTGATGAGGATGCACTCAATTAGCTCCATCGGTAGATCCTGCAACTGCAGGTCAAAGCGAAACACATCTGTTCATTTACATTCGTTTGACGAATCATCCGCATACCGAGATGACAGGGGGTGGGAGGACAAGTTAGTGTCCGGGGGAATTTACGCTCGGAAGCAAAGTCCAAGAAGCCTGGGGTTATGTCGGAGCCGGGGGGAATGTCCGCGGGAAAAAATCTTATGGACCCTTCATGTCCTTGTCGACGAGTTGTCGTTGAGTAGAAAGTGATTAAGCTTAGACTACTTTTAAATGCTGGTCCAACAATTTGACTACGAAAGAAGCTATAGAAATAAAGATCTATGAGCTACATCGAAGCCATTTACAAAGTTTAGAAGGAGAAGAATTGTCTGGCATTTAAATGCAGATGCAATGCTGCTTACCGTTGTGTCACTTGTTGACGTGAGTTTTGCACGCTTGGCATTGTCATCCTTTTGGAATACTGCAACATTGCAACAAGATAAGTAAATGTACCAAGTCATAAGTAGAATTATTTGCGCAAATAACTGCATAAAATTCTATAATTATAATTTTTGAGACTGGAAATTAAATGCAGTGTTTTGAGGCTGCGATAGATCCATGTCTTAGAGTCAACAGCTGTCTTGTGGTTGAGTGGATTATGCTGAGTAATTATGCATAAACAGAGTCGTCGTTGTTAATGTCTACATAGTTACGATTGGCACTAATAAGTATTAAGTATTGAGTCAACGCAGCCACAAACAACTAAGTAAGTAGCCTAAGCTCTAAGTATATTCTTTATTGAACCAGCTGCAATCCGCAGTCCGGATACACCGATACAGGCATAATTCATAATCAGCCATTAGGACAACACGAATAAAGCGTTCTAGCTATGAAAGTCTTTTCATGGTATTGTCAGCTAACAGCAAGTTACACGATCATGTCATCGGTGTGGGGTCGAAGAAGAAAGGTCATGAACTATGAATCGTATACTACACTGTGTCCGGAAAAAAAACAACCAGTTTTGTAAATATGAAAATAAATAGTAAATATTCATCGATTTTCACAATTCAAACACCATTTTTAATCCTGACATATTTCTCTAACAATTGTGAAAGTATAAAAGTTCCAGTCCAAATAATGACGTCATAATGACGTCATTTGCACAAAAAGTCAAATTTAAGAGATAAATGCGCAAAATCATCCACAATTTCAATATTTTATCATGTAATTTATCAATAATAAATGTAAGTTTAATTTTATTTTTATATCTGAATTATGTCAGACTGCAATTTGTGGTCAAAGAGTACACCTTTGGCTTCAACATAAGCGTCAAAAGGGTCGCGCTAATACCCAACAGCAGCATCGATAACCAGCTTATCAAAACCTCCGAGGCGTTAACAATTCGCTTACGGAGTTCTTCAATGTCTCTTATCCTTGTCTTGTAGCCTGCACCTTCTCCTCCATCAATCTCCAACTCTTATTATCAGTGGGATTTAAGCGGGCGGCCGTTTTGCGGCCAAAGATTAAGATGAATGAATTCCGAGTCTTTTTAGTCAACAGATCAACAGATTCACGAACTCAGTGAGCTGAAGCGCTATTTTGTTGAAATGTGTAGGCTATTGTTCCGAATATTCTCGGATATCAGAAACCACTTTTTATAGAGCAGACAATCCCTCTAATAAGCTGCATTTATTTTCACTTCTGGTTCTATTAAATGGATTTCCGTTTTACCAAAAGCCAACAATACCAACCGAACCATGCATGAATGGCCGGCTATATGCATTTTGATGCAACTGACGTCATTATGACGTCATTATTTGGACTGGAACTTTTATATTTTCACAATTGTTAGAGAAATATGTCAGGATTAAAATGGTGTTTGAATTGTGAAAATCGATGAATATTTACTATTTATTTTCATATTTACAAAACTGGTTGTTTTTTTTCCGGACACAGTGTATATAATAGCTTACAAGTTACAACAGTTCACATTTACTCTAATTAACTTACAATCTGAGTCTTCATTCGTCTGCTTGTCGGTGCTGGATCCAGGCGATGTTCGTTTCTTCGACATGGCATAAATTCAACAGCAGGAATGGAATCTTGAGACGAACAAGCGGCGCCTCCTCCTCTGGCCACAATCTACTTCAATACTGAAGGAAAAGCCAATCGATTGTGTTGGACAAATTCTATGCAAGTTGAAATTAAACCGATTATAGATCTGCGATTTCCAGGAATTACTAAGTCTTATTTTCTTTAAAATATTTTATTTAACTTAAAGAAGCAATCGAAGGTTTAGACTTAGACTGACGAGGAGGCTACGACGTTCTGAAATCTGAATTACATATTGTGACGTCAAATAGTAAGTAAAGTAAGTAAGTATGACCCTTATTACTTCATATGCAAACGCACAATAGGACACCGATAATAATGCAATGTATAGGCCTAACTGCCCTAACATATAGAAGTAATAATTAAGCATAGTGATATACATGGAAAGTAATGTAAAACAGACGTTAAAAAGTTAAAGCATTCTAGTAATGAACACATTTCGTGCGAGAAAGTCAGAACGAGGAATTACCAGGTTGTGTAACTAAAATACTAAATCGCCGCTGAAATTACATGGAGAAATGGCTTCGAGGCTATTATTTTTTCCCGATCAAAATATTGATAACAAACCACGAAGTGGGATGACGAATGAAAATCTTCAGACCAAAACAAGAAGCGGGACGATTTTTCTGATTTTTTCAGTGCAATAGTCTAAATGCGATGATTGAGGCAAATCTAGTTTTCGGGAGGGGGGAGGGGTAATCTGAAACCGGTTTGAAGTTTCCGGGGATAATGTTTAGGAGGGGGTAATTTGAAACCTTTACACCGGTGCTTCGGTAGGCCTACTTCATTCTTCGGTTTCAGAAGGACAACCCGGAATATGACATCTCCAATCTGCTGAGTCATTCGCCAATATTAATTTCCGCCTATAATAAATTTTGTATGACAAACAATTTTAAGAATTAAATTATCTTTGTTTACCAAAATAAAGTACAGCAAATAGTACAAACAGTGTCCCAATCTGCAACTCAAGCAGGTTAACTATTTCAAACGAGTTCTTCGAGTTAAAAGCCAATAGTTATCAACTGCAATACCATTATTAGGCTATTCTACACGATAATAGGCCTATCAAAACTACCGGATATACAATACGAATTGTCGAAACCGAATGGGAATCTAATTTCAACACAGTTATTTAAAGCATAGTCTAAACTCTAAACAAAGCAATATTTTCTAAACGACGAAATATCAAAACCATACAACGCAAAATATCGAAAAGGTAAAAGAAGGCCTAATATGTCAACGCAATATTACTGAAATGCGAACATTAAACGAAATATCAAAGCTATCCAATATACAATTTGTCCATTTTGCCACAATCATCTTTCCATTGATTTATTCTTCTGTAAAGCGGATGATAATCACATAGTCTATACCGACAGCAGCAACAACCTCTTTCTTTTCAGTATTGTAGTGCGCCTTGTCCCAGAAATATACATCTTCATCATCTTCACCAAGCAGTCGACCAGTGTAATCCAGCTGATTCAGTTCAGAATCTAAGAGCTCGGTTTTACTGACTCCTTTGAAAATGGCAATGCGACCGTATTTGTCTGCCTGGCAAACAGCTCCACCTGCTTGGAGTGACGACTGATATTGGCGCAGAATAATACCATTCATATCGATCTCCGTTAGTTTCGTCTCCAATTCGTCGTTACGTGAAACCAAGACAAAGTTTCCATTTGACTTTGGAATTACTTTACGGAAAAAAATATACACATTTGAGGACAGCCGTGTTTCATGCAGCAAGAGACCATCCGGACCATAGACGGTTATTACGGCACGCTGCTCCTGCCTATCCTGCCACGCAAGGACCAAGTTGCCATTGGCCGCAACGGAAAGAAAATGATTTCGCCGCGGCAGATCACTAATCAGCGGTGAAACATCATGCTGGTGTTCGACGGTCTTTGTAACTCGCAAGATTGAGAAGTTTTGTGCGTTATTGTTGAGTAAATAGAGGCAGTTTGAAACGTTGCAAGCTTCCATGTTCTGCAGTTCTATTTCTGCCAGTGAGATGACGTCTTTCACCTCTGCCACATTGCTGCGGTCGTAGACATGAATAGCAAACTGACTGTCGTCATCATATCGTGGCAGGTAGAGAACAAACACTTCATCTTTAAGCGTGACAGCCTCGTAGACGAAACCCGTAGGCATAAACTGAAGCGTTTCCACAATTTCCAAACGAATCGACTTCTCAGCTGTAAAAAATGATTGCAAAATTACACAGATGAATGTACAGTTGTACACCCTTTCTGATATAACGATACAGAATAATATAAGCAAACCATACACAGTGCTGTAGACCTATTTGCCAAACACATTTTTGCAAATTGAAATCACAAACGTTTTTATAATTATAGCTAGCCTAGCTTCCTATAAATGGCCGCTAAAATTGCCGAGTCCCTGGATATTTGCCATGCTACCTCCCTCTTAGGGGCCCTACTTACATGTATCAGTGGAAAGTTAGGCAGCAGGACAATAATAGCCTCAAGTTTAGGTTAAGACCTACGCACTAACCGTAATTCTAGTTCAACGCATAGATGTAAAAAAAATGGAAACAGAATAAAAAACGGTAAAAATGTGGTTTTTTGAAAAAAATTAAAAACCACAAAACAACGATAATAACTGAATCGGAAAATAATTTGACTTTGCTACATCTAAACCCGCATTTTAACCTTGAAAACCTTGATTAGGAACCTACTAGGGCCTACACGCAGGCTCTCTCTTAAATGATGATGTTAAACGATGAAATAATGACTTTAGTTAACTGAATCCTTGAGAGTGGGCGCAAAAAATAAGAAATATCAGAAAAATTCAAATTAGGCTAAGGAAAATAATAACAGAAAGTAAATGAATAAGTAAAGATAAAGAAAGAATAAAAGACGTTAAAAAACGATGGAAAAAATAAAAAACGAAAAAACCGACTTTTTTGGGAGCGAATAAAAAACGGAAAATACCTTTTTTACAACTATGGTTTAACGTAGTCATTTATTATAGTAGTACTGTATCGGTAGCCTACGTATAAAACCAAGCTGGTTTGCATATGTCAAGAACAGTATTTTTTACCATCATTATTACCGACCGTCAAAAGTTCTCTGAAGTTCTTTTCGAAAGTAGTTAGTCGTTAGGATGCTGGTCCATTGCGAGCAGACAGTTGTTAGTCGACTAAGCACTGATTCAGCAGCTTCTTTCCACTCACTTTTCTTCCGAGTCATACCCATCACTTCCATAGCAACAGCTTTAACGAGGATGCACTCAATTAACTCCATCGGTAGATCCTGCAACTACAGGTCAAAGCGAAAACATATCACATCTGTGTTAATTAACCTCTATCATTCATGAGTTTGCTCCCACCGGCCAAATTGGGCCAATTCAGTATTAACATGAGTGGTAAAGGTTAAGACTGTTTGCTCACTGTTAAGAACTATTAAATAGCATATTAACAACGCAGTAGATGAAGAAAAGATCCCTAAGCTAGTCCTGGAGAAGTCATTGGTATACGAATTGTCAATGACTTCAATTTCTTAGACTCGTCATATAGCCTACGCGTGTGCGTGTTCAATATCCATCGCCGAAATGTTCATTCGGTGTATAGACTGCATGGGATCTGCGGGCACAACAATTTGTTTTATTACTTTTAAATAGGCCTAATTGGTCGAACAATTGACTAGTCTTTATAATAGGGCCTATATCACTTCTCCAATATAATAATTAGAAGAAAAGATAGGAATACGGATCTGTAAATTACACCATTGAGGTCATTTACAAAGCTCAGACGGAGAAGAATCGCTGTGTTTTGAATTTAAATTCATATGCAATGTGGCTCACCGTTGTGTCACTGAGTGACGTGAGTTTTGCACGCTTGGCATTGTCATCCTTTTGGAATGCTGCAACAAGATAAGTATAAATGTACCAAGTCATAATTAGAATTATTTGCCGAAAATAACTGCATAAAATTCTAGAATTATAATTTTTGAGACAGGAATTTCAATGCAGTGTTTTGAGGCTGCGATAGATCCATGTCTTAGAGTCAACAGCTGTTTTGTGGTTGGGTGGACTATGCTGAGTAATTATGCTTAAACAGAGTCGTCATTGATGATTGCCACATAGCTATGATTGACACTAATAAGTATTGAGTCATTTCAATAACAAACAACTAAGTAGCCTAAGCCTTAAGTGCCCTAAGTATTCATTCATTCATTATTAGAATTTATATAGCGCCCCTTGAAGAAACTACTCAGAGGCGACTAAAGAATTTTTTTTAAGGGACTTAAGAAATAAGGATTGACTGGTCAGGCGGAGGAGATGGAGGTTAGGGGGCGAGGTCATATTCTTTATCGAACCAGCTGCAATCCGCAGTCCGGGTACCCGGTACAGACATAATTAAAAATCAGCTATTACTGGCCAATGCGTTCTAGCTATGAAATTCTTTTCATGGTATTGTCAGCTAACGGTAAGTTACGCGATCGTGTGATCGGTGTGTGGTCGAAGGAGAAAGGTCATGATTACACATGAACTATGAATCGTAGCTTACAACAGTTCACATTTTCTCGACTAGTTCACTCACAATCTGAGTCTTCATTCGTCTGCTTGTCCGTGCTGGATTCAGGAGATGTTCGTTTCTTCGACATGGCATAAAACAATTGCACCGTGCGTAGTAGGACTGGACTCCGGTGACGAACAAGCGGCGCCTCCTCTAGGCCACAATCTATTTAACTTAAGGATGCAATCGAAGGTTTAAACTTAGGCCTAACACGGACGAGGAGGCTACGACGTTCTGAAATGAAAATCTGAGTTACGTATTGTGACGTCAAATTGTAATTTAAATAAGTAAGTATAACCTTTTAGAGGCCTGCTTCATATGCCAGCTCACAATAGGACACCATCCAACATAAATATATGCAATCTATACTAATAAAGAAGAAACTATGTGTGTCTGTCTGTCTGTCCATGTGTCTGTTTGACCGGAATGCATTTCCACAGTTTTAGACCTTTTCACTCCAAACCTTCACTAATGTGTAGGTCTCGGCATGAGACGCAAAGTCGAGGGGTTGGCGACTCTCTACCACCATGGGGGTCAGGGTGAGGGGCAAAACCCCACAAATATTTTTCACAAAAACGCAGATATTTTTTTCAAACTTTGTACCCAGAGAGAGGACCATCAGAACCACACGATAGAGGGGTTAGCTAATCTCTACCACCATGGGGGCCAGGGTGGGGGCAAAAACCCTACGTTTATTAAACACCTTTTTAAACGCTTGCATGGCCATTATATAAACGCAGCTGATGTGAGTGATGTTCCAATCCGCTTTGCTGTAAAGTCCTACTATAATTGGCCTACCGGTGGAGGTCGGAGTTAGTGGGGTTGGGGTGGGGAGGGGTTTCGTGGGGGATGAGGTGGAATTTTTTCCCCAGAAAACCCTAATTTCACGGGTGGCGTACCGGTGGAGAGGTCGGAGTGTGGTGGGGTGTTGTCGGGTGGGTGAGTTTGGGGTGTGTTGGTGGAGGGTGTGGGGTGGGGTGGGAGCTGGCTTGGGCTGGGGGTTCGGGTGGTGGGGTGGAGGGTAGGGGTGAGTGTAGGGTGGTAGGTGGAGGATGGAAGGGGTGGGATGGGGCGGGTGAACGGGGTGGGGTGGACGGGGTGGGGGTTTGGGGGTGAAGGTGGGAATATGGTGAGAGTGTGGGGTGGAGGGGTGGAGGTGGGGTGGAGGTGGGGGTGTGGTGAAGGTGGGGTGTGGTGAGGTGAAGAGGTGGAGGTGTGAAGCGAGACGGGTGGAGGAGGTGGGGTGGGGGCTTTGGGGTGGAGGGTGTGGTGAAGATGGGGTGGAGGTGGCGTGGAGGGGTGAAGTGGGGGGTGGGGTGTACGGGGTGGTGTGGAGGTGTGGTGTGGGTGAAATGGGTGGGATGGGGTGGGTGAACGGGGTGTGGTGTGGGTGGAGGGGTGGAGGTGTGAAGCAAGGGCGGGTGGTGGGGTGGGGGTTTTTGGGGTGGAGGTGGGGGTGTGGTGAAGATGGGGTGGAGGTGGCGTGGAGGGGTGAAGCGGGGGCGGATGGAAGGGGTGTAGTGTACGGGGTGGGGTGGAGGTGTGGTGTGGGTGAAATGGGTGAAGCGGGGGCGGGTGGAGGGGTGGATGTACGGGGTGGGGTGGGGGTTTTTGGGGCGAACATACCCACTACTCTACGCGCCTTACAAGTATAGTTATATGCATGAAAAGTAATGTAAAACAAACGTTACAAAGTGTAAAGCATTCTAGTAATAAACCCCTTCTTGTGAGAAAGTCAGAATGCGGAATTACAAGGTTGTGTAAAGACTAAACGTGGACACAAGGAGTGCTGTGATTCATGAACTGGCGGGAGTAAATCATGGAGGACATTCCCACGGTTAGCCAAAAGAGTGGAAAAATTTAATATAGCCTAGTGCGCACGGCGTTCACGCAGAGCTCTTCCAAAATAGGGGAAATGGAGGGCAAAATGCGAGCAACACTGCAACCTCGTTAGAAAAGGCAGATTTTGAGGCGAGTGAAAGACGAGGTGACGAGATCCTACTGTCAGAGCAGACAGATGGTGGAAATACATTCCATAGGTTAGTGGTAAACGAAGGTCATGTTCTACTCTTTCACTATCGAAAGTTAGGTAGCCTACAGAATATTCTAGCAAAGCGATCAATCGTCGAATACGGAGATACCAGAGAAAGCTCTTCGCTATCACTTGTAATCACTCGTCAGACTATAGGCCTATAGAACGTGACGTTCCCGATCGACCAATATTGCCCTGAAAAGCCAAGACACAGTAAGAGTCATAGTTACTGTGTTTTGGCTTTTCAGGGCAGTTAAAAAAGTAGCCTATCATTTAAAAAATATATTATACTGCCAATTCGGCAATCAATGTCAGTTAATTTCTTCGCTGCATGTCTGAAGCTTGAAATCTGTATTACTTTGTATTACATGACACCATATCACCATATATTCTATCAATGTGCAGCCCTTGTAGGTTAGTTACAATTATTTGTATGTTTTATTCTTCAAATACTTAGGCAAGCGTTGTTCATAAATTGATTTCGTGCACTATCCCGTCTTCTCATCGGAGTGCTCGTCATGGGAGCGTCTCTGAATAATCATGACTGCTATTATGATGCTCAGAAACAATGCAAAACATCACCATATACAATTTCGATAGGCCTATTTATGAAAAAACCCCATCTTAATGTATAAATTATCTTGAGCAGAATATGTTTTAAAAGCGGTTTTTTGAAACAACGGGGAATAGTTGCTAACAATGAGACCACTTTATGATATATCTCAAACTGCTCCTTTGTTAGCATTCTCCACAACACTGGTGCTGCGGTAGGTCTACTTTATTCTTCGGTTTCAGACGGTTAAACCCGGAATATGACATCTCCAATCTGCTGAGTCATTCGCCAATATTAATTTCAGCCTATAATATAATTGTATGACAAACAATGCTTAGACGTAAATTATCTTTGTTTGCCAAAACAAAGTACAGCAAATAGTGCAAGCAATGTCCCAATCTGCAACTCAAGCAGGTTAACTATTTCAAACGAGTTCTTCGAGGTAAATGCCAATAGTTATCAAATGCAATACCATTCTTATTCTACACGATAATATAAAAACTACCGGGTATCTAATACGAATTGTCGAAACACAGTTATTTGAAGTGTAGTCTAAACAAAACAATATCTTTAAAAGACGACCATCGCACAAAATATCAAAACCATAGAATGCAAAATATCGAAAATGTAAAAGCAGTCCTAGGTCAACATAATTACTGAAAAGCGACCATTGAATGAAATATAAAAGCTATCGAATATACAATTTGTCCATTTCGCCACAATCATCTTTCCATTGATTTATTCTTCTGTAAAGCGAATGATAATCACATAGTCTATACCGACAGCAGCAACAACCTCTTTCCTTTCAGTATTGTAGTGCGCCTTGTCCCAGAAATATAAATCATCAACATCTTCACCCAGCTGTGGACCAGAGTACTCCAGGAGATTCAGTTCAGAATCTAAGAGCTCAGTTGAACTGAATCCTTTGAAAATGGCAATGCGACCGTATTTGTCTGCCTGACAAACAGCTCCACCTTCATGGAGTGAGGACTGATATTGGCGTAGAATTGTACCATTCATATCGATCTCCGTTAGTTTCGTCTCCAATTCGTCGTTACGTGAAACCAAGACAAAGTTTCCATTTGACTTTGGAATTACTTTATAGAACACACAATAGGTATCCGCGGACAGCTCTGTTTCATGTTGCAAGAGACCATCCGGACCATAGACGGTTATTACGGCACGCTGCTCCTGCCTATCCTGCCACGCAAGGACCAAGTTACCATTGGCCGCAACGGAAAGAATCTGATTTCGCCTCTGCAAATTACTAATCAGTGGTGAAACATTATGAATGTGTTCGTCGGTCTTTGTAACTTGCAAGATTGAGAAGTTTTGTGCGTTATTGTTGAGTAAATAGAGGCAGTTTGAAACGTTGCAAGCTTCCATGTTTTGCAGTTCTATTTCTGCCAGTAAGATGACGTCTTTCACCTCTGCCACATTGTTGCGGTCGTAGACGTGGATAGAAAACTGACTGTCGTCATCATATCGTGGCAGGTAGAGAACAAACACTTCATCTTTAAGCGTGACAGCCTCGTAGACGAAACCCGTAGGCATAAACTGAAGCGTTTCCACAATTTCCAAACGAATCGACTTCTCAGCTGTAAAAAATGATTGCAAAATTACACAGATGAATGCATGATTAAACAAACACCCTTTATAAAATAACGATACAGAATTATATATGCAAACCATACATGGAGCTGTAATTTGCCAAACAAATTTTTGCAAATAGAAATCACATACGTTTTTATATAGCTAGCCTAGCTTCCTATAAATGGCCGCTAAAATTGCCGAGTTCCTAGATATTTGCCATGCTACCTCCCTCTTAGGGCCCTATACTTACATGTATCAGTGGAAAGTTAGGCAGCAGGACAATAATAGCCTCAAGTTTAGGTTAAGACCTACGCACTAACCGTAATTCCAGTTTAACGCATAGATGTAAAAAAAGATGGAAACAGAATTTAAAAAAACGGTAAAAATGTCGTTTTTGAAAAAAAAATTAAAAACCACAAAACAACGATAATAACTGAATCGGAAAATAATTTGACTTTGCTACATCTAAAACCGCAATTTAACCTTGAAAACCTTGTTTGGGAACCTACTACACGCAGGCTCTCTCTTAAATGATGATGTTAAACGATGAAATAATGACTTTAGTTAGCTGAATCCTTGAGAGTGGGCGGAAAAAATAAGGAATATCAGAAAAATTAAAATTAGGCTAAAAAAATAATAACAGAAAGTAAATGAATAAATAAAGATAAAGAAAGAATAAAAGACGTTAAAAAACGATGGAAAAAATAAAAAAACAAAAAACCGACGTTTTTTGGGAGCGAATAAAAAACGGAAAATACCTTTTTTACAACTAGGCCTATGGTTTAACGTAGTCATTTATTATAGTAGTACGGTATCGGTAGCCTACGTATAAAACCAAGCTGGTTTGCGTATGTCACGAACAGTATTTTTACCATCATTATTACCGACCGTCAAAAGTTCTCTGAAGTTCATTTCGAAAGTAGTTAGTCGTTAGGATGCTGGTCCATTGTGAGCAGACAGTTGTTAGTCGACTAATCACTGATTCAGCTGTTTCCTTCCACTCACTGTTCTTCCGAGTCATACCCATCACTTCCATAGCAACAGCTTTGATGAGGATAAGCTCAATTAGCTCCATCGGTAGATCCTGCAACTACAGGTCAAAGCGAAAACATATCACATCTGTATTTAAACTGTTTGCTCACTGTTAAGAACTATCAAATTTAGCATGCTAACAACACAGTAGATGAAGAAAATATCCTTAAGCTAGTCCTGGGGAAGTCATGGGTAGGCTATATGAATTGTCAACGACTTCAATTATTTCTTAGACTCGTCATATCTACGCGTGTGCGTGTTCAATATCCATCGCCGAAATGTTCATTCGGTGTATAGACTGGGATCTGCGGGCACAACAATTTGTTTTATTACTTTTAAATAGGCCTAATTGGTCGAACAATTGACTAGTCATTATATTAGGGCCTATATCACTTCTCCAATATAATAATAGAAGGAAAGATAGGAATACGGATCTGTAAATTACACCATTGAGGTCATTTACAAAGCTCAGACGGAGAAGAATCGCTGTGTTTTGAATTTAAATTCAAATGCAATGTTGCATACCGTTGTGTCACTGAGTGACGTGAGTTTTGCACGCTTGGCATTGTCATCTTTTTGGAATGCTGCAACAAGATAAGTATAAATGTACCAAGTCATAAGTAGAATTATTTGCCGAAAATAACTGCATAAAATTCTATATTATTTTTGAGACAGGAATTTCAATGCAGTGTTTTGAGGCTGCGATAGATCCATGTCTTAGAGTCAACAGCTGTTTTGTGGTTGAGTGGACTATGCTGAGTAATTATGCTTAAACAGAGTCGTCATTGATAATGTCCACATAGCTATGATTGACACTAATAAGTATTGAGTCATTTCAATAACAAACAACTAAGTAGCCTAAGCCCTAAGTGCCCTAAGTATTCATTCATTATTAGAATTTATATAGCGCCCCTTAAAAAAACTACTCAGAGGCGACTAAAGAATTTGTTTAAAGGGACTTAAGAAATAAGGATTGACTGGTCAGGCGGAGGAGATGGAGGTTAGGGGGCGAGGTCATATTCTTTATCGAACCAGCTGCAATCCACAGTCCGGGTACCCGGTACAGGCTTAATTCAAAATCAGCTATTAATGGCCAATGCGTTCTAGCTATGAAATTCTTTTCATGGTATTGTCAGCTAACGGTAAGTTACACGATCGTGTGATCGGTGTGGGGTCGAAGGAGAAAGGTCATGATTACACTTGAACTATGCATCGTAGCTTACAACAGTTCACATTTTCTCGACTAGTTCACTCACAATCTGAGTCTTCATTCGTCTGCTTGTCGATGCTGGATCCAGGCGATGTTCGTTTCTTCGACATGGCATAAAACAACTGCACCGTACGCAGGACTGAACTCCGGTGACGAACAAGCGGCGCCTCCTCTAGGCCACAATCTATTTAACTTAAGGATGCAATCGAAGGTTTAAACTTAGTCCGACTAACACGGACGAGGAGGCTACGACGTTCTGAAATGAAAATCTGAGTTACATATTGTGACGTCAAATTGTAATTGAAATAAGTAAGTATAACCTTTTAAAGGCCTACTTCATATGCCAGCTCACAATAGGACACCATCCAACATAAATATATGCAATATAACATATCGAAGTGATAATGAAGTTTGTATGTTTTGTATGTGCACTTGTTATAGGCCCAAGGTCCCTAAGCGGCAACTAGAGGTGGATTCGAACCTGCAACCGTTCGGCTGCAAGGCGACGAACATACCCACTACACTACGCGCCCCACGAGTATACAATGTAGTTGTATGCATGAAAAGTAATGTAGGCTAAACAAACGTTAAAAAGTGTAAAGCGTTCTAGTAATGAACCCATTTCTCGTGAGAAAGTCAGAACGTGGAATTACAATGTTGTGTGAACGTGGACGCAATCAATGTTGTGATTCATGAACTGGAGGGAGTAAATCATGGAGGACATGCACACGGTTAGCCAAAAAAGTGGAACATAGAGTGCGCACGGCATTCACGCACAGCTCTTTAAATGTAGGGGAATAGGATGGCAAGATGCGTGCAACCTCGTGAGAAAAGGCAGAATTTGAGGCGAGTGAAAGATGTGGTGACAAGATCATACTGCCAGAGTGGATAACAGAGCGGACAGATGTTGGTAATACATTCTACAGGTTAATGGTTAACGAAGGTCATGGTCTACGGTACTCTTTCATTATCGAAAGTTAGGTCCAGAATATTCTAACGAAACGACCAATCGTCGAATGTGGAGATAGCAGAGAAAACTCTTCACTATATCACTTGCTATCACTAGTCAGACTATAGAACGTGACGTTCCCAACCAATATAATTTTTAATCATTAAAAATATATATTAGACTTCCAAAAAGTAAGTAAGTAAGTAAGTATATTCTTTAATGTACCAGCTGCAAAACGCACTCTGGTTTACAAGCACAAAAAACACGACATAAAAAAACAAATACAAGACAAATATGGCAGCCATCAGCGGCGCCCACTCATATAGCTCAAGCCTATTGATGGTAACGTCACGACAGAAGTCATCCTTAGGCAAAACACCGCTCGAGAAGCACAAGTCACCCCATCGACAATCAATGTCAGTCAATTGTTTCTGAAGCTTGAAATCTGTATTAGGCCCTACATTGTGTTAAATGACGCCATATCACCTTATATTATTGTATCAATGTGCAGCCCGCGTACGTTAATTACAATTATTTGTGTGTTTTATTCTTAAATTACTTATTCAAGCGTTGTTCATAAATTGCTTTTGTGCACTATACCGCCTTCTCATCGGAGTGCTCACACTGGGAGGTCTCTGAATAATCATAACTGCTAGGGCGCTTTATGAAGCTCAGAAACAATGCAAAAATATCACCCTATACAATTTCGATTTCATGAAAACATATTCTTAATGTATAATCTTGAACAGAATAAATTTTTAAAGCGGTTCTTTGAAACAACGGGGAATAGTTGCTAACAATGAGACCACTTTATGATATAATCTCAAACTGCTCCTTTGTTAGCATTCTCCACAATTATAGGCTACCGGTGCTCCGGTAGGCCTACTTTGTTCTTCGGTTTCAGGAGGTTAAACCCGGAATATGACATCTCCAATCTGCTGAGTCATTCGCCAATATTAATTTCAGCCTATGATATAACTGTATGACAAACAATGCTCTAAAGAAGTAAATTATCTTCGTTTGCCAAAATAAAGTAAAGCAAATAGTGCAAACAATGTCCCAATATACAGCTCAAGCAGGATAAGTATTTCAACAGAGTTCTTCAAAGTAAAAGCCAATAGTTATCAAATGAAATATCATTATTATTCTACACGATAATATCAAAACTACCGGGTATCTAATACGAATTATCGAAACAGAAAGGGAATCTAATTTCAACACAGTTATTTGAAGCATAGTCTAAACAAAGCAATGTCTTCTAAAAGACGAAATATCAAAACCATTCAGTGCAAAGTATCGAAAAGGTAAAAGTAGGCATAGCCCAATTATATCAACACAATAATTACTGCAATGCGACCATTGAACGAAATATCAAAGCGATCGAATATACAATCTGTCCATTTCGCCACAATCATCTTTCCAGTGATTTATTCTTCTGTGAAGCGAATGATAGCAACAGCATCCGTATTGACAACAACAGCAACAACCTCATTCCTTTCAGTATTGTAGTGCGCATTGTCGAAGAAATAGAAATCTTCATTATCTTCACCCAGCCGTGGACCAGTAAACTCCAGGAGATTCAGCTCAGAATCTAAGAGCTCGGTTTTACTGACCGCTTCGATAAGTGCAATGCGTCCGAATGTGTCAACCTGACAAACAGTGTCCCATGCTTCGAGTGACGACTGATACTGGCGTAGAATATTACCATTCACGTCGATCTCCGTTAGTTTCGTTTGGAATTGGTCGTTATGTGAAACCAAGACAAAGTTTCCATTTGACTTCGGAATTACTTTACGGAACAATCTATACACATCCGAAGACAGCTTTGTTTCATGCAGCTTATGACCATTCGGACCATAGACGGTTATTACGGCACGCTGTTCCTGTTTGCTCTGCCATCCAAGGACCAAGTTACCATTGCCGGCTACGGCCATGGTATTATATCGCCTCCGCAAACCAGTAATCAGTGGAGAAATCTGATATTGATGCTCGTCCGTCTTTGTAACTCGTAAGATTGATAAGTGATGAACTTTATTGTTGAGTAAATACAGGCAGTTTGAAACGCTGCAACCTGCTATGTATTCCACTTCCATTCCTGCTAGTGGGATAACATCCTTCACCTCTGTAACATTGTTGCGGTCGTAAACATGAATAGAATTGTCGCAGGGAATAAACAAGTCATCCTTAAGTGCAATAGCATCGAAGTAGAAGTCCGGTAACTGAAACTTCTTAACAATTTCCATACGAATCGTCTTCTCAGCTACAAAGAAATGATTGCACAAGTTTCACAGAAATACTGATGAGTGCAAGGGTCAAACACCCATTATAAAAATATAGATCGTTACGGCATTATGTAAGCCAGCGATTCCCAACCCGTGGCCCACGGGCCAAAAGTGGTCCGCCAGGCCTAAAAATGGCCCTCATCTCTCTCATTTTGCACACTAAACTCGGCAAAAGTTTTGATGGTTTTGCGTTCTGTGCAGCTAAACCTAACGTTGTTGGCTGAGCAATGTGAGCATCGAATGTTGAACCGCTCTGGGTTCAAGTAGACCTATTGAAAACTTTACAAACCATTGACACTCAGTAGCATATTGTGTCCTATGTACTGTTAATCCGTTCTATTTTCATTTTGAGAGATGACGTGTTGATTTTTCCATGACTTTGTGCCTATGCAATATATATATATAATTATATATGGACACACTGGACAGTGTAAATTGGTACCGTGTAAAATAATGTCATATCTAGTGACTGTGGGCGTCCCGGAATGGCAAAATCGAGAGTTGGCAGACCTAATTATTGCCTATTACAAATTATTTGATTTTACGTCTATAGATAACATCGAACAATCTATTTTTAATCAATTATAACAATTTTATATGCATTTGGTCATTTAAAATTTGGCCTTGGGCCCCTTAATGTCCTTCAACCAAAAAAGCGGCCCTCGTGACCTCCAACTTATAAAAGTGGCCCTGATGTCAAAAAAGGTTGGAAACCACTGATGCAAGCAAAAACATGCGGAATTTGTGACTGACATGAAATAATAATTGTTGTAGTCAGTTTCTTAATTCACAGCGTTCAATATGGCGCCTCATTTTAGTAGCCTACATCACGAAAGCGCCAGGTGGTATCTACAACATACTGACATCAAAGCTCAGCAACAGCAATGATGATTGCACAATATTTTACGGCGCCACTTCAGGAGAGATTCTCAGAGAAGTAAAAATAATTGTTCAAAAGGAAATGCGATTCTGCAGAAGTGCTCAGAGGAAAAGTTGGCAATGGCCGAAGCCCGCACACACGCAGTTCGATACCAAAAGAGTACAACACTGCTTTGAATATGATATGCATTAGAAGTATCTGGATCTCTGACTCACTACTGCTGTTGCTACTCTTGTCCATGCTTTTGGGGTCACTCGTCTCAACTATTGTAGTGCCCTCTGTGTCGGGCTCCCTGCGATCCGGATTGGGTGTCTTGACTGGGTTCTGCGCACAGCAGCACGTCCTATAGGTCGCATCCCTCAACTTGACCAAGTCACGGAGTGCATGCGAATTTGCGAAACGTACTACACTGGCTTCCTAATCCACAGCGGATCATCTATAGGTTTTCTGAATTAGTGGAGGGTCTGGCTCCCATGTACCAGCAGTAGCTCTGCTGTCCCACCTCTGGAGTCCAGCGGCGATCTGAGCTCTTGGCCCCTAGCTCACGGACTTCTATAATAATGCAGCGACGCCCTTTCTCAGTGGCGGGTTCTAGAACTGGAACGGGTAAAGTTTTTATATAGGGCAATGCTAAACTCTTTCGGTTGCAATGCTAGTTTCAATGAGAGCACTCCATTCTCCTGCAGCGCCTTTCCACTTCTTTTGGCTTGGTGTACCAGCCTCTTGTTTGGCTTACCGGTAGGCTACATCCTTCTTAACTGACCGCTCAAACTGTGTAGTTTTTGGGTCGTCCAGGTCTCCTTGTTTCCCCTACCCCTCTTGGGGTGCCCCAGGGTTCTGTCTTGGTATATCTTCTCAATATTGCTTATGTCGGCTCCTTATTGGCATCTCAGGGGCTCCTGCACCAGCTATTTGCTGATGATGTGCAAGCCTACATCCATACCTATTCGGCAGACGCGGTGGCCGCTGTCAGCTAGATGTGTATGAATATGGATGTCCTCTCTACCTGGATGGCCTCCAAACGGCTACTCATATATCCCTCCAAAACGCAGTTTATTTGCTCAGTGGCCGTAGGCAACTCCTGGGTGTTGACCTTTCCAAACTTGCCCTGCTCTTTCCTCATATCTCATGTTCCCTCCTAACTGTTCGTGATCTGGACTTCAGGTTTTCAGTTATAGTAGGGGCATACGTATGAAACAAAGCTGGTTTGCGTATGTCATGAACCATACTATATGTACGATCAGTGGTACCAGTATTTACCGTCAAACGTTCTCTGAAGTTCATTTCGAAAGTAGTTAGTCGTTAGGATGCTGTTCCATTGCGAGCAGACAGTTGTTAGTCGACTAATCACCGTTTCCGCTGTCTCCTTCCACAAGCTTTTCCTCCGAGTCATACCCATCACTTCCATAGCAACAGCTTTAACGAGGATAAGCTCAATTAGTTCCATCGGTAGATCCTGCAACTACAAGTGACAACGGAAACACATCACATCTGTGTTAAGACTGTTTGCTCACAGTAAAAAACTATCAAGTAGCAAATTAACAAGGCAGTAGATGAAGAAAAGATCGCTACGTTCAGGAAGTCATGGGTAGGCCTATACGAATTGTCAACGACTTCAATTTCTTACACTCGGCATATACGCGTGTGGGCGGTCAATCTAATCCATCGCCGAAATGTTCATTCGGTGTATAGACTGGGGTCTGCGGGGTACAGCATTTTTGATTACTTTTAAATAACTGGTCGAACAATTGACTAGTCCTTATATCACTTCTCCAATATAATAATAGAAGAACAGATAGAAAATGATACGGATCTATAAACTACACCATTGAGGTCATTTACAAAGCTCAGAAGGAGAAGAATCGTTGTGTCTTGAATTTAAATTCAAATGCAATGTGGCTTACCGTTGTGTCACTGAGTGACGTGAGTTTTGCACGTTTGGCATTGTCATCCTGTTGGAATGCTGCAACAAGACAAGTAAATTTAATACTGCACAAATGTAATTACTTGCCGAAATTACTGATATAGGCCTATAACTTTTAAGGCAAGCATATTATTGCAGTAGTTTGAGGCTGCAACAGAGCAGCTGCTTTTGAATTTGCGTAGACTTAGCAGAACAATTATACAGACACAGATCCGTTAAGAATATGTCTATGTAGTTATGATTGGCATTATCAAGTGTGTCCTATTATAAAGCATATTGAGTCAATACAGTGACCAGGGGCGGATCCAGGATTTCTGGTTAGGGGGGCGTAAATACTACATGCATACATACATGCATACATACATACATACATACATACATACATACATACGTATACATACATACGTATACATACATACGTATACATACATACATACATACATACATACATACATACATACATACATACATACATACATACATACATACATACATACATACATACATACATACATACATACATACATACATACATACATACATACATACATACATAGGCCTACATACATACAAGCAAACATAAGTACATACATACATAGGCATATAAGCCCACACACATACATGCATTTGTTCGGCGCAGTGGTGAAGGGGTATAGGCCTAATTATTATATAGTATGCATGTATGTATGTATGATTGTATGATTGTATGTATGTATGTATGTATGTATGTATGTATGTATGTATGTATGTATGTATGTATGTATGTATGTATGTATGTATGTATGTATGTATGTATGTATGTATGTATGTATGTATGTATGTATGTATGTATGTATGTATGTATGTATGTATGTATGTATGTATGTATGTATGTATGTGTGTATGTATGTATGTATGTATGTATGTATGTATGTATGTATGTATGTATGTATGTATGTATGTATGTATGTAAAAATAATATAGTCGATGCCAATTTATCATACGATAATTAACATAGTAATGAATAATGATAGAAATTGAATACACTAGTTACTAGTATTTGTATAAAAATAGATTCAATAAGCAAGGGATCCGATGCGCCTCATCCATGGACCGCACGCCACTGAGCGTTAAGAACTTAAGAGAATGATTATAATTATGAGTAATCTTTGATACATTAATTTCTGCTGAAGAGCTCCCATGACCCGACCTGCTGAAATTGCAGTTCTATATCCTTGATTTGCTTTTGTCCATAATATCGGCAGCTGAACGCTTTCGGCGGCTATAATCAGCACGACGAATTTCAAAATTATAATGATAATCATATGCCATCTTTTGAGATTTAGGCCTAAGATAGGCTTATGTCTTACCAACGGCAGTCGGCTTATTCGCGAATGATAAAACTGCTTGTTTCAGACGTTTTGACGGCAGACCACTCGACATATTTTTAAATTGACCAATTTCTATTTACGTAAATTCTGTCTGTGCATGAACTTTGTGAATGGCGTAACGGCAAAAGTCATTGGTCACGTGGGAACGTCTGCTAGCAACTCATGTAAGTAGGTAAGAGAGCTCCGGTAAGAGAGCTCCATTCTGCCGGTCCAGGTACTTCAAACATCCTATATATATTCCCAAATTGCAATTATATTAGTTTTAGGTCAGTTTAGTTTGAGAACATTTGCGGAGGTTTAGGGGGGGCGTACGCCGGCTCCGCCCCCTCTGAATCCGCGCCTGGTGACAAACTACTAAGTAGCCCACATGTAGTGCCTAGTCTGAGTATACTCTTTACCGAACCAGCGGTAATCCGCATTCAGGTGCGCAGGTAGCCTATCATTTATAATTAGCTATTAATGTCCAATATGAATAAAGCATTCTAACTATGAAAGTCTTGTCATGTCACTGTCAAGTAACCGTAAGTTACACGATCATCTGATCGGGGAGGGGTCTGAAGGGGGACAGGTCATGAACTATGAGACGTTGTATCCTACTAGTTAAAGTTTCCTCTAATCAACTTACAATCTGAGTCTTCATTCGTCTGCTTGTCGGCGCTGGATTCAGGCGATGTTCCTTTCTTCGACATGACATAAAATAATTCAACAGCACGACTGGAATCTGCAGACGAACAAGCGAACAATGTTGCAGGAAACGCCAATCGATTGTGCTGGGCAAATTCTGAACAAGTCGAAAGTAAACCGATTAGATCTACGAATCGCAGGAATTATTAATTATGTTATTGTCTTAAAAATTGTTATTTAACTCAAAGACGGACGAGGAGGTTTAGACTTAGGCCTAACATGGAAGAGGAGGCTACGACGTCCGGAAATCTGAATTACATAATTATTGTGACGTCAAATAGTAGTTAAGTATGATCTTTATTACTTCAATTGCAAATGAACAATAGGACACCGACAATAATGCAATATAACATATAGAAGCCTAATAATGAAGTATACACGGTGTTAAGTAACAGAACCTATGCTATTGCTGCGATAATTAATGTAATAATTTGTACACTTTATTACGGCATGGAGAAATTTCAGCTTAAAATGCACGAATAATTTGTTAGTTATAATGTGTGTTCAAAATTTCTTCCTTCGACCTCAACGTACACATGGACAAAGACGCGCTCGCCACTGTCTAATAATCCAGGGTGAGAATTGCCGGGGGTTGGGGGTTCAACCCCCCAGTCATATTTAGAGCCCCATGTTAAAGTATGTTTTTCATACCCCAATTTAAAGTTTATCATAGGCCAACCCCCCCCCCCCCCAGTTATTTTTCCACAATTCTCATAGATCTACTGTAATAATCGCAGCTTGATCAAATTCGTCCCATGCCTGTATTATACGCTGACGCAATTCTCCGACATCGCGTACCTTTGCCTTGGAAAAATTTTCTTGCATCACAGACCAGATTTTATAGTCCACGGTCCGCGAGATTTAGGTCTGGGCTATTTTGAGGGAAAGTGCAGAGGTTATGAAATCTGGAGTCTCGTTTGTATGAGTTCTATGAAGTGTATCGCTATCCTGCCAAGCGTCAACACACAGACCGAAACCATTATTGACTTGCTGAATGTCGATCGTGTCTGTAGCAAACAATTCCTATTATAGGGATGTTTTTTCTTCAGTGTTCAGATGCAGGCGATTATTTTGATTATATTCGAAAGTGAAGCAACAGTGAACAATTTGAACAGCCATATTAGGTTAATTACAATTATTTGCGTGTCTAATTATTGAAACTCTTAGGCAATCGGTGTTCATAAATTGATTTTGTGCACTATCACGTCTTCCCATCGGAGTGCTCGTCCTGGGAGCGTCTCTGAATAAAATAGTAATGATGATGATGATGATGATGACGATAATAATAATAATAATAATATTAATAATAATAATAATGATGATGATGATAATGATGATGATAATAATAATAATAATAATAATAATAATAATAATAATAATAATAATAATAATAATAATACTAATAATAATAATAATAATAAAAATAATAATAATAATAATAACAATAATAAAAAAAATATTACGCTATGGCGCTTTATGAAGCTCAGAAACAGTAATAATAATAATGACGATGACGATAATAATAATAATAAAAATAATAATAATAATAATAATGATGATGATAATGATAATAATAGTAATAATTATAATAATAATAATAATAATAACAATGATGATGATAATGATAATAATAATAGTAATAATAATAATAATAATATTACGCTATGACGCTTCATGAAGCTCAGAAACAATGCAGAAATATCACGCTATACAATTTCGATAGGCATATTTATGAAAACAAATTCTTAATGTATATCTTAAACAGAATAAATTTTTAAAGCGGTTCTTTGGGAATAGTTGCTAACAATGAGACCACTTTATGATATATCTCAAACTGCTCTTTTGTTAACATTTTCCACAATGCCGGTGCTACGGTAGGCCTAGGCCTACTTCATTCTTCGGTTTCAGAAGGTTAAACCCGGAATATGACATCTCCAATCTGCTGAGTCATTCGCCAATAATTAAATACCGCCTATAATAATTGTATGACAAGCAATGTTAAGAATTAAATTATTATTTTTCCAATATAAAGTACAGCAAATAGTGCAAACAATGTCCCAATATACAGCTCAAGCAGGTTAAGTATTTCAAACGAGTTCTTCGAGGTAAATGCCAATAGTTATCAAATGCAATACCATTGTTATTCTACACGATAACATCAAAACTACGGGGTATCTAATACGAATTGTCGAAACAGAATGGGAATCTAATTTCAACACAGTTATTTGAAGTCTAAACAAAGAAATATTTTCTAAAAGACGACCATGACACAAAATACCAAAACCACAGAATGCAAAATATCGAAAAGGTAAAAGTAGGCCTATGTCAACACAATTACTGAAATGCGACCATTGAACGAAATATCAAAGCTATCGAATAATTTACAATTGTCCATTTCGCCACAATCATCTTTCCAGTGATTTATTCTTCTGTAAAGCGAATGATAGCCACAGTGTCCAAATTGACAAAAACAGCAACAACCTCATTCCTTTCAGTATTGTAGTGCGCATTGTCGAAGAAATAGAAATCTTCATTATCTTCACCCAGCCGTGGACCAGTGTACTCCAGAAGATTCAGTTCAGAATCTAAGAGCTCGGTTTTACTGACCGATTCGAAAAGTGCAATGCGTCCGAATGTGTCAATCTGACAAACAGTGTCCCATGCTTCGAGTGACGACTGATACTGGCGTAGAATATTACCATTCACGTCGATCTCCGTTAGTTTCGTCTGCCATTCGTCGTTATGTGACACCAAGACAAAGTTTCCATTTGACTTTGGAATTACTTTATAGAACACACAATACGTATCCGCGGACAGCTTTGTTTCATGTTGCAAGTGACCATCCGGACCATAGACGGTTATTACGGCACGCTGCTCTAGTGCTCTCTGCCATGTAAGAACCAAGTTACCATTGGCGGCTACGGCCATGGTGCCATATCGCCTCCGCAAACCAGTAATCAGTGGAAAAATCTTATATTGATGCTCGTCCGTCTTTGTAACTCGCAAGATTGATAAGTGGTGGGTTTTATTGTTGAGTAAATACAGGCAGTTTGAAACGTTGCAACTTGCTATGCCCTCCACTTCCATTTCTGCTAGTGGGATAACATCCTTCACCTCTGTCACATTGTTGCGGTCGTAAACATGAATAGAATTGTTGCAGGGAATAAACAATTCATCCTTGAGTCCAACAGCCTCGAAGAAGGAGTCCGTTAACTGAAACGTCTGAACAATTTCCATACGAATCGTCTTCTCAGCTAAAAATAAATGATGGCGCAAATTACACAGATGAGTACAAGGGTCAAACACCCATTTAAAAATACAGATCGATACGGCATTGTAGGCTATAAGCAAACCCTGCACAGAGCCAGCTATAGGTCTACTGTACAAAAACATGCGGAATTTGTGACTGACATGAAATAATAATTGTCAGTTTCTCAATTCACAGCGTTCAATATTGCGCCTCTCTTTAGTAGGCCTACCTCGCAAAAACGCCAGGTGGTAGCTACGACATACTGACATCAAAGCTCATAACGACAAAGATAGTTGCACATTTTTTTAGCGCCACTTTAGGAGAGATTCTCAGTGAAGTAAAATAATTGTTGAATAGGAAATGCGATTCCGGCAGAAATGCTGAGAGTAAATTAAAGTTGGCAATGACTGAAGCCCGCACACACGTAGCTCCATGCCAAAAGTGTACTGCTTAGAATATGATATGCATTAGAAGTATCTAGATCTCTGACTCACTACTGCTGTTGCCACTCTTGTCCATGCTTTTGTGGTCTCTCGTCTCGACTATTGTAGTGTCCTCTATGTCGGGCTCCCTGCGATCCGGGTTGGGTGCCTTGACCGGGTTCTGCGCACAGCAGCACGTCTTATAGGTCGCATCCCTTAATTTGATCAAGTCACGGAGTATATGTGAAATGTACTTCACTGGCCTCCTATTTTACAGCGGATCACCTATAGGGTTTCTGAATTAGTCTGTCGCTGCGTGGAGGGTCTGGCTCCCAAGTACCAGGAGGAGCGCTGTTGTCCCAGCTCTGGAGTCCAGCGGCGATCTGAGCTGATCAAGCTGAGCTCTTGGCCCCTCGCTCACGGACTTCTATTATAACAATGCAGCGACGCTCATTCTCAGTTGCTGGTTCTAGAACTGAAATGGGTAAAGTTTTTATATAGGGCAATGCGAAACTTTCTCGGATACCATTCTGATTTGAATGAGAGCACTCCTTTCTCCTGCAGCGCCTGTCCACTTCTTTAGACTGGGTGTACCAGCCTCTTGGCTGGCTTACATCCTTCTTAACTGACCGCTCAAACTTCATGTGTAGTTCCTGGGTAGTCCAGGTCTCCTTGGGTCCCCGCCCCTCTTGGGGTGCCATATGTTTCTGTCTTGGTATATAGAGAAGATATTATCTCCTCTATACTGCTGATGTCTGCTCTTTACTGGCATCTCAGGGGCTTCTGAATCAGCTTTTTGCTGACGATGTTCAAGCCTTCATCCATGCCTATTCGGTAGACGCGATGGCCGCTGTCAGCTAGATGTGTATGAATATGCATGATGTTCTCTCTACCTGGATGGCCTCCAATTGGCTAGGCCTACTTTTAAATCCATCCAAAACGCAGTTTATTTGCCAAGTGGCCGTAGGGAACTCCTTGGTGTTGACCTTTCCCATCTTGCCCCTCGCGATCTGGGACTACAGGTTTTCATTTTTAGTAGAGGCATACGTATGAAACAAAGCTGCTTTGCTTATGTCATGAACCGTACTATATATATAGCCTATGACCAGTAGTACCATGCAGTACGTACCGTCAAAGGTTCTCTGAAGTTCATTTCGAAAGTAGTTAGTCGTTAGGATGCTGGTCCATTGCGAGCAGACAGTTGTTAGTCGACTAATCACCGTTTCCGCTGTCTCCTTCCACAAACTTTTCTTCCGAGTCATACCCATCACTTCCATAGCAACAGCTTTAACGAGGATGCACTCAATTAGCTCCATCGGTAGATCCTGCAACTACAAGTGACAACGGAAACACATCACATCTGTGTTAAGACTGTTTACACATTTTAAAGAACTCTTCTTTGTCATATTAAGAAGGCAGTAGATGAAAAAGAGAAGTCTCTTAAGTTAGTCCTGTGGAAGTCGTGGGTATGACCTATACGAATTGTTAACGACTTCATTTTCTTAGCCTCAGCATTCGCGAGTGGGCGGTCAAGCCCAATCGGCGAAGTGCTTATTCGGTGTAGGACATTATCGATCAGATTTACTACGAAACAAGAAATTGAAATGTAGGTATATGACCTAAACTATTGAGACGATTTTCAACGTTCAGAAGGAGAAGGATTGACTGGCATTTAAATTCAAACGCAATGTGGCTTACCGTTGTGTCACTGAGTGACGTAAGTCTTGCACGTTTGGCATTGTCATCTTGTTGAAATGCTGTAAGATAAGTAGCTGCATTAAATTACAAATAATATATATATATATATATAATTACTTGCCATGATTACTGCATAGAATTCTGTAGCCTATAATTTGAGGCAAGAATTTTCGACACTATTTTGCGGCTGCAATGGTGCCCTGTCTACAGCTGCATTTGTGTTTGCGTGGACTTCGCTGAGCAATTATTATTTATGAGAGCTGACCCGTTAGAGATATTGCCTTGCAGCTATGATTAGTACTGATAGGCCTAAATGTTTCCTATAAAACGTACACGTATTGAGCCAATAGGGAAAGAAACAACCAAGTATTTATGGCCTAGCCTAAGTAGGCTCGTATTATTTATTGAACCATATGCAGTACGCATTCGAGTGTACAGAAGTCATTTATAATCAGCTAGGCCTACATGTATTAATGGCCAATATGAATAAAGCATTCTAACTACATATGAAAATCTTTTCATGTTATGGTCAGGTAACCTTACGTTTCACGGTCATGCGATCGGGGAGGGGGTTTGGGGGGACAGTCTATGTACTATGAATTGTAGCTTACTAGTCAAAGTTCCTCTAATTAACTTACAATCGGAGTCTTCATTCGTCTGCTTGTTGGTGCTGGATTCAGGAGATGTTCGTTTCTTCGACATGACATAAATTCAACAGCTCGACTGGAATCTGCAGACGAACAATCGGAGTCTCCTCAGGCCACAATCTACTTCAATATTGTAGGAAACGCCAATCGATTGTGCTGGGTAAATTCTGAACAAGTCGAGCGAGATACACTTGATAAATGAACCGAATAGATCAACGATTCTCAAGAATGATTAATTATCTTATTTTCTTTAAAAATAACATTAAAGAAGCAATCGAAGGTTTAGATTTTACACGGACGAGTTCTCGACTTTCCAAAATTAGCCTACACAGGCCCTATTGTGACGTCAAACAATGGACCGTTTGTCTTAGACTCATTATTTAATAGTCTACTATATATATAATAGAATGTTTTGTTGCAATATTGTGGTTAATAATATGACTTTCACAGCGCTGCTCACAGAGCACAACAAATCTTGGCAATCTTATAGTATCCGGGACCGAATGACGACACTAACCCTATGCCTAACCCTAACCGACCCTCACGACGCCTAACCTGATCCTAACCGACCATCACGACCCCTAAACCTGATCCTAACCGACTCATCGGTCCCGGATACTATAGGCTGAGTAATTTCTAATCTTTGCCTCTCCTCATCTCAAAAACCGTAAAGATTCGATGGAATTGCAGTGACGCTAAAGCGCTCGATGGCCAAAGCAATTCGTTGAAAATTGTGATAATTTATATGATTTCTGAGATGCTCTTGAAGAAGAATGTGCAATTAATTATCCAGCATCACCACTCGTGAGTTTCGGGCGGCGCTTGAAGATTGACAGGAACTGGGGTCTTCTTTTTATTTAAAACATACATTGGAATCTTGCAGCATTGCAGCATTCTCGATGGCCATATCTACAGAGTTTGGGCTCACGAAAAATTCTGAGCGGCTATTCAAGAAGTCTGTCAATTTAGGTGTTCAGCAACGACACTCAAGGGTTTCTGTTGGCTCTTCAGGGACAAGGACAATCGTTTGAATTATGTAGGCCCATGTAAGCTCAATTTATACTTCTGTGAAACGGAAGAGGGACGAACAACTGCATTTCTGTAGTCATCATAAGAAAGCAACAATTTCATGTCTTTCTTTATTGTAGCCCTAGTGTAAATTGTAAAAGAAGATGACTCAGTTTTGTGGGTGGCCCACATGCGGACCCGTAAGTTTCAGGAGGCCAAATCAGGAATAAAACATCTCCAATCTATTGAACCATTCGCCAATATAGGCCTAAACAATGAACATGCGCCTATAATATAATGGTTAATGGCATGTCGGGGAGGATGGCATCCGCGTTCACGAAGCCTGGGTCAATCCAGGCGCGCCCTCCCTGTGAGTACCTTCGGGGAAACTAAGGATGCCACCAGCTGACCGAATTCATCCGAATCCCGGTCCACGCTCCGACAAGACCTGGAGTAGTAGCATACGCGAAGAAGAAGAGAATGGCATGTCAAACAATGTTAAGAAGTTATTTATTAAAGTTATTTTTGTTTTCAATATAAAATACAGAAAACAATGTGCAAACAATGTAACCTACTGTAACACTCCTACAGCTCAAACGGGCTAAGTAGCCTATCTCAACCCAGTTTGTTTTAGGTAGGCCTAAAAGAGTTATTAAATACAACAAGTCCTCCCAATATTTTTCTACACGGTATATTAAAGCTATTTAACACGAATTGTCCGAACAGAATGGAAATCCAATTTCAACCCAGATCTTTGAAGTAAGCAAAGCAATATTTAATCAAATACGACCATCAAACGAAATATCTGAAACATAGCTTGCAATGCAAAACGCCGAAACAAAAACGTACTTCAACACAATCACTAAAATACGACCATTGAACGCAATTTCAAAACTATCGAATAATATACAAGTTGTTCATTTCGCCACAATCATCTTTTCCCGAGTGATTTATTCTTCTGTAAAGCGAAAGATAGTAACTCCGTCTACATCGACAGCAGTTACGACCTCACTCCTGTCTCGATTGTATTGCATTCTACCCAAATTGAAGTGAACTTCACACAGCTGTGGATCAGTATACTCCAGCTGATTCAGTTCAGAATCCAAGAGCTCGATTCCGCTGACTCCGTTGGCAATCACAATGCGCCCATATTTGTCAGCATGACAAACAGCTCCACTCGCTCGGAGTGACGACTGATATTGGCGTAGAATATTACCATTTATATCGATCTCAATTAGTTTCGCCTGCCATTGGTCGTTCTTTGAAGCTAGGACAAAGTTTCCATTTGACTTTGGAATTACTTTATAGAAGAAACTACACACATCCGAGGACAGCCTTGTTTCATGCTGCAACCGACCATCCGGACCATAGACGGATATCAGTGCACGCGTCTCCTTTCTTCTCTGCCATGCAAGGACCAAGTTGCCATTGGAGGCCACTGAAATATCATCATATCGCCTCGGTAAATCACTAATCAGCGGAGAAATATCAAATTGATGTTCCTCCGTCTTTGTAACTCGTAAGATTGATAAGTTTTGCGCCTTATTGTTGAGTAAATACAGGCAGTTTGAAACGTTGCAACCTGCTATGTCTTCCACTTCTGTTCCTGCTAGTGGGATAACATCTTTCACCTCTGCCACATTGTTGCGGTCGTAAACATGAATAGAATAGTGGTCATCATATCGCGGCATGCAGAGAAGAAACAATTCATCTTTAAGTGGAATAGCAGCGATGATGAAACTCGTAAACCGAAACGTCTGAACAAATTCCAAACGAATCGTTTTCTCAGCTAAAAAAATTGCAAAAAAATACAAACGAGTGCTAGGGTCATACACCTTTTCGAAAATAAAGGTACAGCATTATATAAAAGCAGATCATACACGGAACCGGCAATACTGTGCAAAAATATGAGGAATTGGTGACTGACATGAAATTTTACTCAGTTCCTTAATTCACAGCGTTCAAAATGGCGCCTCTCTTTAGTGTCTCACGAAAACGACAGGACTGGTGTTAGCTAGGAAAAATGAGATCAATGACTTCAAGGTGCAGGAACAACAATGATAATTGCGCATTTTTATAGAGCCACTTCAGGAGAAACAATCAGTGAGCAAAATAATTGTTCAAAAGAAATTGCGATTCCGCAGAAGTATTCAGAGGAAAAGTTAACGATGACTGAAACCATGGGCGGAGTTTATCAGGGGCTAGGCGTGGGGCTTAAGCCCCCAAGAAGGCCCAGACTCATACAAAAAAGATCATCAACGTTTTCCCGGGAAAACAGTATGTTTCACAAGAATTCAACCCGATGACTAAAAAAGGTCATCAAAATTTTTGAGCCGAGAAAATATTTTATGCTCCGACCAAGTCTCCGGTCTCCGGCCCAACAAAGCCGAAGTTCTTTTTTTAGCCCCCTAAGAACGGAAACCAAACTCCACCCATGACTGATACCCACACACACACACGCAGCACCTGACCAAAATGAACATAAATTATGTGAGCTTATTCCTCACGCCTGTCCAGTCTCTTCAAATGTTCAGCGTTGCCTAAGCCTAACCTACATGCACAATATGATTTTATTCAGTCGTTTATTTGACGTTTGCAGTATTATAATCAAAAGGCACAAATCATGAACTTCTGTATATAGGCCTACAACTACCAATCCCTAGGCCAAATAAACTCAAATGTCGCTGGGTCCCCGGACATAATATTATGACCTCTTCCACATCCCTCTTCGCGGTCCTGCTTATCAGTAAAGAAAACCAGGTAGCAAGAAAATAGATCCGCAAGTTTAGATTAAGAATTACGCACTAACCGCAATTCTTTTTAGGCTATCATTTTGTAGTAGGGGGCCTTCGTATGAAACAAAGCTGCTTTGCGTATGTCATGAACCGTACTATAATTATAGGACCAGTAGTACCAGTACCTACCGTCAAAGGTTCTCTGAAGTTCATTTCGAAAGTAGTTAGTCGTTAGGATGCTGGTCCATTGCGAGCAGACAGTTGTTAGTCGACTAATCACCGTTTCCGCTGTCTCCTTCCACAAGCTTTTCCTCCGAGTCAAACCCATCACTTCCATAGCAGCAGCTTTAACGAGGATAAGCTCAATTAGCTCCATCGGTAGATCCTGCAACTACAAGTGACAACGGAAACACATCATATCCGTTTCAAGACTGTTTGTACACTTTTAAAGAACTATTCTGTGTCATATTTAAAAGGCAGTAGATGAAAAAGAGAAGTGACCTTTAAAACCGATACCGTACACATCCTCAATTGAACATATGACATGATACCTTTAAGCATCATTCGTCGCTATTGTCAAGTTACTCTTTGAATAGTTTTCTTAAAGAGGCGCTATATAAATTCGTTAGCTATTCCTGCCATGGTTCTGATGGAATAAAATTGTTACTTTTACTTTTACGTTTAAATACTGATCTAACGAACTGACTAGAGAAGAAGAAACAGAAATGTGGGTCTATGAACTATTCTATTGAAACGATTTACAAAGTTTAGAAGGAAAAGATTTGTCTTGCAATTAAATTCAAGTGCAGTGAGGCTTACCGTTGTGTCACTGAATGGCGCGAGTTTTGCACGTTTTGCATTTTCATCCTGTTGGAATGCTACAAGATAAGTAGATGTAGTAATAATAATAATTTAAAACTATAATTAGCCTACTTGCCACAGTTACTGCATAGAGCTCTATGTATTTTTGAGGTAATAAGTTTTTGGCAGTATATTGAGGCTGCAATGGAACCATGTCTATTACAGCAGGCCTACTGTAGCTGCTTTTGTGTTTGCGTAGAAATGCTGGCGTAGACTTTGATAAACAATCTAATGATCTGATCGGTCTATATAGTTATGATTGGCACTGTTAAACCTTTCTTATGAAACGTAGGCCTATTAAACCTACACAATATCAAGTAATTAAGTAGTAGGGCCTAGCCTAAGTAGGCCTATATTCTTTATTGAACCAGCTACATTTAGTCCACATTCCGGTGCACATACAATTATACAGTCATACATAATTTATAATCAGCTGCTTAATAGTGTAAATGAATGAAGCGTTTTAACCATGAAAGTCTTGTCATGTTATGGTCAGATGACCGGAGGTTACAAGGTCATGTGATGGGGGAATGGGAAATGTCATGAACTATGAGTCGTAGGCCTACTATAGGCCTAGTAAAAGAACTTCATCTACTCAACTTACAATCTGAGTCTTCATTCGTCTGCTTGTCGGTGCTGGATTCAGGCGATGTTCGTTTCTTCGACATAGCAGAAATAATTCAACAGCACGACCCGAATCTTCCGACGTACTTAAGCGGCGCCTCTTCTGGCCACAATCAACTTTAATAGGCTATATTGCAGGAAACGCTGATCGATTGTGTTGGGAAAATTCTGAACAAGCCGAAAGTGAACCGATCAGATTTACCATTCCCAGGAATTTATATTAATCATCTTATTTTTCTTTAAATTATACTGCTTGACTTAAAGAAGGTTTAGACTTAGGCCTAACACGAACGAAGTTTCCACATTCTGAGCATACGTTTCATGTAGGCCTATATTGTGACGTCAAATAAAGGAAGGCCGATTTAAATTCTAAAGACGCTGATTGTAACCAAGTAATGAATTAAGGTATATCTTAATAAAAAATTGATTGATTGATGATTGATTGCCTACTCAATCAGTGATCGAACAGAATAATCAATCAACCGTTGCTAAACCAATTAAATAATTATCTTATTTAATAACTACTGAGGAGTTTAACAATTAGGCCTAAATTCATTTACAAATTTTTTATCAGCTTTAATTTACTGCTGTCAGGTGAAACATAGACCTGTTCTGTAATTTCAGTCAGGCGAAAGCACACAGCCTAGGTATCTAATTAAGTTAATATGTTAAAATCGTAATTTAGCGAATAACTTAATGTGGCGAGAAACTGCATATTAAATTAACACTTGAGGTAGGCCTATTGTTCATCAGTCTGCCTTAGATTTCAGCGAGATTGTTGTCATAAATCGCACTTCTATATTATTATTTTTAAATCGTCGATTTTCTTTAATGAATCCAACTTCCAGTTCGGTAAGAATCCTTCTCATCGATCCAGCTTCTGCTTCGGCAAACATTCGTTTCATCAATCCCATTTGTAATTAGGTAGAAAATAGTTCTCATCAATAGCCTATAGCGCTTTTTATTTAATTAAAAATTATTACTCATCAATCCATCTTCGATCTCAGCAAGATTGCTTTCATAATGATAAACCAACTTTTAATCCATTAAAATTATTTTCATCAATCCACCTTCTATTTAGCAAGAATTCTTTTCGTCAAGCCGACTTGGATGACGATCTTGGGTGACAGGAATAGTTTACCAAGACAAGAGAAATACCGTACAATAGGCCTACTCGACCAAGGCCACATAATCTAACCCAGTGGTTCCCAACCTTTTTTGACTCGAGGGCCACTTTTTCTAAGTTGGAGGACATGAGGGCCACTTTTTATTAGTTGACGGACCTTAGGGGGCCACAAGGTTAAAATTTTATTAACTAAAATCATATAAAATTGTTATAATTGATTCAAAATATAATGTTTGATGTTATTTATCAACGTTAAAATAAAATAATTTGTAATAGAAAAATAATAATGTGTTATATCCTGTCCAAATTGTTAATTTTTCATACATTTTTCATAATTGTTTGAGAGATAAGGGCCATTTCTGAGGCCTGGCGGGCCATTTTCTGAGGCCTGGCGGGCCACTTTTGGCCCGCGGGCCACGGGTTGGGAACCGCTGATCTAACCCTTCCTAGAGTTGACTCTTTTGCGAGAAGAAGTTTTATTATGCGAATGTTGTATAACTTTACATAAATGTTTTCTATTATTTATTTCCTCTGTAAACTACTGTGCGTTTGCTGGTGGTCTATTAAAGAATATTCTTACTTACTTACTTACTTAAGATGCGACTTCTGACTAACATGTAGCTGTCCTGATTCAGAAAAGCAATAACGGCAAGACAGTGTATTATAGGCAGCCTTATTTCTCCTATTTGCCCCATTAATTGCGGATGCATTTAGCCAGTCATGTCAACGAAAGTCTATTGCACATTCGATTCCCTTGAGCTAGCGTTGTAGTCGTTAAACTTTCAAGAGCTGTAGATGTTCTTTCACGTATCCTTCCGGAATTAATGTCATTATCAGGGTGTCAAGTAAGTGGGGAGAAGGGGCGTCACGTGAGAAACTGTTGCCACATGAGATTGAACAGTGAAGTCCATGGCGAGAATCTTCCATTACGCTGTCGTATGAACATAACACCTTTTGAGACTCCGATTTGCGTCAGGTTTTCTCCGTGTCATTCTCTTATGCTTTAGTGTCCTTGTTTGTCGCTCCGTATATTTCGCTGTCCGCTCCTCTGTGTCTTTTCTGCATATTTTCTAGGATTTCTATGCAGTCATTGGGTCACTCTGCCTGTTTCTTTTCTTCTTTCAGGCCTTGATATAAACTGCCGACCCATTCGTGGCATGCCTACTTCGTTAACAGCTCTGAAAGAAAACTGCGAGACAGAGACACTGGTCGTCTTATGAAGTTGCGCGGCTCTCAGTTCTCAAGAATTTTCTACATCAACGTTGGAAATATTCCATCTCTTCGAGAGGAGAATTGGCAGTTCCGATATTCTGCACATTTGAATGGTGAAGTTACCAGGAACAATTATACTCAGTTAAATAAAAGAGAAAAAGAAGAAGTAGATTTGGTGGATTTTCCAGAATCTTCAACAGGGACAATCGGTAATTTGCATAGTTTGTCTGTGAACTAATTAACTAACTAACACGGATTTGCAGTTTACACATAGGCTTACCTGTTTCAACTCGCTTAGCCAGTGTAACTTTGTAACAGTGTAACTTTGTTAGCTACACCGGTAAGCGAGAGCGGCATTCGTCTGTTGGATTTAACAACTTTTAGTTAGCTACACCGGTATCCTCCCGTCCCACCTGTTGGATACAACGGACTGCGGTTCAAGCCCCGGGCTGGGAGTTGGCACTCAGAGATTTAGATATATCGGGCTAGCACGCTTGCGACGCGGTGGCGCAAGCTGCTGCGGAGCGACCTTGGGCAAGTTGCTTACCCATCATTGTCTGTGAGGTATGCAACGGAAAACCACATCACTCATCTCATCCCCAGAGGCGTAAAAGCCAATGAACCTGCCTTTGGGCAGAGAACCATCATCATCCTCATCATCCTCATCATAATTATTTGTTTAGCTATGAATGATTTTCGACTTTATGATGATGTTGTTCTGATTGAAAATATTTTACATTTGTTTGTTGGGTCCAAAAATTAGAAACTTTAAGTGAATAGGAAATCCCTAGATTGCAACAATTCATGACCAATTTTAACGCAATAAACCAACGTTTTAGATACTAGCAATCTGTTCATTTTTTGTTGTAGAGAAATCGCCGATATGTCAATTTCAAAAGGTTCCCTCGTTCGATTATCGAAAAAAGTTCTCATCGTGGTTTCGATTCTTCATCTGTTCGGCGCAGCCTCCAGTGGAACTGGATGTGGACTGAATCCCATGAAACCAGTCGTTTCCCTGGCGGAAAAGACAGGCAAGTTCCATCCACCAATCTTTTCAACCATCTATCCAATCACCCAATTAGTCATTCATCCACCCACCAACACATCCACCCACACATCCCTCCATCCGTTCCATCCACTCACCCATCCATCCATCTATTCAACCATTCATCCATCCGGCCGTTCGTCCATTGATCCATCATCCTTCCGTCCGTCCGTCCGTCTATCCATCCATCCAATTATCCAATTAGTCATTTATCCATCCACCCATCCGTCCATCCATCCAGCCATAAATCCACCCATCCATCCAATTAGTCATTTATCCATCCACCCATCCGTCCATGCAGCCATCTATCCATCCGTCCACCCATCCACTCACTCACTCACCCACCCACCCATCTATCAATCCATCCATCCATCCATCCAACCAATGTCTCATCAGTGTGTTACAATGTTGTGTGTGAAATTGGTCGCAATGAAATATTAATCACTTGGCATGCTATATTATAGATCTATAAAATTCTATATATTACCAAATATTATATATTTACATACACAATTATATTAGCGGTGTCGCTGTTCTTAGGTCGGTCAGTTCCGAGTGTTCTGAGTCTACTGAAGGCCGTTGACTCATCGTCTCACGCCGCTCTCGTCAGGGACTACGACAGCTACTCCGTCTGCATCGGCCTCATCGAGACAGGATACTTCCGCAAGAGACGTAGTCCGAGAGGAAATAGTCCCAACCCAGAAGGCATTGCGAACCTCTTCGATCTCTCCATCTTCTCCAATGACGACAGGTTTCCGCAATGATCGAACCTAGGATCAGTCGTATACCAACATGGAGTCCATACAGCTGGACCCATGTTCCAATATGGAACCCTCATAGAGCTCCTATGGATCCCCCTGCCTAATGCCATTAGAAATGCTGCAGGGCGTGACACAACTGGATTAACGATTCAGTTGAAAGTCGAGAATTGATTAATCAGAATCGTTTAAGGATTTAAATTTTGCAAATCAACATAATTGTTTATTTATCAATTCTCGTATCTGTAATCGCTGGAAGAAATTTCCAGTACTTAAGAAATTCTTGTTCTTCTTCTTGCTGTTCTTGTTCTTCTTCTGCTCCTTCCTGTTCTTGTTCCCGTTCTTCTTCTGCTTCTTCCTGTTCTTGTTCTTCCTCTTCTTGTTCGTGTACTTGTTCTCGTTCTCGTTTTTATGCTCCTGTTGTTGTTGATGTTGTTATTCTTCTTCTTCTTCGTCGTCATCGTCGTCGTCATCATCATCTTCTTCTTCATATTATTATTATTATCATTATTCTACTATCATTAATATCATTGTTATTATAATTATTATGCGACGTTAATAGACAAATCGTTTTAACGCAATTTCAATTTGTCTTCTGTCAAGTTCTGTGATATAATAATTATTATGACGTCATTGCAGTTTGTCTCTTGTCGCATTCTGAGTTAAACAGTGAACTGCATTTAATGTGATAATTACAAACGGACCTCATTTGTCATTGAATTTACGCTGGAGTTAGTTGGTAGCTATGGTTACTGAGATTAAGTAGTGACCTGTTAGTATGATTATTATAGTAGAAGAATTTTAGCCGAAAAATCATCAATCGACTCAACAAATTATTACAAGTTAGAGACTTGGCAGAGTTGTTAAGTACACCCCACTGATGAAAATACCAAAAGTCCCCATAAATCCGAGCTGTGCTCGAGCCGCCATCTTGGAAAATGGCGGACTAAATTCGGTCTTGTGGCAATAACTCCAGAACCGTCACAGCTACAAAGAAATATAAAAGGGAAAAAATGATCCTCATTAAAAGGCAAAGAAGTTTGGTATACAGCATTTGTTTCTAGGATCAAAAATAAAAATTTTAGGGCTCGTTTTAGGTTGATCCTAAATCATCATTTGCAGCACAGTATTTCCATATATTCTTCCCGCCATAAAACTTTGTATGTCGCATTGATATACATAATGATGACTACTTTATCATATGTAACATTTTTATTTTTAATCCTAGAAACAAATTTTTTATATCACATTTGATCGTCTTTAAATGAGGATCATTTTTGCCATTTTATATTTCTTAGTAGCTGCGACGGTTCTTGAGTTATTAACGAAAAACAGAATATAGGCCGCCATTTTCCAAGATGGCGGCTTGAGCACAGCTCGGATTTATGGGGACTTTTGGTATTTTCGTCAGTGGGGTGTAGTTAACAACTCTACCAAATCTCTAACTTGTAATAATTTATTGAGTCGATTTTCCTAAAATTCTTCCACTATTAATTTTGTGCAACGGTTGTGATGCTTCCAGCTTCCAGCTTAGTTATACATGACCGCATCTTCTAAGAATAAAAAAGATCTGATATAATACGAACTGCGTTATGATTATTTTCGCTTATTGTATTCCCCATTTTTTATTTGGGGCACTTCTAAAAAGCAGTGGCTATTCACCTAGGCTATAATAAAGTCCTAGATATAGTTATTCATCAACGACATAGCATCAAGCTTCAACCTTCACCTGAGTTCTGCCCATAACAGTTGCCCTTGCCCTACACAGCGACCTGTAATGTGTTGTTAATTGCTTAATTATTGCGTGCATCAAGACGAGCAGCCAATTCAAATACACCTAGGCCTATATGAATAACAGCGTATCTAGCGATAGAGCTCAAACAAAGAGCGATTAGATAGTAATAAATTTTTATCCGAAACTCAGTGAGTGTTTGTTCATACTTCACGTTGGGTCATGAAATTTAATTTACAGACAAGTGGTCATCCTGCAGTCAGAACTGTAGCCTACTTGATTGCTTACTAGCCTATTTATGCGTAAATATGTTCACCTGTCAGCACCGGTCACTACCAGCATTTCTAAGAATGAAGCGAAAGCTTGAGAAAATGATTGCAAGTGATGTGTGGAGAAAATAATAATCTGTGTTTGCCTATAGAGATCAAATAAAAAAAGAGAGTGAGAGAGAAAAAAGAAGGAGAATGAGAGACAGACAGAGAGATACACAGAAAGACAGTGAGTGACAAAGACTGCGCCCTAGACACAAATAGAGTAGCTGTTGTGTTAGGTACCGTAATCGTATTCAGTTTGAGAAATGGGAATTGGGTAGGATCTAATCTAGCCTAATCTAATCTAATCTCTCTTATTCTAACCTATTCTAATCTAGACTATTCTATTCTAACCTATTCTATTCTAACATATTCTAATCTAAACTATTCTAATCTAAACTATTCTAATCTAAACTATTTTAATCTGAACTATTCTAATCTAGACTATTCTAATCTAAACTATTCTAATCTAAACTATTCTAATCTAAACTATTCTAATCTAAACTATTCTAATCTAAACTATTCTAATCTAAACTATTTTAATCTGAACTATTCTAATCTAGACTATTCTAATCTAAACTATTCTAATCTAAACTATTCTAATCTAAACTATTCTAATCTAAACTATTCTAATCTAAACTGTTCTAATATAAACTATTCTAATGTAAACTATTCTAGTGTAAACTATTCTAATGTAAACTATTCTAATCTAATCAAAGGGGTCTCCATAAATACCGTCACTAAATATTGGACGATTTTTTACTGCTCCCCCACCTCCATCGTCACGTATCAACACAAAATTGTCACACATCGTCACACATTTCTGACCTCCCATAAGTGCGTGACGTCATTTATAGAGGTCCTTAACCTATTCTAATCTAACTTTTCTTTTTCTGATATATCCTATTATAATATGACATATAATAATATAACCTGTTCTAATCTAACCTGTTCTAATCTAACCCATTCTAATCTAACTCATTCTCATCTATCCAATTTTATTATATCTTTTGTAAATTATTTATTATTACGAATAACTTCACAATAGCTGCATAATTTGCCCATATGTCGTAAAATCATGACAAATCCTACAAATAATTTCACATGTAGCGATGTGGAACCTGAGTTTTCACTCGAGATCTAGCCTATATGATGCTTACATGAGCATACTGTCATATGCCAAACATCAGAACATTTATGGAGTTACACATTGTACTGGTATAGGCATAAATATTTGACATCAATAACATGGACGACCGCGCGATGAGCAATATTGATCCGGATTCAGAAGGCTATTTATTTAGATGAGACTTGAAAGCTGCAGACGCACAAGAAGGATGTTGTTTGCGAAAAGAAAGACATCTCCAGACTGCAAATAATACTCGCATTTGCTCTTCACTTATGGAGCGCCATGCTTATGAGAGCAATAGCCAAAGCCATCTGCCGACCGCTTCTGTTCTATAGTTTCTTTCCGGGATGAATGGTGTTGAAGGTGAATAAAGACTAAGAAGAAGAGTAGCGTCATCATACATGTAGAATTCCCAAGTAGACATGGCAGTGGAAGGGAAAAGCAGAGCGATGACACTCACTGACATAGGCGTAGGAGACGGGGGTCCAGAGGGGGCAAATGCCCCCAAATTTCGGGTAGGTCTGGTTTTTCGGACAAGCAGACCAGGAAAAAGAAAAAAATGTATGTAAAATATGTAAAATTTTCAGGCATCTTGGACCCGGACGACTAAAAAAAAGGTCGTCAGATTTTTGGGGCTAAAGTTAAACGGAAATTTTTGGGCAATTTCGACCAGACGACTAAAAAAGGTCGTCAGATTTTAAACTTTTGCCCCCACCCCACTCCTGAAATGTCCCCTACGCCTATGCTCACTGAAGTCAATTGACAAGCCACATGTCCTACTAAGTAAGCTTATTAACAGAACATATGTAAGGTTTCGAGTGGTTCAGAAGACGTGGGTCTGTGTTAGAATCACAGCAAATTAACCTGGAACACTTCTTGGCCTACTTTTTTTAGCTTCCTCTTGAACGCCGAGACTGTCTCCACTGAAACAGTGCTGCATTCAAACCATTCCACAGTTCTACAACTCTATTATAGTGCTGAAGAATTTCTGTTATGTTGTGTTCCTAAAGCGGTTTCTTAAACAATTTGAACCTGTGGTCCGCGACTTGCTTTGTTTGGTGCTAATTGATTAAATTATTGATAGACACAAGCCGCACTAGCGAGACAGCCAGCCCAAAAGGTGCCAGCGCAGACGTGGCGCGTATACAGACTGGCAAACAGGCAGACAAGTACGCCGACAAACAGAGACAGCCGACATGATCAAAACGATTAGAATGCGAATCTGAAAAGTGAGTGGAGAAATTAGGAATCGGCAGGAGAGAGTATCAGGACGAAATACCGACTGACCAAGCGACCGATTACTCCGATCTCCCGACTTACCGACCGATCATCCGACTTACCGACCGATCATCCGACTTACCGACCGATCATCCGACTTACCGACCGATCATCCGACTTACCGACCGATCACCCAACCTTCTTGGCGATCGATCATTCGACCGACTGGGTGGGTATACGGTAGGCGTGGGTTGATGCATTAGTATCATTAGCAATGCAAATGCCGACAGAATGGCCGAGCCACCGCCGTCTGTGATCGGCAAAAGCACGGAAGGCAAAGTACACCACGTGATGTATTGCGATCACGTGATCAGGCATTGGTTCTAACGATATCGAGGATTCGATGCCATTAATTATTCACCTTACAGACCGAATTGAAACGTCAGATGGCGCTCCAAGTTCACCTCTCTGTCTCTCTGTCTCTCTGTCTCTCTCTCTGTCTCTCTCTCTCTCTCTCTCTCGCTCACTCTCTCTGTCTGTCTGTCTGTCTGTCTGTCTGTCTCTCTCTCTCTCTCTCTCTCTCTCTGTCTCTCTCTCTCTCTCTGTCTGTCTCTCTCTCTGTCTGTCTCTGTCTCTGTCTCTGTCTCTGTCTCTGTCTCTGTCTCTGTCTCTGTCTCTGTCTCTGTCTCTGTCTCTGTCTCTCTCTCTCTCTCTCTCTCTCTCTCTCTCTCTCTCTCTCTCTCTGTGTCTTGCCCTCTCTCTCCCCTCTCTCTCTCTGTCTCTCTGTATCTGTCTCTCTCTGTCTCTGTTTTTCCCTCTCTGTCCCCTCTCTCTCTGTGTGTCTATCTCTCTGTGTCTATATCTCACGCCTTCGTAATCCAAATTTTTCTCAAATGTTTCTCTTATTTTGGCCTTCTCCCTAATGGACAACGCTCTCTCAATCCCTAAATATTTAGCCTTTTCTCTTCAATTACATCTGCTCTAACTTCTTCCCCTTCTTCTTAATTTTACCAAGAGCTATTTCCAATCCTTCCTTTTCCATAATTATTATCATCCTCTAACGGTTCTAACCTCACTAACACCCTCGTCTTTCTCACTTCTTTGTTTTTAGTTGCCTTCTTCTATTTAACCATCGGACTTCTTTCTGCCCTCTTGATTTCCTTTCTCTTCATCTTTCCTTCTCTATTCTTCCTTCAGTCCCTCCGTCCACTCTTTCTTCATCTCTTTCCATCCTATTTCCTCCACTGCTCTCCCTCTCTCAACTCTTCTATCCACTTCTATATTGGCTTCTTCTCTTGCTTGAACATCTCCTTTCCTTTCGCCCATCCTTTCCCTTCCTCTCTCCATCATTCTGCACCTTTCACTCCCGCTTCCTCCTTTCGCAGATTCCTGTAATCTGTTCCTTATACCCCGCAGTCGATCGAGTCGTGGGCTACGATCGACTTGGCTCGCCCAATGGGTCGATTTGATCGACTTCGTCGACTCGCCGACCTCCCGACGACTCGATCGACTTGGCTCAGCCGACGGTCGACTCGATCGACTTATAGTCTACTTGACCTAGTTTTGTCTCTTGCTCACCACTGCAGTTATGTGATCTCAAAACGGAATTATACGATATTAATAGTAATAGTATAGGCCTATCTGTGCCATAATCTTTGTGACGTCACCATAAGTCCAATTTCGTTTTCTCAGTGAATTTATGTTATTATATAGTAGTTGATTTGCGCTGTAATCGCAGTGACGTCAAAATAGGCCTCGTTTTAGATTCTGAAGATGAACTTCCATAGTAGATAATAATATTTATAAAATTATAAAGCACCAATAACATAATTGTAGAAAACAGCAATGCATCGCCTAATAATGTTATTTTAAGCAAGAATGACTGAAAGCTATGAAAGAATAGATTCACTGCTAATAGCCTTCTTTTGTGAGTTCAGTTGGTGCCATAAAATTTCCATCAAACTGCCGCGGAACCCCTGGCCGACGCCCGCGGAACACTTGGGTTCCGCGGAATCCCGGTTGAAAATCACTGCCTTAGATACAGGCATAACGTAAGTCAATTGCAGATGTGACGAAATAGGCGTATTACTCTAATAATTATAAAAGAAAAATAGCCATATAAGTGATTACTGATTATGAATGATTATGAATTGTCAGTATTGTTATATAGGCTACTTTAGTAGGAAAGACGTTTCGTAGCCTATTATATTGTTATTCAAGTCAGAATTATTTTTATAGCGCCTCCTCTGAGAGTTTCCTTTCATATGGGCCTGCAAGTAAATATCACACTATATAATAATAATAATAATAATAATAATAATAATAATAATAATAATAATACAAATAATAATAATACAAATACTAATAATAATAACAGTAATAATAATAATAACAGTAATACCACGCATTTCTAGACACGCATGTTTTTATCCCCTTGGCCCTGGAAACATTTGGCCCCATCAACAGCGCTGGCCTCGATTTTATTTCGGACATGGGTCGCCACCTTACATCAGCTACGGGTGAACCGAGAGAGACCAGTTATTTATTTCAGAGACTCTCAATTGCAATTCAGCGCTTCAACGCCGTAGCTTTTATGGACTCCTTTAGAAAGCCCAAGCCCGAAATGGATGGGGTGTAGGCTAGCCGTTCCGGGCACGTTGCTTTTATATTTTATAAGTCCCGGGGGAACGACGTGCCTCAGGGCAATTAAAATAATAATTATTATTATAATAATTAAAGTAATAACAAGAATTGAAGTAATAATTACAGTAATAACAATATTGCTTATGTTAATATTTTTATTATCATTGTTACTAGTACATTGGAAATAAATAAAAAATGAAAATGATAAAACTTGACTTCTACTTAGAATCTTCCTTGTAGCCTACAAGCAGCTGCTGTAACCACGGCTAGAAAACAGTCGCTTAATCATCCAAGTACGTGCCTTTGCATTGTCGTTGCATACACTTAAGCTCTACAGGGTGGGCCATAAAAAAGTAACCCCTACGGTTTTTAGCCCATACCTTGGCCAAACATAAGAATTTTTAAATGAAACTTTTCAGTCTTAAAGGCGATTCATATTTACGTATAATGGTCAAATTTCAATACAATATTTCAAAGATAACAAAAGTTATACCACTTTTAGTGAGGCCACCCACCGTTTTTTGATGATTCAAAAATGAAATGCAACAAAAAACTAGGTTTTTTGTCAATATCTTGGCCAGAAGTAAGAATTTCAAAATAAAATTTTTCAGGCTTAAGGCCCATTCATATATACACACGATGGCCAAATTTCATCAAAATATTTCAAAGAGAACAACAGTTATGCCACTTTTTGTGAGGCCACCCACCGTTTTTGACGATTCAAAAACGAAACGCAGCAAAAAGTAACAGAAACGTGATTTTATTAAGTCTCATCTCAAATAACTGCTGTCAAATGTACTTGGTAGTGCTTCACTACTTGTGTTCAATGTGCCCACCACCAGTGCCAACACTTCTTTTGAGTCTCTTTTCAAAGTTCTTGATGGACCTGGTGATTAATCTGACAGATTCCTTATTTATCAATTTGATTGTCATCTTGCTAAGTGACTTCTCAGTGACGTGCAGCTACGCTGGTACCCTGTTTCTTTTTAGATAGTAATAATAATGATCATCTGACAATATCAAAGCTATTTGATAACAATTGTTTGAGGTGAGACTTAATAAATTGTGTTTTTGCTACTTTTTGTTGCGTTACCCTACCGAATTGTCAAAAAACCGGTGAGGGCCTCACTGAATGTGGTATAACTTTTGTTCTGTTTGAAATATTTTGATTAAATCTGGTCATCATGTGTAGATATAAATTGTCTTTAAGCCTGTAAAATTTCACTTTGATATTCTTACTTTTGACCAAGATATTGGCCAGAATAATTAGACTGGTTTTTTAAACTTTTTGTTGCGTTGCGTTTTTGAATCGTGAAAGAACGATGGGTGGCCTCACTAAAAGTCATAAAACTTTTGTTCTGCCTGAAATATTTTGATGAAATCTGGCCATCATGTGTAAATATGAATTGTCTTTAAGACTGTAAAATTTCATTTCGAAATTCTTACTTCTGGCCAAGATATGGGCAAAAAACTGTAGGGGGTTACTTTTTTATGGCCCACCCTGTATGTAAACGGACCCGACACTGTTTTGATAACAAAAGTTTTCCATCCAAAAATTCCAAGAGATTCAACCTTAAACGCACCCTTTGTTTGCTTACTGATGTAGCTGATGACGATGTCTTTTAACATTTTGTTTTTGCTTATTTTAGTAGATCTATTTAATATTCGCTTTAAAACGAAATGCACCTGAACATGGCAAAGCGGTCCTAACATATATTCCAATCACTTGTTATTGAATGTGGTAAATCGAATTCAAACTTGGAATAAATTTCGCATAATATTATATCAGCATGCGTCTGCCTGTATAGATTACTCACACTACATGTATTTAAGTAGAAGCAATTTCCACCGATTCCGAAGACGTTTCCTGTTGCAATACAGTACGCACTGCACGAGTCTTTTGAAACTTCGAAGGTGAGAAATCTTCTATGAGTTGGCGGCAACCTTTGCCAACGTAATAATTTCTTAAATAGTTAAATATAAAAATAGGGAGACTAGCATGCTGCTTCGCAAATTCACATGTTTTGCGACAGTTCGTAAACGCATCTGATAAAATAGTTTTAATAATTAGGCTATTTCTGAAAGTTTTAATATAGCGCTTCTTCAAAGTTGACTACTCACAAACCTCCCGGCCCCACCACGACTGAGTGGGACAGTTTTTGAGATTGAAATTCTTAAGTAAAAGAGTGCAGTGATTCGGGGAGGCCATATTTGGCAGCATGCAAGTATTTGTTTGGAATGTTTCGCCTATGACGGCTTTTAGGTCTTCAGCAAAATGTATGTTTTAGATGAAGATCATTGCTGTTTTATCATGTCATCTGATCACCTCTCTTCTCCTTCTTCCATCGGATATCGGAACCAAAGGAGACGATCATTCAAATGAATTGGTAACAGTCCTTGTTCCATCGGATATCGGAACCAAAGGAGACGATCATTCAAATGAGTTAGTAACAGTTCTTGTTCCATCGGATATCGGAACCAAAGGAGACGATCATTCAAATGAGTTAGTAACAGTCCTTGTTCCATCGGATATCGGAGCCAAAGGAGACGATCATTCAAATGAGTTAGTAACAGTCCTTGTTCCATCGGATATCGGAACCAAAGGAGACGATCATTCAAATGAATTGGTAACAGTCCTTGTTCCATCGGATATCGGAACCAAAGGAGACGATCATTCAAATGAGTTAGTAACAGTCCTTGTTCCATCGGATATCGGAGCCAAAGGAGACGATCATTCAAATGAGTTAGTAACAGTCCTTGTTCCATCGGATATCGGAACCAAAGGAGACGATCATTCAAATGAGTTAGTAACAGTCCTTGTTCCATCGGATATCGGAACCAAAGGAGACGATCATTCAAATGAGTTAGTAACAGTCCTTGTTCCATCGGATATCGGAGCCAAAGGAGATGATCATTCAAATGAGTTAGTAACAGTCCTTGTTCCATCGGATATCGGAGCCAAAGGAGACGTTCATTCAAATGAGTTAGTAACAGTATAATAGATCTAAATATTATTATAAATATAATACATGATGTGTGTGTTTGTGACTTTTGGATCATGTCTGATTCTGTAAACGTGCAGTTTATACTTAAAGGTGGAGAGTTACGATAATTATTATGTGAGTGGTTTCAGCTAATTTTGCTTATTCTTCGGTCGACCACCTCCATGCCGACGACACTCAACTATTGCTCATCTCTTTCTCCTCTCACTCCTTTGCAGACGTGCTGGACTAAATTATCTAGGCCTACATAAGACCATTTCAGCCTGGATGAGCGCCAATCTGCCATGGCCCAACTCTTCAAAAATAGAATTTCTCACCAGTGGCCTCGGCGATCAATTAAACAATCTAGCCCATCCTCCTGACTTTTCTCAAACAGATCTAACGTTTCCTGCACCTTATTCTTCTCCTGTCCGCTATCTTGGAGCATTTTCGGCATGAACTTACACATGCACATCGGTGACGTACGTCGATTGCGTCCTGTACTCGATAACCAGAGGCTCCAGACCGCCTGTACCACTTCAATCGTTCACTCTAAGCTCGTCTATTGCAACACGTGCATCACTGCATCATGCACCTTCTGCCCGACTTCATCTCTGAATAATTCCGACAATCGGCTAAGATTCTATGTCGAGGTACCTGCTACAAGTTCCACGGTCTTCTACGATGATTGGCGAATGTTCTTCTGTCTCTGTGTCAGGACCCACCATCTCTGCTGGAAGGGTTTAAATCAAGAATCAAGACGACTGAAAGTCCCTCAACGCACCTTCTACTATGAAATTGTGTCTCTGATCTACAACGCTCTTCAAATCTCTCAACCCTTTCAGACCTACACTGTGCCCCATAAAAAAACACACCAAATTGTTTTGCAAATATCTCTATTACCTGATGACAAATCAAGCTAAAATTTTCCAAATATTTAGAGAAGTGGACCGAGAAAATGATTCCAACATTTCATGAAATAATGTTGAGCGGATAAAAAGATATGAATATTTAAACTTCATATACCGAAATTGCAGTTTACAAGCAATTTTCTGTCAGATTCGATAAACTGTTTCCCTATTATCTCCAATGCCTGATGATTAATCATTCTAAACTTTTCCAGATATGTAGAGAATTGAACTAACAATATGACCCCAACAGTAGGGTTTGATAATTTAATTAAATAAGATGCTCAAAATGTCCCCCTCCTGCTTGCACGCAAGCCTGAGGGCGCTGGTGCCATTGCAATGGCAACAGCAACGTCGATTATCCTCTGGTTCAGGCCATCCCGCACTTCCAACAAGCGTTGCTTCAGATCGTTTATATCATGGATTGTTGTCTGGTAGGCTCGATCTTGCATCACGCTCCACATTTTATAGTCGACAGGATTCAAATCTGGACTGTTCGGAGGCCATAATGTGGGAGAAATGAAGTCTACACAATAACAGACTTGCTGAAAACTGAAATTTCGGGTGATGAAGTTGAAATATCCATATCTTTCTATACCTTCACATTTTATGACATGAAATATTGGAATCCTATTCTTGGTTCAATTCCCTAAATATATGGAAAAAGTTTTTATGATTACTCATCAGACATCAGAGATGTAAAAAAAATTGTTTGGCTTACTTTTTATTGAATCTGACAGAAAATTGCTTGTAAACTGCAATTTCGGTAAATGAAGTTTAAATATTCATATCTTTTTATCCGTTCAACTTTATTTCATGAAATTTTGGAATCATATTCTTGGTCCACTTCTCTAAATATTTGGAAAAGTTTAGCTTGATATGTCATCAGGTATTAGAGATATTTGAAAAACAATTTGGTGTTTTTTTTTATGGGGCACAGTGTATATTCGTCAACTATTCACCATCCAACCTCCCAGGTCTACTCTTTCATCATCATATCTTTCTGTCTGTCTGTCTGTGTCTGTGTCTGTGTCTGTGTCTGTGTCTGTGTCTCTATCTCTATCTATCTATCTATCCCTCCCTCCCTCCCTCCCTCCCTCCCTCCCTCCCTCCCTCCCTCCCTCCCTCCCTCCCTCCCTCCCTCCCTCCCTCCCTCCCTCCCTCCATCCCTCCCTCCCTCCCTCCCTCCCTCCCTCCCTCCCTCCCTCCCTCCCTCCCTCCCTCCCTCCCTCCCTCCCTCCCTCCCTCCCTCCCTCCCTCCCTCCCTCCCTCCCTCCTCCCTCCCTCCCTCCCTCCCTCCCTCCCTCCCTCCCTCCCTCCCTCCCTCCCTCCCTCCCTCCCTCCCTCCCTCCCTCCCTCCCTCCCTCCATCCCTCCCTCCATCCCTCCCTCCCTCCATCCCTCCCTCCCTCCCTCCCTCCCTCCCTCCCTCCCTCCCTCCCTCCCTCCCTCCCTCCCTCCCTCCCTCCCTCCCTCCCTCCCTCCCTCCCTCCCTCCCTCCCTCCCTCCCTCCCTCCCTCCCTCCCTCCCTCCCTCCCTCCCTCCCTCTGTCTCTGTCTCTGTATGTCTTTGTCTGTCTCTGTCTGTCTGTCTGTCTGTCTCTCTGTCTCTCACTCTCTGCCTTTTGTATCGTCTTCTCTGGAGTTTTTACAACCACCGCTCCTTCCGTCTATGCTGCAGTCCAGAGCTGTGCTCCGACTCAATAGTTTCGGTGACGGTACTCCGGTTCAGGGTGTTCCAGCAACTCATCTTCGTTCAAGCGTAGCTTAGATGTCGAGATTATGATCGCGATATATTACCTGTACATTAGTCCAAGCGTTCTGTGTGACTCAATTCTTTGCTATTAATTTAGGAATAAAGGAACGCCAGAGGGGGACGAATACTTCTCAATAGAAAACCTGGAACAGACTTGCAAGATCTGCGACAGATACGTGTCTGGCGTAAATTTCCATGAATGTGTTCATGTTCCGACTGGCCTGTCCTTTGATCTCTGTTACAAAGCAGTTCATGCTATGCCTATAGTTTTCCACAGTGCGTGGTTATTCAAACTGGCGGAGAAGTAAGAATCACTCGTCTATTGCATAATAATCATGCAGATGCATTTTTTCTGTTCCGCACAGCTACAGCTCTCTAGAGCAGCTGCAAGCAGTTCGTCTGTTTTAGGGTAATTTGTGGTTTTCAAAATCTTACATTGTCTCGTATTTTGTTCGTGCACATGACGTTCTCTACTGTAGAGGTTTTCAAACTTTTGAAGCTGTGGACCCAGTAGCATGTCGTGTTTAGATGGCGGACCCTTATTCAATAATGCTTCTAATTATATACGATGCACAATGGGGCAAGTGCCCCTCTTGCTCCTATGTGCGGGCGCCCATGGCCATGCCTGGTTGGTCTCCATCCCTCAGGTGGCGGACCTCCATCCATGAGCGACGAGAACCACGTTCCAAGTCCACAAAAGATTCCGAATAGAGTCTCCTCCGTTCAGCATGAATTGGACTCCTGTATTAGTCGCATAACACATTAAAGACGAGCAGGTTAAGCCGTTAGTTTGCGTTGCTTAATTATTTAGCAAGAGCATAATAATTATAGTAATAATTAATATTATATTATATTATTATTATATTATTGTTACATTATTATTATATTATTATAATTATTATTATTATTTCAATTAATTAATTTAATAATTAAATAATTGAGCATCGCAAACTAACGGTGTAATATCTGCTTGTAAGCTTATAGGAGATGAAACCTTCAGAGGAAGGTTCGGTGTAAATTTTTGCTTGAATTTTATTACTTGAAGGCATTCGACAACAAAGTTGACTATAAGAATGACGTCTTTCTTTCTAAACAGCTTTCGTATTGTTTTTTTTGTAGCGAATGAACAAAGTCCGACAAGAATGATTGCCATGCCCTGTTTTCGACACATTTCTGCGACTTTGTCAAAGACGAGAATGAAGCCAAACAGGCGTGCACGGGCTGAGCTAATGAAATGTGTATAGATCTATTCGTTTAATGAGCAAAAAACATTTTGGCAAACCGCAACCTGGTACAACGAGACATACAAAAATTAAATTGAAATAATAATAATAAATGAAGCAATCAGTTACTGGAGTTGAATTTAATTGATAGTTTGACTATGCTTTAATAATGTTATGTTTGAAAAGAACTCTAGATGCAAAGTGCCCGTCATCTTTGCTCGGAAGTTCAAAATCGTGCGCGGCCCTGAGACGAGGACGACGGAGAGTGGGGGAGCGCCGCTTGTGGCTGCTAAGCGGATTGTGCGGATCTCTGCTAGTTTTTTGTTGTTTAGTTTAGTATGTGAGGCGCCCTTGTAACGGCATGGCTGCAGTGTTACGGCGCCAAAGAAATTGTCATTGTTATTATTTTTCTATTATGACGGTTGTTCTTTGAAAAACACCCTGTACCGCAATCCATCGCACAATCTTGCAAGAATCCCATTTAAATAATACCAATAATACCATAATCATGAAATGACGCATTAAAATGATATACTGCCATGACTTTCTAAACTCCCTTTTCTTTTTCCCCCTCTTTCTTCCCTCCCCATAATTCAATTCCTCCTACCACCCTCTCTTCCTCTTTTCCCATCCACTAACCTGCTCCTCTCCCATTCCTTTCCAATTTCTCCTCTTCTTCAACCATCTCATTTCCTCCTCTCCCTTCCACTCCCGATCATCCCATTCCTCCTACCACCTTCTCTTCCTCTCCCCATCATTCCATTCCTCCTATCACCTTCCCTTCCTCTCCCCATCGTCCCATTCCTCCTATCACCTTCCCTTCCTCTCCCCATCATCCCATTCCTCCTACCACTTTTCCTTCCTCTCTCTTTCCCATCCTCCATCTCATTCCCTGCATACATCAGCGACCCTGCATCGAGCCATGTACGGTCGTCGCAAAAGTCGATCGGATGCCTAAGCTGCAGTCAGCCAGTCAGTCACCCAACCAGCCAGCCAGCCAACCAGTCGGTCGCAGCATCATCTCTACATCGTCGACACACCGGCTGCTGCTGCTGATACCACTGCTGCCTGTCTGCCTCCTACTGCCGTCGCTCAATCTGGCCAGTTCTCGAGCAAACCAGCATCTCAAGGATTCAGAAACAGACGTGAAGAGAAGGTAAGATATTATCAACAGCTAGACAGACACACCCGTTACTATTCTCCAGTCGCAGTTCTCCCGATCGAGAGTAAAATCCCAGGAGAATTGTCATCATCGTCTGCGGCGCTGCTACGCTCTTACAGACCCGTCCGCACAGAGCCACGCTTCGCCATTGCTAATGTCGCGACCTCCAATAGTATTGGCATAACCTTGTCTCGATCGTATACTCTCTGGACAGCCCTCTGATTCGACGCAGCGCTCGTGGATAAACAGGCCCCCTGCGTATTGTCTTAGATCAGCGCTTTAGAATTTTAGAGTCTACAATTGCGATCGTGGTGAAAATTGTGAGGGTTCGACCCCAGTCTCTTTCAAGACGCCAGTGCACACCCTAAGTCCACATAAATTAACGTCTAACGGTTATTTTTCTTTCAAGACGCCAGTGCACACCCTAAGTCCACATAAATTAACGTCTAACGGTTATTTTTCTTTCAAGACGCCAGTGCACACCCTAAGTCCACATAAATTAACGTCTAACGGTTATTTTTCTGCAAGTCTCATACTGATTATTATTTACGATTACGATTCAAAAGCGGTTCAATGCAAATAGACAACAGCAGGAGATTGGCTGGTTGCCTTGTGGTCTGCTTAGTTTGAGTAGCGCTCGTGAATATGGTGGTGCCCTACATGCTTAGCTTGAGATTAAAGCTTAAAAATTTTGGAGTTTGCAATTGCGATACGATTACGATACGATTATGATATGATTACGATAGGTTACGCTACGGTTACGATAGATTACTATACGATTACGATAGATTACCACACGATTACTACTATACGATTACGATAGATTACCACACGATTACGATAGATTACCACACGATTACGATACGATTACAAAACGATTACGATACGGTTACGATACGATTACGATACGGTTATGATACGATTACGATTACGATTACTCAGTGTTCACTACAATTCAGTGTTCCATTGACCAGTGGGGAAGACCGACACAATTCGTTAATTAGTTCAGGGTTTTCTGAGTTGTGGGTGAATGCTATATACATGTACAGCAATTATATACAGTAATTATATACAGCAATTATTATACTGTCACAGTACAGCAGGCGTGTGTAGCATATGCGATGCACGCTTATGACGACGATCAACTATAATTATGATCAGTTGAGATATATAGCAAAGGAAATGAATCGGGTTTTAAAGAAAAGCTATGCTAAATTGCTAATGCATTGAGCAACATCATTATTCGTTCAGTTTTTGTTCTGCTTTTCCTCCTAGCTTGTTCGTTTGATTGTGAGTTTTTGTCTGATGCATTAATTTTATTCGTTGATTACTTTTTTGTTCTGCGTTCGTTCAATCTGTCTTCCTTAATGGTAACCTCCTTCTGTCCGTCATCAATGAATATACGGAATCGCCAATCAGTCAATCAACGAATCAATCAATCAATCAATCAATCAATCAATCAATCAATCAATCAATCAATCAATCAATCAACGAATCAATCAATCAATCAATCAATCAATCAATCAACCAACCGATCAATCAATCAATCAAGCAATAAATCAGTCAATCAACGGAGCAGTCAATAAAAGCGTGATTTTAACTAGCCAGTCAGTCCTTGCGTCATTATAGTCAGGCAGTCAGTCAGTGAGCCAGTCCGTCGTTCAGTCAATAAAGCAGTTTGTAAATCAGCTAGCCAATCAGTCAGTCAGTGATTCATTGACTGGATATAGATGAATGAATGATTGTCTGTCTGTCTGACAGAGCGAATAAACAGCTAATGACTGACAGATAAGAAAGGTAGAAAGAAGGACGAAAGGGACGAAAGGAATTTAAAAAAAGGGAATAAAAGAAAATGATTCACCCAGTTAGCCAGCCAGTCGGTTAGTGAGACAGTCAGTCAGTCAGTCAGTAAGCCAGTCAGTCAGCCAATCAGTCAATCAGTCAATGAGACAGCCAATCGATTCATTCATCCATCCATCTATTCGTTCAGTAAAATAAAATTATAAATTATTATGAGTGGCTGATGGTGTAAAAGTTGGCATGACTTGTGGAATGTCAATCAAGTTCAAATCTCCGCCAATGCAGAGACTCTATGCTAAGATTATTTTCTGCTCCGCCTGCAGCACTCTACAGCAGACTCAGCTATAGCGAGCATTATACTCTGTCGGTGGGAAGATCAAACGGTGAGGGAGAGGACTGGTCATCCCATTCACGGGCTAATTATGGCGAAGTTAAGAACTGAAGTCATAGACTAAAAGGGGCTGCGTATCTAAGTTATCTCCTTCTTCTTCTTCGTCTTATTCGTTTTCTTCTTTTAATTTTTATTTTTATTTTTATTTTTCCTCTTCTTTTTCTTCTTCTTCTACTTTTTTTCTTTTTCGTCTTCGTGCTCTTCGTCTTTTTCATCAGCTTCTTCTTCTTCGTCCTCTTCATCGTCGTCGTCTTCTTCTTCCTCTTTTCTTTTATTCCTCCTCCTCTTCTCTTGCTGGCCCTCTCACTCCTCCTCGTATTCTTCTTCCCCGTTCTCCTCGTATTCTTCCTTCTCTTCCTTTTCCATTTATTCTTCTATATACCTAGACCTCCTGACTACGTTATGGTCAGTGCATAATCCACAACTGCATGCAATGTCTGCAGCTCGTATCAGCTGTCAGCGTGCTGTGCCACTAGATCGTTGCCGATGATAATTATTAATTCGACATATCAGACAATAGCAACTGAGTGCGCGATGCCTTATGAAAGCTTTGCGGAGAGATATTATCTTGGCTTCATGACTTCAACAAACATTAATGACATCTGTCGTTGAAACACGCAACCAGTCAAAGCACTCTAAACTTACCTTGATTAATGATTATTATGCCAGAACACACCTGTCATCTGTTACTAGCGTTTGTTACTGGGGCCTGTTTATTAATTTATTACTGTTTCTTATTAAGTCCTGATGTTTATAAATTTATTTATTTTGTGTATTTATTCATTGTTTTTCATTCATTTGTACTTTTGATATAATTCTATGTAGGCCTAGGCCAGTGGACTATCAGCCAGATGATATTAACTTTCACGTCATTTGTTAAAACGGGTATCCGGGGTTAGCACTGTCAGCATTATGAATAAATGTATCTAATGGGAGGGTGGCTAAGCCAACTTTTAGCCTCCACAGTCCAAAAAACTTTAGATCCGCCACTGACTGTCATAATCTAATCTGGTTTCACCTGTATGTGGGCCTATGTGGATATGTATGCGTGTGTGTATGTATGCGTGTATGCGTGTGTGTATGTATGTATGCGAAACGCATTAGAATGCATTTCTTTAGAATCTGCTTTAGAATCTGTAGACACTCCTCTCAAAAGACTAGACCAGGGTGTCTAGCATACGACCCACGGGTCCTAATCGGCCCTATAGGAACCTTTGAACCGGCCCTTGACATGTTTTTTGTATAATTATAGGTAATGCACTTAGTGCATGGGAATAACCAAAGATAATATTGTGCCGTCACAATAATATTGATTAGAAGTCAATGTATCAAAATAATGGATCTCACAGCAGAATTCTTATGAACAAAGCTAATGACGTAATAATAGTGTTTGTAGGAGAAAATCATGTCGTCACAATGCGGAATAACCACTATTCTAACAATAGGTTTCATAATTTCTATTATTACGTCACTCGTTCTGTCTCTGGACTAAAATTATACATGATAATGCAAGGTCATAAAAACGTTCATTGGGTATCGTATTGTGACGACTTGGCTTTGTGATACAATTTATTTCTAAAATATGAGTATTAAAATACTATGGTGCTATTGGGATACCAGTGTACCTTTTCGCTATGCACTTCTCATTGTGACGACATTGCTTTTGTTCCTTAAACACTATTATTACGTCACTTATTCTGTCTGTGCCACGGTAAAAGCTTTTACAAGATATAAACATGCAATAATTATTATTAATTGCATCGATGAAGAAAGACTGAAGAATAACCATGTTTGCAACGTAACAAATTGCATTTGGAGATTCAAAACATAATCTTTAGCTTTTATTTAACGGAATTTTAAGTGGGACGACATCTATCGTTGAGAGTTGAGACTGAAATCATGGACGACTAGAAAATGTTTACAAGATTTCAGTCGTGATCCCAGAGTCCTTGCTATACTATACTATACTATTTTTGAATTTATAAAGCGCCTTTCACAGTACAACCTAATCAGAGGCGCTCTCAGTATGAAGATCCCCTTGGAAAAAAAAGTTTTAGGGAAACGCGCAGAAACAGCAGTGCTTACAGATAACTGAATAAACATAGCCTACTGTCCTTGACAAACACCAAACGCAAAACTTGACCTAATTTTCAACACGATCTGACCATTGACCGACCAAGAAAGTCCGTCTCGTGACCACAACCAAGGACTTCTGAATATTTATCAGCGCAGCATCGATTTCGCACATTTTCTGGTTCTAGGCGTTAACAAATTCAGCACAATAAAATTATATTCTATTTTCCAACATATATGAAATAAATCAAAAATAAATCAAAACTTAACTACGAAAATTAAACGTTCCAAATTTTAACATCACGATATTACATAATATGAATATCTAAACATGATGTTAAGCAAACACGTCTTAATTTAAAATAATAAATCAATACCAAACTGAAAAAGTAAGAAAACCTTAAGTAAGAAAGACACGAAGACACACTGCATACACTGACTAACAAAAGGCTGGGTATTTCTCCAGGAAATTTCGGCCGGATGATTAAAAACAGGTCATCAACTTTTTGGACGGGAAAAATGGGTATACTGAAAAAAGGTAATCAGAAATTTTGGTCGGGGAAAGTGGAAGATTTCGTCTGCGACTATCTCGCGCCCTTCCTTCGGCGCCACTCGTTCGTCCCATCCCCAACTCTCCGCCCATGGGATCATCTAAGACGCGGATATGCCATTGATGATAATCGGCTTATTGGCAGATTAAGACTGGGATGTTGGTTTTTATCTGTGAAAGACACCTTTGATATAGAATTGACTTTATTATGCAGACGGTAACTTGGATATAATCTGCTGTAATGCATTATTAACAGATGTCCTGCTGAAATCGAATAACTAATGCGCATTTAAAGAAATGAACGAGTATTTGTATAATAATGCCCTTAGAAAGTCAAAGCGCTTAAAGAAGCGCATTATTTATCTAAAATATATTTATTTTCACATTCTATATTTATCTATTTATTCGTAATTTATGTATTTATTCATTTTCTCATTTATTTATCTATTGTTTCTTTGATTTCTTGTTATTTTTTCAGCTATTTAGGCCTATTTATTATCTTTTTATTTTCTAATTATTTATTTATGTAACATTTATTTATTTTCTAATTAATTATTTATTTATTTCTCTGCATTATTTATTTAATTATTTTGGTCATTAGTTTAAGGCAATTATTTATTTCTCTAACAAGTATACACTGGGCCTATGGGGTTCTCAACAATTTCATTTCTTGCATTATTTGTGAGGTTTCAAAATAACAAATTATGTAGACTATTTAATTTGATTCCGGATTTCATCTTTTAAACTTACTTTTTATATTTATATTACAATTCCATTTATTATTGCTATTATTGGTATTGGTATAATCTATCAAACGCAATGCTATAGTTAAATCTAATGCATTGTTAATTCTGATTTCTCCGATTTCTCCGTTAACTTTTGTAATAAGTGATTTATATCAGCGATTTTGTCATCAGTTTTATTGCTTGGTAATTTATTTCTATGAGTTCGTCGTCATTCGCTTTTCTAATAACGTATTCATGAGCATTCACTGAAGCACTGCGTCTGACATTCCCCAACTGCGATTTTGCATGCATATCTGAATTGAGAGTCCGTGTATTTGTTCCTGTATGTCTCTACGTGTGTCTGTGTGTACGTGTGTGTATGCAACGATATCTCTTTCTAGCAGTGTGCATGCGTGTGTGTCTGAGCGGTTACTGAGCTAGACGCCTCTTGCTGTTTTCCATATACACCGTTGCTTCATCATGGCTGACTGAATTAATACTACACACCCTGCAGAGGCTGCGCCTGCCGCACCAGCCCCATCTTCCCCGTTCCTCTTCACCGCAGCTTCTACATCATCCCCGTCTCCCCTACACTGGCTGGCGCCGTAGATGCCTCAGCCGCGGACGCTGCGCTGACTGCGGTGGCTGGCGCCTGTGTGGTATTGACCGGTGAAAGACCAGCACTATCCTCTCTCTCTCTCTTTCTCTGTCTCTGTCTCTTTCTGTCTGTCTGTCTCTCTGTCTATCTTTCTGTCTCTGTATCTGTCTGTCTGTCTCTCTGTCTGTCTTTCTGTCTCTGTCTCTGTCTATCTGCCTGCCTGTCTCTCTCTCACTCTCTCGCACTCTCTGTCTCTGTCTGTCTGTCTGTCTGTCTCTATATCTATCTATCTATCTATCTATCTATCTATCTATCTATCTATCTATCTATCTATCTATCTATCTATCTATCTATCTATCTATCTATCTATCTATCTATCTATCTATCTATCTATCTATCTATCTATCTATCTATCTATCTATCTATCTATCTATCTATCTATCTATCTATCTATCTATCTATCTATCTATCTATCTATCTATCTATCTATCTATCTATCTATCTATCTATCTATCTATCTATCTATCTATCTATCTATCTATCTATCTATCTATCTATCTATCTATCTATCTATCTATCTATCTATCTATCTATCTATCTATCTATCTATCTATCTATCTATCTATCTATCTATCTATCTATCTATCTATCTATCTATCTATCTATCTATCTCTCTATCTATCTATCTATCTATCTATCTATCTCACTCTCTCGCTGTCTCTCTCTCTATCTGTCTGTCTGTCTCTCTATCTGTCTGTCTGTCTCTCGTCTGCAGTGGCCATCATTCCTTCCCTGCCTCCGAGGCTTCATCATCATCGGCGCCGCCCCATCGTTCCGTGCTGCAGTCATCCTTTCGTGGCGTTGTCATTGGCAACCGGCGTGTCGTCTGTCGCTGTAACCGTGGCTTATCATTTTTTTAAATTCTCTTCGTCGTTTCTTCTTGGAGCCCCGGCGTCCGTGAGTCTGTCTGTCTGTCTGTCTCTGTGTGTGTCAGTGTGGGTCTCTTTGGATGAGTGCCTTTCTTTGTCTCTCTCTTTCTCTTTATCTTCTCTTTCTGTTTGTCTGTCTCTCTGTGTGTCTCTCTGGGTATCTCTGTCTCTCTCTCTGTGTGTATCTGTCTGTGTCTCTGTCTCTGTGTCTCTGTCTGTATCTCTATGTCTCTCTGCGTCTCTCTGTGTCTCTCTGTGTCTCTCTCTGTCTCTGTCTCACTGTGTCTCTGTTTCTCTGTGTCTCTGTATCTGTCTCTGTCTCTGTGTCTCTTGCTCTCCGGCTTTATGTTTATGTGTCTATCTCTCTGGCTCTGTGTCCCTATATGCACGTGTGTCTTCATTTCTGATTGAATGTCTGACTGCTGTGTCTCAATATACGTCTTTGACTGACTCTTTGTGTCTCTGACTGACTCTTTGTGTCCGACTGTCTTGTGTCTCTGACTGACTTTGTGTCTCTGACTGACTTTGTGTCTCTGACTGACTTTGTGTCTTTGACTGACTCTTTGTGTTCGACTGTCTTGTGCCTCTGACTGACTTTGTGTCTCTGACTGACTTTGTGTCTCTGACTGACTTTGTGGTTCTGACTGAGTTTGTGTCTCTGACTGACTTTGTGGCTCTGACTGAGTTTGTGTCTCTGACTGGTCGTGCATGTTTTCATGTCTCTTTCTTTATCTGCCTCATTGAAATCCTCATGACCGTTATTTTCCATGCGCACATGCACGCATGCATGTACGTACAGATTGAGAGAAAGATGTCCACTCGAAAACACTCGAGAGAGACAAACTGAGGAACAGATCTTGCACCGGATTTCTATTCATATTCGTTTGCATGCATGAAACAATGATGAGATGAGATGAGTTGATGACGATGATATTTGCATTCGAATGATCGGACTAACAAAAGTCTAACAGTCTATATCCGCTTTTATATGTCAAACAAAAGCTTCAATAGATGAAGTCATCTGACTTGCAGGACTATATATATATATATATATATACATACATATACGTATTTACATATAATATAATTAAACGTTCATATAGATCTATGTATAAACGTATATTTAGATAAATAGATGGATGGATGGATGAATGGGTTGATGGACGGTTGAATGAATGAATGGATGGATGGATAGATAAATGGATGGATGGATTAATGTATGGATAGATAGATGGACAGGCAGACAGACAGATAGATAGATAGCCGCTCAAATCCTACTTCTTTAGCTGTGGATGGACTGGGAGCGCCTCTGAGTAGGTTTCTTGAAGAGGCGCTATATAAATTCTCGAAGTGAATGAATGAGTGTATAATTAATAGCCCGACTTCTTCGCTCTTGCCACATCTTTTTGCTCGTGTTTAATCACCTCCACTGTCTTGTCCTCACTGTTCGAATTCATCAAAAGGAATTTACTTTACTTAATCTTGCCTTGCAGGCGGATGGGATCACAAACAACTATGGTGTTTGTGATCCCATCCGCCTGCATGCCAACTTCAGCATTCTCTTCGTCCACTGCGCTCACGTTACAGAAAGTATGTTCTTCTTGTTTGCGAGCAAGGACTACATTGGTGAAAACTTGGAGCTTTTGACTTCATTGGTCCTGCGCTTTGGAATCAGCTCTCTCCATTGACATGCATGCTTTTTGTACATCTTGTCACTGCTGCCTCGAAACTGCTTTCCTTTCTCTTTCGCACTGGGAGTGCTTCTAATGGGTGTGCACCGTTTGAGGCGCTTTATAAATTTATAGAAACCATACAATGCAATAAAATAAATACAATACAACACGATACAATACCATACAATACCATACAATATAATGCAATACAATGCAATGCAATACACAGACAGACAGAAGCTAGCGTATATAGCCTACGCCTACAGGTAAGGCGTCTCTCCAACGACACGCGCTGAGGCCGTAATTAGGTTTTTCTTTGTGTTCCTCCTTACCATAACGAACCTGCGTTGCTACAGTTTTCCTTGACGGAGAAGGAGGAGGAAAGCAAGGCATTGGAAGCGGAAGGAATGACTCTCCCCGCCGGCCATATAGACGTCTCTATCGACCGCCGCCCGAAGGCCAGGGAAGACATGCAGGGAGGCTGGACAGCGGCGGCGGCGGCGCGTCTCTATTAGGAGGCATGGCTGTCACGGTCGAAGTAAAATTTATTTCTATGTGACAGTCCTTAGAATTTGATTACTGAATAAAAATAAACCATATGAGACACACGCGATCTAAGCAAATCCAGCATAACTTGGCGAAAAGCAGTATAGCGTGGCATATTATAGGCCTACATGCAGCTAAGAAAATCGATTGCATGACCAACAATAACATAGCACGACTAAATATTATATAATAGAGCATGGCTATAACTAACCATGCGAAACGTTATAGTAATTATTATAATAAGCTAAAACAGAATTAATAAACCACATGGGTGAATGAAAGCATCATTCTGTCTGTCATTCATTCACTCATTCACTCGTTTTAAAGACCGTCATTCATTCAATCGGATGTAGTCTATTCATTCATTCATCTACATGAAGTCAGTCAGTCAATCAGTCAATCAGTCGATCAGTGAATCAGTCAGTCAGTCACTCAGTCAGTCAGTCAATCAGTCAGTCAATCAGTCAATCAGTCAATCAGTCAATAAATCAATCAGTCATCAGCCAATCAGTCAGCCAATTATCCATTGACTCGTTCAGTCAATCAAACCGTTTTCATACAACACATAAAACACATACTCCCGGGAAGTCGGTCAGTGAGTCAGTGAGTCAGTCAGTCAGTCAGTCAGTTAATGAGTGGCTTGCCGTCAACAGTACAATCGCTGTCGTCCTGTGCACTGCTCTCCCACTGTATGTCTCTGTCCTTCTCTCTGTCTCTCTCTCTCCCCCTATGTCTGCCTGTCTCTATGTCTTTCTATCTCTGTCTCTGTTGCCTTCCTCATTTCTGCCTTTCTACCTGCTTCACTCATTCATTCATTCATTCCGAAAACTTATATAGCGCCTCTTCAAGAAGTCTACTCAGAGGCGCTCCCAGCCCAGCCACGCGCATGACTTTGGCGTCACCGCTTTCTGTGTACAGATTCCACGTCATCAGATCGCGTTGAGTTGTCGTCAGAGTTTCTGCGTTCGTTGCCATGGCTTCCGTTCCGCTCCAGATACGGTCCACTGGTCTCGAGTTTATCAACAAAATCAAAACAATAGCACTAGACCTGAAAGCGAAGATCTCGTAAGTGACTTTCTATTAACAATAGATATATTTGATTTAATTATTTGTAGTGTGCAGACAGTGCAGTACTATGGTAGGCTATCATGTCACAGCAGCATAGTTATCAATAACCTATATCAATGTAGATCTGATCATTTTTGGCAGTTTAGAACCGATGTTAGGCTAATAAAAATTAAGCTAACTAACAGGATTTTTAAAACTTTATATAAGATTTGAACCGCAGTTTAACACAAGCCACAGGCTCTTTCATTAAGCCCTTAATTGAGGGACTCGCTAAAATTGACACAGCTTTTGTTCTGTTGAAAAAATAGAAATCGTGATAATAAAAAATTGAAATAACACAAATAAATTAAAACAATTGAACTCATGGGCATAGGAAAATAGGGGCAACTTGCCCCAGGAAAATAATATTGGCACCAATTTTTAACTGTTAGGCTACGTTTGGTTTGAAAAGAGTTCTTCAAACCAACGCATTAATGCTACTAATGATAGACCTACGGCGTCCTACGCCCACGATAAAACTGACAGTTAGGTCGTTTAGAAGAATTAAAACGACACATACGATTTAGAAATGCAAAATCAATTCTCTTATGCTGCTGCTATGATCTGGTTCCATGTTCATTAAGTATAGTCACGCACACTGGTTCCTAAATAACACTCTTACTAATTCACGAAGCCTCTCTTGGGTCTGTATGCAGTGTTTGAATAATAAATCGCTGCTGCGTCTAGAGCTGCCAACTTTTGTTTTTGCCAATATTACGGGACGCCAGCATATGGTGACTCAATATGCTACTTCCAATAATTTAGACTGTAAGCTTACTCTGTTTGCATCACTGTTTATAACGAATGTTATTTCAGCCTTAGAAATTATAGTAGTAGGGCCTATCATTCAAGGAAAAGTGGCCTTTAGGTCAACGCAAATAAATTATACACAGGGAGGTAGCCAAAAATTACGGAGGTGGTTTTTCATTTAGGGGTTTCAATGGACATAGTTACTGTAGCCTAGCAAAATACACTGAATTAGTTTGTAGAAATTCGGAGATCACCTATTTGAGGCGGATTTGAATCTGTACCTCCGTTAAAACGCCTATGCCTATAGGATTCGAATCAACTTCAAGAGCAAAACATTCATGAAATAGATTATAGATTACTAGGCTAACTGTAAACTTTATTATTTTTGTGTAGGGCCTATGTGTGCCCGCTGTCTGAAAGCTATTAATTATTTACTGTCGGCTGTTCAAGTTTGACTTGCAAAAACAAAGACGCAAATTGGTGTTAAATTTTGCATTAGTCTCCGGGACAATCTAGGATCAATCACGAAAACGGGACGCGCATGGCTCATCCCGGGAATTTTTCGACGAATCCGGGATGGTTGGCAGCCCTAGTTATGTCGTGCCCAATAATAGCTTCGTCACTTTTCTTAAGAACGACCATAGCATGTCAAACACACATAGGCCTACACAAGAACATGCACAGACGCAAACAAAAACAGTAATGAAGACAGAGACACACAGGTGTATGGTTCCAAACTGAGTGGCAGACATACGTAGGCCTACATGTATTCAGACAGACAGACAGACAAATAAATAGACAAACAGACAGATAGACAAATAGACACAGAGTCACACAGTCGAAAGATAGCAGCTGTCATTTGAAGACATGATTCTTAAAACTGATGAGTTCGTGTGGTCTGAGAGTCTGTTTACTTTCCTGTTAAGTGGCGAGGAGTTCATAAGTTTCGAGGAAGCGGTGGCAATCCTTCGAACGGAGCTCAAGTATCCTGAGGATCGGGCGCTATACTTTGTCAAACGTTTCGACCACAACAAAGATGGCCGACTGTCAGCGACCGAATTCAGTCAATTCAAGACGAAGATAGAAGAAACGTAAGCTGCAGAACAATCTAATTAAAATCCAATCTAATCTAAATCTAATCTAATTAAAATCTAATCTAAATCAATCAAACTGATTGCAGATTGATTTGTTTAAATTCAAATCTTATCTGATCCAATTAATCCAATCCCTGTTAATCCCAATCCGGTCAAATCCAATCTTAACGTATCAATTTGAATGTAATCCTGAATTTAACCTAATCCTATTCGATCTTGTCTGATCTATTATTGCAACTAAGTACGGCACAACGTAACATAACAATTGTATCAGCATAATATGTAAATATATCGCACCTATTGTGACATTTAACAATATAATGCGACTCAAAACGATATGATAATAATTGACTTCTATGGCGCCGTTATCATAAAGCCGCAAATACAAATAATTATTGATAATGGATGCGTGAATAGAATAGATAAGAGTAGCCTATAACAGAATGGAGTAGAGTCAACTCAGTCAAGTATAAAAGACAAGAGTAGAATAGAATAAGTCATCGTCTTGCACTGTTTTTTTTATATAGCACGACTATTATTTGCAAGACTTCAACTGCGCTGTCCCAATGGGGCTTATGATGAGGCACTCCGCATTGCTTGCAAGCGTCCTTGCCATGAGGCACACGTCACAAACTCAATCAAAATGACGGTCTTTAGCAGAGGTGTCAAAGAGCTGGCCCGCGGGACATTTCTGGTCCGCCGACGATTTTTTTTTTTTTTCTGAAAGTTACGAAACACTTATATTATTTATGATGTCTGGGAATTGGCTGACCAAGCCCAGAGATCTCTCTCAGATCACTGCCCAATTTTGCTCAGAAGCTTCCACACCCTGGACCGCCACTTGTTGTATAAGATGTTCACACTGGCCCGCCACTTGCTGTAAGATGTTCACACTGGCCCGCCACTTGCTGTAAGATGTTCACACTGGCCCACCACTAAAAAATGGTTTGACACCTCTGGTCAATTGAGTGCAGTCTGGCTGAATTATATATGACCGACTTGCCATGGGGACGAATGAATGAATCATTTTGCAGCCACGATTCGGATGGTCTGACTGAACAAGGTGACGTGTGGAAAATCGAATGAGACTGGAATTAAGTGACTAAGTGATTAAATGATTGCATGCGCAATTCCATGGTCTCTCGTGACACATGCCTGGTTGATTGGTGCATGATGAATTGGGTTGAATTATATAGGCAGATAGATAGATAAATGGATGGATGGATGGATGGGTGGATGGATGTGCGGATTGATGGACGGACGGACGGATGGATAGATGGATGGATGTATGGAAGGATGGATGGATGGATAGATTGATGGACGGACGAATGGATAGATGGATGGATGGACGGATGGATGGATGGACGGACGGATTGATAGACAGATGGATGGACAGATGGATGGATGGATGGACGGATGTATGGATGGGTGGATGAATGGATGGATGGGTGGATGGGTGGGTGGATAGATGGGCAGATGGGTGGATGGATGGACAGATGGATGGACGGACGGATGGATGGATAGATGGATTTTGGATGGATGAATGGACAAAGGGACAGATGGATCATGGATAGATGGATAGATGGACAGACAGATAGACTTGGATAAGTAGATCTGCTTACTTACTGTTTGGTTGGTTTTTATTTACGTTCGAATGACTCTCTTATTGATTAATTGAACGATTCAGTACAGTCATTCATTTTATATTCTTTATTATCTCAATTTATAGACTTTTCTTAATTATAATTAATTCCGTGAAAATCCGGTGGACTGGCTGTGCGTGTGTCCATATAGGAAAGTGAGGATCGTTCCTAAGTTCAAGGAATACGACAGAGATGGAAACGGTTACATTACGTTGGAGGAGGCGTCCTACATCCTTCAGAATCCACCGTTCGACTTCCCGGCCGGAAAGGTCATCACTCTGCTCAAAAAGTTCGACAAGGATGGAAACGGAAAACTGGACATCGAAGAATTCTCAGATTTCTACGCAGAAGCAAAGGCAACGTACGTATGCGCTTTGATCAAACGCCGACCAAGTTTTGACAAAAATTCCTGACCATGGGCGTTGATGGGACCCAGGGATTCCAGTGCCATAAGAATAAAATTATGGGCATAGTCTATTATAGAACGGATTTCTGTGTGTCCTAATTATTGATCCTTCTGGTGGCTGCCGTTTATCACAGTTATTACTATTACAATTACTTTTATCAATATTTTTATATTTACCAGTGTTATTATCATTAGAATTAAATATGTCGTGTCGTTCTTGTGGTGGACTGTACAGCAATGACGAGATGACGAATCGTTTTGCTCAGCTGGACAAGGACGGGAACGGCGTCCTGAGTCCGGACGAGGTTGTCATCGTCATTCGCGAGATGATGGGCTACAACGAGCAGATGGCGATGTCACTGATGCAGATGTTCGATAAGAACCAGGACGGAAGTCTTGACAAGACCGAATTCATGCAGCTCTGGTCCAACATGTTCGGCGGCCGCTAGGAGCGCCACCGCACCCCTGTCGTCGTTGTGTACATCCCCGCCCAATTTTCATCACGCCAACAACAACAACAACAACAACAACACGTCACCAGACGACGACTACACACGCACAGCGCATGCGCACGACCTTCGCGCGACCTCGCGGTCATGCTCAAGCGCAGGCGAGGACTGCGCATGCGCTGCGCCTGCGCAGTTTCGCCGGTTTCCGTGTGTGCGTGTGTGAGTGTAATCTGCGTTGTGATGACGTCATATTTTGGTGGTGTTGCCGCCGTGCGTGCGTGTGTGTGCAGCAGGCGGCCATTTCGATTCTGACGTCACTTTTCTCTCTTCTCTGTGGTTATGGTGTATCTTTCAATTTCGTGTGTCCGTTGTTCATAGTTACTTACGACTAATACTACTACTTGCATTGATACTAAATCGATGGAGTTACATAAAGTTTCACATGCGTGAATGCATATACATACTTGCAAACACACTCACATACTATACTTTTACATACATACATAGATACGTACATAAATACATGCATGCATACATACATAGGTCCTATAGGCCTACATGCATACATACAAACAAACATGTACACACATACATACATGCATGCATTGCATTATGCATCGATGCATACGTACACTCTGCACAAAATGCTACAATTATTTGTTTCACGGTTCATTTTATGCTGGCACATTCTACAATTTTTTCAAGTAAATACTTTTCGCTGATGTTATTTTGTCTCGTGCTAATAGAAAATCTGAACTCGTCTGTCAGAAACTGTACGGCATCAAACTTTAAAATGCAACTTGATTCTGGTCACAGAGTCTCCTAAGTAGCTCTATAGGATTTTAGGCTTGCTGAATGATATGATTAGATAAGATAATGATATTCTATATTTGGCCAATTGCAATAGGGCCTACGCATTTTGGTGTACAGATAATATTATGTTGATAATCATAAATGCATTGAATTGCTCAAGACAGTCAAATGTAAAGAAAACAGACGTATTATCCTGAATCATAACAAATTATCTCTTTAATGATGAAACTTTTTCATCTTGTCATCCTCGGTTATGACTTATTTTGCAAAAAAACTTTAATTAGAGTCTAAATCTTACAGAGAATAGCCTACTTTCTGAAACGCTTCTGTGAAAGACCTATTTCCAATCCCAGTCTGAAGTATAGTTGGTTGATATAGTCCGACAAAATAAACCGAGATTGTTTGCTCAATATATTTACAAATGCCTGAATTATTTGCTTACTAGAAAACAACAGGAAGTCGTCCTATGTTTATTATTTTTATAATTCAGTCTAGGGTTAGATTTTTTAAATTTCGTGTTAGCAAACTAGCATCAATTGCGATCTAAATATTAAATATGTTCGTAGGGTAGAACTATTATAATTGTGATGGCGGTGTAATTTCTTTCAGAGCAGCGTTTAAAAAGGCTGAATTGTCCAGAATGCAGGCGATTGTTTTCCTGTGGCGAAGTAGATCTAGTAGGCCTAAGCTTATGTACCGCAAACAAGCGAGTTAAATTTCATTTGAACGAAAGTAGTTAAGTCATAATTGAAGAAATTGAGTTTAACTGCGGTCAACTGAGGGTTAATGCATTTGAGCGAAATGGGTTAAACTGTAATTGAAGACATTTGGCTATGCTGAAACTGTGCAAAGAGTTAGATTGTGCTTGAACGAAATGGGTTAAACTATAACTGAAGAAATTGAGTTAAAATCTAGTTAAAGGAATGGGTTACAATCCTTATAATTATTAGTCACATGTTCGCAAGTATTGGAACTGAGTTGTGCTCTTAATGAAATGGGTTAAACTGCGGCTCAACATAATGATTTAACTTTTTGGAATTCTTACCCTGCTCACATGGACCGCGAATGTCTTTTTCTGATTGTAGGGCCTAGGCTTGACTTGCGATTGAGCAGTTGATATGTTTTCGTTACATTTTCTTTTTGGCATTGTGTTGTATCGTTCAGTTGTTTTTAAGACAATTCAATGGATCTTTTAATGTTGTGATCTAGAAATTATTGTCATAGTCAACTTGAAATTAAATTCATCTCTCGGCTTGTTTATATGCTAATGAGACAGCTACGCCACATAATTGATCACATACCCAACCAAAAATTTCTTGTCCACTGTTATATGCGGGATGTCCTGCTATGTCCTGTATTGGCCCCCTTTCCCGCTGCGGATTGCCTGCAGGTTCTGTGCGTAGGTTTGGCGATGCATTGAGAGACTGGCTCCCCGTATCTGCGAGACCTCTGTTGTTCCACATTGGGTGCTCATCGTCGATCCACTCTTCGGTGGGCAAACCAAGCTGAGCTTCTGGTTCCCCGTACGCGGACTACTATCCTACAACGTCGTTCATTCTCTGTTGCTGGTCCTACAACCTGGAATGGACTACTTGCTTCCTGTTACACTGCGCTTATTGTCCAGAAGCCACTCCAATCTGTTCTTTAAGTGGTAGGCTTAGTATACCTCGTTGATGGATGGTAATTGAAGTCGGAACCCTCCTCGAGCCATCGGGTTTCGAGTGCACAGTCATCGCCTGTGACTAACTGCCAAATTGGCTATAATATGCAAGACCCGTATCGCTACTTATAGCTCCTTCTTAGCGAAGACGAAAATGACCGAGGTTCTGATTCTTCTGCTATGGATAGTATTGGATACTTTACTCAACCACACGTAGCAACAGGACATCCCTCTGATTACAATCACATCGGCCAAACCAACACGCCGATAAAAAAATCGTTAACAGGAGAAATAAAGGCGAAAAGATGAGTCCGGCTTTGAGTAGTCGCCCAAATACATTACACAGGTCTGCATGTAGTAAATGGCTAAATGCTATGACTGGGTTAGCATCAATTGCCGCAGTACCGTAGCCTACAACGCAGTAGCCTGCATTCTCAATTACGCAGTATTTTGCTAGTAGATCTATGTAGTTCGTTCTGATGATATATATATATATATTCGTTTTTATTGAACTCTTGCTTACATACCGCATGCAACCAGTTACAAAGAGAGCCTGGAGAGGAATGATACAAAATTATAGTAGGCCTACATGTAATTCAATCAAATGGGTGCAAGTCAATGCTCGAGTATCTGTAAAGTAACCCTACTCGGGAAATCTAATTTCTGTCGTCCTTAATCGGGAGTTCGAAACTAAGAGGACGAGAACGCAGACCATATTATGGACTCTCGGTAAGAAAGTGCTAATCAAGAACACGTGTGAGTCGAATTCGGATCACTGTTCGAAGTGGTAGATTAATTTTTAATGTCATTTACAAGAGCTTTTACGCTCTTTATAAATATCAGGCGTCAGAAACCAAAACGTCCCATCTTACGCCCAGTAAAAACTGCAAATTCTGTTGATTCTCGAGTTTGCACGAAGGAGCATAATATGAGGATACATTTTTACAGTGTCAACTAATAGGCATGGGTCTACCTCAGCGGTTCCCAACCCGTGGCCCGCGGGCCAAAAGTGGCCCGCCAGGCCTAAAAAAATGGCCCTCATCTCTCGAAAAATAAACAAAAATGTATGAAAAATTGACAATTTTGACAGGATAGAACACATAATTATTTTCTACTACAAATTATTTTATTTTGACGTCTATAAATAACATTAAACGTTCTATTTTGGATCAATTATAACAATTTTATATGCTTTTAGTTAAGTAAATTTTTAGCATTGTGGCCCCCTGATGTCCTTTAACTAAGAAAAAGTGGCCCGCCTGTCCTCCAACTTAGAAAAAGTGGCCCTAAGGTCCAAAAAGGTTGGGAACCACTGGTCTACCTGAATGCTTGCACTCACTCATGCTACTTACATAACTAAATACAATTGCCTATTATGTATTTTTGCAATTTTGCGTCGTTTATCGGCTATTGAGCAAATTAAAAATATATCGATTGTGCATTTGATCGTTCAATGACAATGTCTCTGTAGACAAAACGCATTTGTGACGTTGTCTTTGAAAGCTTTAGTCTTGATGAGAGTGGCGCTCGTTGAGTGTGATTGTCGCAACCCGAACAATTAGTCAAAAATAATTGTTCGCAGGGCAACACCTCGATGTATAGGGTAAGCCGGGGCAAGATGGAGGAGGGGAGAGCGGGGCAAGTTGGAGGAGGGGCAAAGATGGTTGCTGCGCTATCCTTCTGCGTCTATGTCTTTCGCCGTCTCTGTATCATTATACCCGTACCTCTTCACGTGTTTCTCAGAAACAAGAATCATATCCGTTGAATCGCTAGGCATTAACTCAAACGAAGTTCCAAATCGATAACTAAGCTGACTTACCAGATAAGATTGTTATTATTAATGAAGAAACGCTACACAGCAAACAATGAGTCCATTCAGTCGTCAATTGCCATAATGAATTGCGACATATGCCGGGGCAGTCGACCTGTCAAAATACCACAAGCTTAAGGTTTGCACACATCTAGTGTTCAATAGAAGCGTTCTTGGAATATTAAGTGGACGGATAAGATAGGATTGAACTTCGGTTATTGTTTGCAAGCTGCGCATCTCCAATGTGAATGAGCACTTACTTACTGCAATCTGACGGTTTAAAAAAATAGAGCGTCACTTCAAGAGAAGACGCGCACGGCGCACATGCCTGGAAATCAGAATTCATCCAGAATCATGCGCACTAGTCTTGCATAACTATGTCCTATTTTCATGACCATAGTTGACTTGTGGGTTTTATCTGGTTTGCTCGACTTTCCCACAGTGGCAAACAGGATCTGATCTTGATGTCGTACAGACAGATTGTCTAAGCATAGGCCTATATCCCTCGATAATAGAGATTTCTTCAGTTTAGGGTAAAGCTAAACACTCTGGCACGAAGAGTGCACGGATGCGAGAGAGCTTCCTCCTACCCTCCCTAACACATGCTTCTTTTTCTTCTTTACGTTCTCTGCCAAGCCGCAGGTCCAAACGTCTAATGTCTCCAAGTTTCACGCTGTTGTGCCATGTCCTTCAGTTTTCTGTATCCCTCTTCCATCATCCCGTCCAGCAGTTTTTGTCTAGGCCTTCCTCCGCACCTCTATATTCTTATCTTATCTTAAGTTAAGAATATTCTTATCTTATCTTATCTTATCTTTCCCTCCAATTGTCCTTCAATTATTTCCTTCTGCGGTGAGTCACCTCTTAGCAAATGTCCCACCCAATTCTTTTGTCTTATTTTTAATGTGTCCACTGTCCAGCAGTCAGAGATCTTTTCTCTTCTACTATCGTTAGTACTTCTTCATTTGAAACGTGCTCTGTCCAACTGATTTTCTCCATCTTTCTCCATATCCACATTTCAAAAGCTTCCAGCCTCTTGACGTCTTCTTTTTTTCATTTTCCATGTTTCTGCGCCATACAATGTCACACTCCATATCAATGTTTTGACCATTCTTTTCTTCAGATTTCTATTTAGCCCTCCTTTTAGCAATTCTGTCTTTTTTAAGAATGCCTCTTCGTCTAACACATGCACTCAACATTTAATTCGGCAGTTAGCGTTGTTAAACTGAACAGTAGAACGTGATGGGCGTCTTGTATTGCAGGTGACATTTAAATTAAGCTCCTGTGATAACTTGTGATCATCCGTTCATTAATAATAATTATTGTAATCATACTGCATTGTGTCAATTTGAAAAAAATACCCGAAGATTATTATTAGTTTATCTCAGTTACCAACGAGTGCGATTAGGCCTAATACTACACTCGTCTCTTAACTGGAGCGATACACCTTTGACACAGGTATAGATTTATTAATTAATTTACGATTCGGTATTACGTCAGAATGATGTGTAGTGAGCTCTTCAAAGGTCTCATAGTCCAGATAATAGAACATAGGGCATGCGGTTGCTAGCATTGTTATATTAATTCAGAAAATCATTTGGATTTAAATTTATATCTAATTCATTATCAATCATTTCAGAATGATTTTTTATTCTTTAGCATTTTTTCTATCATCGTTTTATTTAAAAATTTTTTTAAGTCATCAAATCATTGTAGTCATCGTTTTTGATTTTCGTGAACTAATGTCAATTTTGTTTCGTTTCCGCTTAGCTTCGTCCAAGAAATTGACAACTGAGTGGCTTTCAGTTGCTCTGGGCAGCAAGACAGTGTGGTGAATGAAGAACCTAAGCAAGTCATTTTGAACTTAGCTCCGATGGGGTTAAACAAGGAGCAATTAGCAAACTGAGCTATAAAATAAATTGATAGCCGCAATCGCAATCGCCAGCCCAAAATTTCTTGGGCGCCACACGAAAGTCAAGCGCAGGGCACCAGCTTAGTCACGAGCGCTGTGTCTAGTCAAAAGGGTGCCAAAAGAGTTTTCCGAGGGAGGCCATAGTCCGATTTTCAAAGAATCAGAAGTGGCAGAGTAACTGTTAAGGAGTATGGCGTTCAGGTCGAGAAGCGAAAGGTGGAAGATATGGAAACTGCCACTCACCAACACTCACTTCCTACGTACCATTAACATGACATGACATAACATTCCTGTCCTATTTAGTCGTAATTGATACGGGAGCGCTTCTGAGTAGCATACCTTGAAGTGACGCTAGATAACAATAAATAATAATGGAGGGGGGGGGGGCTAACTGCATAAGCAATTTTTGCCACAGCAATATAATATCAACGCTAAGTAATTGAGGCTATAATTATGAAATTTCATGTTCGTAAAAAACATGAAACTGATAAAATATGCAAATAGATATATGTAAATATATTAAACATGAGGCTATAATACCAATTGGCGTTCACTTGCAAACAGTAGGCTAAGCTTACTTGACACTTTATGGCGCATTAAAAAGCCAATGTATCTTCAAATAGGCCTACACAAAGCAAACAATATACGAAAGAAAATGTGTGGAAAATGGCTGCAAATAACGATGAAATCAGACTTTAATTGCTTTGACTGTGATCCATTTAAATCACTGAGACTTTTCTCTGAAATACAGGATAGTTCCTAGACATCAGACTGACGTACAAAAGCCATAAAAACCAACACGTGTGCAGCCTACATTCAGAACAGGCAACACGCACACACTTGCAGCTCAAGCAATGCTGACTTGTTTATGTACATTGTACACTACTTGTTGTAGGCCTACAACGCCAAGAATCTTGTAGAGCTTATTATATGCTGCTACTTTATTGCACTTGATTATTTACGTGTTCCGACTTCAAAGTCTGTTTCCAGTGTGTTTCTGTCTGTCTGTTTGCCTGCTTGTCTGTCTCTATCTTATTACCCCTCTTCCTCATTCTTTGAAGCCAACACTGCAGGGTGATCAACTTGTAACTCGAAGGGCGCAGAATTAATGAATGAATGAATGAATGAATAGATGAATCAATCAATTAATCAACCTATCAATCGACCAATCAATCAACGAATATATTAAACATCCAATTAGTCAATCAACCAATCAGTCAACCGACCAATCAATTAATCAGTCAATAAATCAATAAATCAATCAATTTGTTTATTTGCCATTATTGAGCTAACACAGACTCAACTTAAACAGACAGACTCTTAATTATTGTCCAAGATATTCTGGTAATATATAATATATATACTATATTATATAGGCCCTATTTTCAGCAGACGTGCTTGTAGAGAATACGCGAAATGAAGTCATGATGACCTTTAATATAGGAAGACTGAACATAGAGCTTTCTTTCAGCACTGGATGGAATCCCATGGGCTGGCTTCCACACGTGTGCTTGATCCCACTTCTATTTTCTATGCGCTTATGTGCCTGATGACGTAGGTCTTGAATCTCTTGATGATTATATAATAATTTAATCCAGGTTTGCGTGGGCTGCGCGTTTGTGACTCTACTGCAGCTATTTTATTCTGCACATAAAGATTTCATAAGCAATGGTACTTAACTCTCACTTCTAGGACCCGCTTGAGTTGATCATCGGCTCAATAGTTATCGTTCCATTTTAGTACTTACCTTGGCAAACAATTGACACGAAAAACTCTGCAGTGTCCTGATTTCAATAATGCAGGGCTCAACAACATTTCCAGGACTCGCAATCATTTCTGTTCTGGTGAGCCACTTAAATTTAATAGCTCGACTTAAAACTTGAGTTGTGACTGCCGTGCAAATCTGCAGAGTTTTAAAAATAAATGTCAGTAGCCTACGTCATTTGAATGCTGGTGGTATGGTAGGGTGGGGCAGGACGCCCCCTTTAACGTTTGACATGACCCACAGTAAAGTTGCGCAATCTGAAGTCAACAAAAATTGGTGACAAGTAGCTGCATTATATGCACTATTCAGTAGAAATGTTGATTTTACTTAATGTTAGACCATTTCGAGAAAAACTTAATTTTTATTCAACTAGTGTAAAAGGGCCCTTTTACATGGGGCATTATATACCATAGAAACATTCTTTTAGCCTACCCAATATTGCCCAAAGCAAGGGCAATGATATGAATAGGCCTATATATTTTGTAACATAAAAAATTATATGAAACTAACCAAATTTATTGATGCAATTGGCGTTTCCATCTGTATTGGGGGAAAACGCCCCGGGCGGGGCGTTTTGCCCCAAAGCGTATGAGGCCTTTTGCCCCATCTATGGTTGTCTGCTATTATTGATTTTGTCGGTTCTTTATTAAACTGAATTGATAACTTTAAGCTATATTTCTGTTGTGCATTTATTTAGCTAAATAATGACATAAGGCTCATGCCGATCCCTTAAACATGAAATTAATTACACCTGAATGAACTGCATACGAGAATTAGAAAATAGACACGAAAAACAAACTTTTATTTCCTGTCTTCCACCGAAACAAGAAATTGGTCACGTTGTAACTTCTTATAATTCTTAATGGCGTCTGCTGTCATGGGCAGTTATCAAATCCCACCAAAAGTCGCCAACTGCAATGATATTCAGCGGGGGCGTCTTCCCCACACTAGGCGTTATGCCCCACCCTACCCTATCCTCTAGATGGAATAACTTACGAGCGAAACTGCCGTTTATTAATATCGTTGTCTTGTCATTTTAATTACGGGTAGCATAAAGGATTAAAGGTAGACTATTATTTTGGAAATATCTTAAAGCTGATTTTAAAAACAATATAATTAGACTATGTCGCACATAATGTGTCTTAGAGTAGATTATAATAAGTAACAAATAGGCCTATAATTAAACATAAACTAGAACGATTGGACCCTCATAAATAGCCACGAGTATAGAAAGGTGTTCGTATTAAATTGCAATTAGAACATCATTTTAGTTGTAATATTCTAATTCACACGAAGCTATCCGAGCTAAGTGATTAGTTGGCATAAATGTTCCCCAATTATCCTAGAGGATTCATGCACTGCAGGAACTATAAACAAGATGATAATTTCAACTGAGTTTAAGTTTAACCACTGTCTTCTAGTAATTATCTGCTCTTCAAAGCTTAAGCCCAAATTCATAATTTTAGTTAATCATTATATTAATATGATTGATGTCAGTGCTATTCGCTCCAGCCTCCAGGTCGTAGATTCCTGCGCTCTGCCACGCCAGGTGACCTGGTTGTCCATGTACTGTCTGTCTCGAACTTCCACAGTACTGCATAAAAGCTTTACAATGGTCGGCCCATCTTTCCTGAAATAAGTTAATTATTGTCATTGGCGTTTTTTTTTTATATAGACTAGTGCCATATATAATAGTGTTGTCGTAATTTAGGTTACATGCTCTGATTCACGTTAGGAGTCTATCTCTGAACAAATCAATATCGCGCTCGTAAACAAGATGTTGTGATACGCCTACGGCTTTTACAATTTACAAGCATGCTATAGGTCCTAGTTTAGACATTTTTGGGTCAACAACTTTGTGTCTTACGACTGCATTTTACGATGTTCTCTATAATGTTTAATCTTACAACTCTACGATGTTCGATTTCTAAGCAACGTAGCGTTGAAGTATAGCCTATACAACCTATAATAATTTATTAACGAACCTTGCTTTGCTGGTAGCCTATTATTATAGCTGTTTTGTAGCTGTTTTGTACTGCTGCTGCAGCACGTGCAGTCGTGCACATGTGACTCTTGGTAGCCTACTACATACATGCATGGTCCACAATAACTGGTTCCAACTCAAGTCTCAAAGTCAAAGGTTTTCAATTGAAAGATTCCCTGAGTGCAAGTTGTAACAGTGTTCACAGTGAGGCTAATGTAGCCTAATTGAAAAATATCTGAATGAAAAAATCATGAATTGATTTAGACTCCTATCAGTAATAATTTGATTTAACTTGTAATGAAACTTATACAAGTTTATTAAGTCATTATTTTATTAACCGATTGCAGCTAAAAAAAAATTTTTCGCATTTTTCTCTGTCTCTGTCTTTCATTGTCTCTCCCTGTCTCTCTCTTTCTCCTCTTTTTCTTTCTTTCTTTCTTTCTTTCTCTCTCCTCTTTCTCAGTCTCTCACTCACTCACTCTCTCTGTCTCTTTGTCTCTCTCACTTTCTCTCTCCTCTCGTTCTTTCTTTCTTTCTTTCTCTCTCACTCACTTTCTCACTCTCTTCTATACTCTGCTTTGTCGTTTTTCCCTTAAATTCTATATTTTCCGCATTATTTTCAGCCGATCACACACACGATCTCTAGATTTCTTACTTTGTTTTGCCTCTCTCTCGTATCGTTGAGTTGTTTGCTTAGAGGCGAACCTTAGATAGCTCTCCACAGATAAGAGCATATACTTTCAAGTAAGAGCGGAGTGGTCCTTCATAGAAACCACTTGCGAACTCTATCAAACGCCTTCGGCACGTCCAAGAAACCTTTCGTTACCATAGTCGTTCTACTCGCTCTGTCTCTGTCTCTGTCTCCGTCTCCGTCTCTGTCTCTATCTCTTTCTGTTCTCTCTCTCTCTCTCTCTATTTCTGTCTATGTTTCTCTTTCACTGTCTCTGTCTCTTCTCTCTCTGTCTCTGTCTGTCTTTCTCTCTCTGTGCGCATGCATTGTGTAGTTATCTGTCCGCATTATCTGCTTGTCTACATAATATATACCATTCCACCAATCTGTCTACGTTGAATAATACCTAGACATATCGTCTATTCTGTCACCGTGTTCCTTTGTTTGCTAACCTGTCTTTTTCTCGCTATTATACGACACAGCTGATCGACAGGAGTTTAATAAAGATCTCATGTTTAGAAGGTCATCATTCGGATCGTGTGACGTCAATCGAGTTGTAAACCTTTAAAAAGGTTACAACTGGTTTTTTGTCTATGTCTTCGTCCTGCTTCGATGTTTGTCGTTGTACGTGGTCTTGGCTTTTTGTTGTCTTGTCGTCGTTCATTCATTCATTCCTCATTCAGAGAATTTATATCGCGCCTCTTCAAGATACCTACTCAGAGGCGCTCTCTGCACTAACTAGCCGAAAGGATGTTAAGTTAACAGTCATAGCGAGCAAAAATAACAACAAGTTGCAAAACAAAACACGGTTAGCTGAAAGAGTCACCAGTGGCAAGCCCTCGCAAACACGTAGAGTTAACCATCGGATTCCCGCACAGCTGGTAGATAGCGTGGTTGATCAGAGTCTCTGGTAGGTGGTAGATGACTCCCGTCCGGTTAATCGCTGAAGCTTCAGCAAGGATGCGTGTAGGAGAAGGCATTCGTCGCTTGTCGGTCGGTAGTTGGAAGCGCCGCCATTGACAGCAGTCGAGGTCACTGTAAGCTTGTTGTTGTTGTCCATTGTTGCCTGTCGTTCTCCTATCGTTGGCTGTGCTCTATCAACCAACAATGGGACAATAGGCTTAGAGCTGTTGATAAGTCTATGTTACAATTCGTTGCTAATCGGTTTCCGCATGTTTGACATCAAAGACGTTAGCAATTGCACGCTTGATGATTTTTCAAGCGCTCATCGTCGTATCTTTTATGCAAATACTTAGTTTCACAGACAACAGTAATAGGTCTTACAAAGAAACGGAACCTGAAGAAGAACATAGACCCTTGAGCCAAGCCCTTAGGTAACCATGAATATGAAGTGTTTGCGACATCGTATTTCTTGGCCGTGGCATACGAGCGTGGGCGACCAGTTCTCTCCCTCACCGTCTCATCTTTCCATCAACAGTATAGCCTATTATAGGTTGGTGTACTCATTGCAGCTGGCTTTCTCGGGGAAAAGAGGGAGCAAAAACCTCGAGATGAATTTCTCTCTGCGGGGGATTTGAATTCGAGACCTCTTAGTTGACAGTCGAGCAGGCCAGCCACTGGACTATGGAACGCCGTAAACGGCAAAATATATATTGGGTACCGTAACGAACAGATAATCGCCCAATCAATCTGCAGCCATACTGCCAAACGATCTGAAACGGGGAAGAGTAGCCTAGCATAGGCCATGAAGCATTTCGTTTACGTTCGAAACGTAAAAACTAAACCCTTGGAAATCGGAAAAATGAAATGCTAAGATTGAGATGGAGTAACAATCATGTTGAAAACTGAAAGAATTCGTAGCCGTAATGGTCGAACCCAGAATTCCAAAGCATCACTTTGTTGCTGGACCCAGGGCACCAGCTTATTCGCGAGGGCTGTGTCGAGGATCATATTGACATCGGTGGAGGGAGGATTGGTACAATGGATAACACTCTGGCTTGAAGTGCTAACGCTACGCGGTTCGAATCCCGTAGAGCCCTGAGTTTAGCTCTTTCTTCACTTCTTAAGTGACAGCTAAAGTACATGGGCCTAGAGCTTGCGCCTTGCATGGTTGTAAATTTGTGATTCATGTATTCTGTGACTTGTGCAAGTTGTGTTCATGTGAATTGTTACATTATTGTATAACTTGTTCGTACTGCTGTAGGCCTATATTGTAACACAGGTTGCGGTATGTCAAGACGTACATGGTTGTTGAATAGACAAAATTATTATGCGAGAAAACATGAGCTGGGTTAATTTCAATCATCTATAACTCGTGCCTGAGCAATAATTATTATCTGAAGTTCCATAATATTTGTATTATCTTATCTTCCGCTTCTCGGTAGTATAGTCCTCTTCTCGGTTGAAATGCTTCTTCGAAATAATTGCAGACGACCCAGAGTTCAACAACGAGAAACGAACATCTTTCGACTCTTCAAAAAGTAGAGTCGCCGCCACCGACCTTGCCTCGTGGCCTGCCCCGCACCCACACCCACAGCAGGACGCCGCCCGCACCTACTTATCGCCCCTGTCTTTTCTAGGCGCCTCTGTGGTACTATGACGATGAGGCCAAGAGCAACGAATTCGCAACAAAACAGAGATTGTATGCATGAGGGTCGACGATCCTCACCCACCGCCAGATGGCCTACGCGTTGTTCAATGCAGCCACTGATTTGTTATCGAATCAATCGATTGTGCTAATGATCAACGCTTCTGATCGTGATTCAAGACGAGAGGATGACCGACAGAGATACACGCAGACAGACAGACAAACAGACAGATAGACAGACAAACAGACAGATAGATACATACATACATGCATACATACATGCGTGCATGCATACTTGCATGCATACATACATAGAGGAAGACAGACAGACAGACATGTACAGACAGACAGCACGGATAGAGATATCTGCTTGATTTTTAAAAATCGCGGCCTATCCTTGTCAAAATGCCGTGTCAATTGACTTAGCGGTTTAGAAAAACAGTCACTGTTCTACTATCTGATGGCGTTGTATTAGAACGAAAAGAACGGCGCCATTGACGAGAGAGAGAGAGAGATTGTATCATGTCTCAATGTCTAACGATACCAGACAACAACTGTCTTATGCATGGGCGCGTATATAATGCTGTGACGCCTAGGCTCGAAACCCGTCGTTTGTCGAGTCCTATATATAGATATTGCGCTGGAAGTTAAAAACAGGCGAGAAAGGTCAAGAATGTAGAATATTCTTAGTTTCAGCAGATGATTATACATTCGCCATACTTTGCCAAGTAGCAAACCGATTTTGATGCCGTTTACGATATGTGATTCAAAATAATATTCTTTTATCGCTCAGCAAAATTGCAGAGTAATCCATTGGTGACTTCTGAGGACTCTGATGACACGACACTTTTTATTCGATTTTCGCACTCTCAACTATTGAAAGAATCAAACGAGTATAACTTCAGTTCGTGGACGGACAAAATGTCCCGGAAAAATGTCCCTGGACAAAAGTCCCCGGACAAAAAGTCCCGGGACAAAATGTTCCCGAATAAAATGTCCCCGGACAAAAAGTCTCCGGAAAAAATGTCCCTGGACAAAAAGTCTCCGGATAAATACCCGGGGACAAAATTTCTCCGGATAAAATGTCCATGGACAAAAAGTCCCCGGGTTGTTGTCGAATTGTGATAAAACAACGTCATGTTCACATTTGTTACAGTCGAGTTTGATATCCTTGCCCACTATCCGTTTAGGGCTTACCCCCGGCCCCCCCCGTTGCATCCTTCTTTCCCTATTGACTGAAATTCACGATTTTTTTATGTTGTTTGGGTTGACGTGACTTGAATCACTATAATTATTATACATGAATATTATATGCATATAATAATATGTGTATAATGTATATCGCTAATAAATAAATAAGATAATAAAAGTGATATACTGGTTATCCAAGCGTTGGATTTATTTAGCTGTGTTTGCAATTCAACCGTGAGTATCACTGAAGCCTTTGATTAACCTTTTGAGAATGGTCGTTTAGAGTGACGTGTCATAAATGACTAATTACCTTACCTTACCTGTTGTGGAACCTCTCTAAAATACAATGATCAACAACAGTTCGCAGTAAGACTTGTTTATCCAGTGGGCGAAAGTGAAGAAGTCGATCGGCTTGAGAAGTTGAGATAGACAGATAGCCACGGAGACCGAGACCCATGAGAGAGAGAGAGAGAGACAGACAGACAGACAGACAGACAGACAGACAGACAGAGAGAGATAATGAGAGAGAGACAGACAAATACAGAGATTGAGACGAAAGGAAAATCAAACGGTGAGAGACAGATATAACCATGCAGAGAGAGATACGGACACTGAGAGACAGAGATTGAGACAGAGAGCGTGAGAGCCGAAGACTTTGATATAGAGAACAAGAGAGATACAGATAGGCTACTGAGAGACAGGGAGTGCAGAATAGGCACACAATTATACAGAGACAGACAGTGACCGATGGGCACAAAGGCGGCGTTAAAGGGTCACAGAACGATTAAAGATTCGATTATTCTATTAGCATTCCGTTTGACTTTGAGACTTCGAGAGCTTCTAAAAACTTCGCAGGACCCCTCCTCGCCCACCCATCCACAGCCCCCCAACCTCCCCCAAACCCCCGAGTACCCGACCAACAGCTTCGATCTGAAGTGCCCCCTCGATCGCTAAGTAGGCCTCTACCGTCACGCAAGACATCGAATAAAAGCCGGCAAGTCGCCCGCTCGATCATTGATAGCGCACGAAGCCAGCCGACGAAATCAACTGGACCACTGTTTCGCGTGCAATATTATAACATCCTCCAAGCATCGGTGGTTCGTCAGTCCCTTGCTAGACGTATAATACACCGCAGGATGAAGGGCCTGCTCGTGCTGCCGTTACTGGCCCTGCTTGCTGTCGCCACAGCGCAGGTCGATGAGACGCTTCAACCGGGAGCCAACGGGGCCAACGTCGTGGAGGCCGTCTGCAACAAGATAGACGCTGCATGCATCTTTCCTGAGGACAAGCTGTTCATGAGACGTCTTTCTTACGTCGAGTCCACTGACGGCCAGGAATCGGATACGTTTAGACCCAGCTACTACGGAGGAATCTGGCAGGTAATTGATTTTTGTCAATCGCTTATGGTTGTATTGATAATTAGGGCTTTTGTTAACGTGCAGTTGTGCACAAAATGTGCAGTTCTAAATGGATTTGTGCAGTTCTAGAGGCACTTCTGTGCAGTTAAAACAAGCGAAAAGGGTCATTGTCCTCCAATCGGACGTAATGTACCATGGAGGATGTGACAGGAAAAAGGGGGTTGGGCAGTTCTAAAAATTCCTTAAAAACAGCCCTGCTTCCTATTGTATTGCTAATTGCCCCTAAGTTTTATTTATAATTGTTACCACGTGTAAGCGAGTAAGTAACGCGAGATAAACGGTCATCTATATCTATAAGCAAGGATGTTTGTTTATTTATTTATTTATTTATTTATTTATTTATATGTATGTATGTATGTATATATATATATTTGTCCAGAATGCACGCCCACAGTTTCGCAGCTATTGATCTGAAATTTTGCACCTAGACAGGGGTCCATCAAACTTAGCAAGTGCAGGGGTTGGCAAATTTCTAACACCATGGGGGCCAGGATGGGTGGAATATTTGGGGGGGCGAAAAATTTTTTTTGGCAGCTATTGATTCCAAATTTTGCATTTAGACAGAAGACCGCCACGTCCTCCCAAAAATCGAGTTTTCGAATCTGTACCACCAGGGGGAAAATGGGGAGGGGCCAAAACCTCCATTTTCCCGATTTTTACACCATCGCCATAGTTTCAGAGCTATTCACCTGAAACGTTGCAGCTAGATAGTATGCCACCGGGACCACCTTGCCCTACAACAACACACACCTCGCCCCAGCGGGACCGGGTAGGCAGGGCGTTGTTTAGGGGAGCGAACAAATTTGGGGGGGGCGAAATTTTTTTCAGCTATTGATGTCAAATTTTGCATTTAGAAACAGGACCGTCATGTCCACCCGTCATGTCCACCCAGTGGAGGAGTTGGCGAATCTTTACCACCAGAGAGAGAATGGGGGGAGGGGCGAAAACTCCATTTTCCATATTTTTACACCATCGCCATAGTTTCAGAGCTATTCACCTGAAACGTTGCAGCTAGATAGTAGATAGTATGCCACCGGGACCACCTTGCCCCTCCAACAACACACACCTCGCCTCGCAGGGGCCGGGTGGGGCAGGGCGTTGTTTAGGGGGGGCCAAAAAAGTTGGGGGCGAAACCTTTTTCAGCTATTGATGTCAAATTTTGCATTTAGAAACAGGACCATCAGGTCCACCCAGTGGAGGATTTGGCGAATCTTTACCACCAGAGGGAGAATGGGGGAGGGGCGAAAACTCCATTTTCCCTATTTTTACACCATCGCCATAGTTTCAGAGCTATTCACCTGAAACGTTGCAGCTAGACAGGATGCCACCGGGACCGCCTTGCTCCAACAACACACACCTCGGCCCGCAGGGGCCAGGTGGGGCAGGGCATTGTTTAGGGGGGCAAAATTTTTTTGGGGGGGAAATTTTTTTGCACTTTGCAGCTATTGATATGAAATTTTGCATGTAGACAGAAGACCGTCAAGTCCAGCCAGTGGAGGGAGCCATGATGGGGGCCCGAAAACCCAAACTTTTGCTACTTCTATTTCGTCGCCATAGCGTCACGGCTATTTACATAAAATTCCCGGGCATCGCCGGGTACCCCAGCTAGTATCTTATAAAGACAATTCATACAATTACAAAAAGTAAGACAATAACGCATTGTTCGGGGAACAACACAAACATAAAACCGATGCAGTGTTATAATAGACATTTAGAGAATGGCTTATAATATTTTGTATTATTGTACAGTTGAATCTGCAATGTTACCGTACAATGATAAGCTATTCCAATTCGGGGATTAGTACAGCGCCCCAAAGTAGCAGGGTAGCCTATAATATCGAGAAGCAGATTATTGAACTAGAAATCAATAAAGAAAAAATCTAAAGGCTGTAGATAAGGGTCTAAGTCGGTTCTATCATGGCAAGACCCAGAAGTAAGGTAAGCTAATCAGAGTGAATGGAGGGGGTTGAGCAAAGTGATTGGACTGTGAGCAACGGAGGAATAGGCCTATATAAAAGTTGTAAAAATGTGAGTTTGTCGTGAGTGGGTTACATTGATTTGTAGTTTACTAGCTCAAGTTCACGTAGGCCTACATGTATAGGCGACATTATTCAATTATTTCAGCATGCTAACGATAATTGTTTATTATTGCCCCAAATAACTAATAAGGGCAGTTATAGGCCTACATGTAGACTTTCTTCTCTGCTGAAACCTGCTCTTTTTTATTCACTTGCTATTTTAATTGACTTTCACTTTTAATTCACTTGCTCTTTTTATTTACCTGCTATTTAAAATTCACTTTCTCTTTTAATTCACTTGCTATGTTTATTCACTGCCTATTTTAATTCACTTGCTCTTTTTATTCACTTGCTCTTTTTATTCACTTGCTATTTTAATTCACTTGATCTTTTAATTCACTTGATATTTTTATTCACTTGCTCTTTTAAATCGCATGATAGCACATTGCTAGATAACTTGAAATAAGGGTACAGATAAAGTAAAATCAAAATAATATTATAGAGATAACACCCACTGGTGACACGCTCGTATAGGAGCTCATCTGAAAGAATGGAAACGAAACTAGGCTATAGACTTGTCCAATGTCCATGCAAGTGAGAAGTGCAGTTGTGCAACCTTTTCGTAAAGTGATACATTATAAAAAAAACTGACACACGACCATCTTAACATTCGTAAAACTTAAATTTTAAGCGCTAACCCGTGAATTTTTATCGATACTCATGCTACCAATAAATAGCAATAAAAAAATTAATGGCACAACTTTCTTTTTGTCCGCGTATGTTCTTGTTCAGGAATGTCATTTGCATGCAGCTTGAATCGGTTTAACGCTTTGTTTGCGTAGGCCTACTATAGGGCCTATAACGACTAATCTTGAAGATGTGATATTACAACCCTGAGTTAAATGGCCGCATGATTTTAGTGTTATATAGGAGCCTACACATACTTGTAGGCCTATATTATATGCATATATAGGGCCTAATATTATGGTGTTTGGTAGTTCTTTATACAAACTGTTAAAAATTCAACTTTGTGTCAGGCTATGCTATCCTCTTTTAATGTCTGTTAACTCAATATTATAACTTTTTTGTTTATTATTTCAAACCGACAGATAGGCGTAAGCAGTAAGATGATGATGATGATGATGATGATGATGATGATGATGATGATGACGACGACGACGATGATGATGATGTAATGGTAACCTAATAGTATGACAGCAAGTATTAAGAGGAATCGAATAGATCTATAACTGAATGGCACCCTGTAAGGCGTCTATCTGTCCCTCTGTTCATTTTGCAGTCGCCTGTAATGAATTAAAAACCGAGTGGCTCTTAAGAGGGCCAGCTGATAACGAACTCGTGTTCTTCTACTCCTCATGCCAGCGTGTTACCCCTCAACTTTGTGGAGCGCGGGGGTGTAGTGGGTAGCCTATGTTCGTTATCTTGCCGCCGGAGGGTTGCAGGTTCGAATCTATATACTTCAAGTCGCCGCGTAGGGACCTTGGGCAAGTCCTTCACTAGCAGTTGCTCAGCGCTTCGACGTGAAACTCTGATGCAGTGTCCGCGCTGTAGTAAGGAGCGCCTCTGAGTAGTGAGCTTGAATGGGCGCTATAACAAGTGCACATAGAAACAAAACAAACAGCCATCTTCTCGCCCCGTGTGCTTTGTTAAATGATCTCCTGACAATAATATTTGTGAAACTCCGATGCAGTGTCCGCTCTGCATTCGGGAGCGCCTCTGAGTAGAGTGAGCTTGAATGGGCGCTATAACAAGTGCGCATACAAACAATCTTTAGAACCAGATCAGAAGTCTGATGATAGGCTACTATTCACTATAGCAGGTCCATCTATTGTCTGGTAATCTTTCGTAACAGGTCGACCAGGCCTTCTTCGACGTCACCCAGAGCAGCGTTGCCGCGCCACTCCTTCGACAGTACATCGAGGACATCAAGAACTCATTCAACGTCACCTGGGCGACACTGACTTGGAACGACCTGACGAAGCCGCTGCACTCCGCCCTGGCCGCCCGTCTGTACCTCACCTACCAGAGCAGAAATGACCGCAACGGACTGCCACGAGACATCCCTGGTCAGGGCACCTTCTGGAAGTCGTACTACCGGCCGCAGGGAGACGTCAACGAATTTGTAACGAAAGCAAACAGTCTGGACCAAGGTGAGAGGAGAAGATTGTTTGAAAAGTATCTTCTCTATAAGTGCTGCATCTGCATTGCACCGAGATCTAAGAGCTACTGTTCACATGTCTGAATACTATTATATCGTGACATAACATGTCTGATCTGATAACTAACATAATATGATGTCCAGATGTGACACTAGGAGATACATTCTAAAATGACATAGATCTATTATTTATGGATAGAAGGAAATTGGACCTGCAGAGTAGGCCTAGACTGGATCTAGGGGCTATGGGTACACATGCTGTAATATGGATTATTGATATAGAGGGGGATGCAATACCTACCCTCATTCTCTTATCCCACCGTTTTTCATCAATCATCATAAGTTTATTACCTTATTTAGCCCGATCTTAATTATTTGTTTCTTCATGCGTTTTGCAACTCCGATGGCAACCTTAACTTGTGGCGCTTCTGTAAATTAACCTACTTTAGCTCAGTAACCTTTACCTTACATCGGTGATTTGGTTACCTTACCTAGGTGTTAATTAATTTCGAATTGCCACCATACCAAACTACACATGTAGCCTACAATCATCGTCTTTCATAACTAATTTTTTTACGTTACATTGTTATCAATAAATTGTGAACTATCACCATGCCGATCTAAACTTTGTCTTAGCAAGTTACGCCCTAGTTATAAATGCACATTGTTATCATGCACAATTGCACATCTGTATCGTTTATTAGCTTAGTTTAGCCTACCTCAACTTGCAGCTGACTGACTTCTAGTTCTCAGCCCTAACTATGTCTTATCAAACTTTACGTAAGATCTGTCTAATATAGCACCGTTTTGTCTCGGTGCATGATAGGACCCTCAACTTGGGATGGCCTCTTCTTGACGCTACGCTCCCTTCCTAGAACTCCCTCTCAGGCATTTCTCTCTTCTCCAAAGGTGGGTTTTATTTGGTCATGGGTTGGGGGTTACCTCTGAATAGTCCACTAGAATAGCTGTTTTATAAAAAAAATTCTCCTAATGAATGACGAATGAATGATCGTATGTCTTAATTCACTGCGCCTTCTTACCTCATTCCAAACCTTCTCCCCATGATCCGTCATCTAAGCTATACCCAGTCTTTACCTCATGCAAATACGTCTTTCCATACGTCATCTCACCATATGCCATGTCTTTCCCTCATCCAACTAATGTCTTCCCATACGTCATCTTAGCTATACCCAGTCTTTACCTCATGCAACTTCCCATACGTCATCTAACCACATACATGTACCATGTGTCTTTTACTGGCAGGCTGCACCAGCGCATACGGATCCGACATCATATTCGTGCTCGACAGTTCGGGCAGCGTCGGTTCGTCGAACTTTGAGAAGATGAAAACCTTCGTCGTGGACGTCATCGAGACAATGGACATCGGAACAGGGCAAGCGCAAACAATGGTCGGTGTGATCAAGTACAGCACCAACACGTACAACGAATTCAACCTGAACGCCCACACGGACAAAGCATCGCTGATATCCGCCGTTAAGCGAATCGTCTACAAGGACGGCTACACGTACACCAACAAGGCGCTGGACATGATGGTAAACCATGGGTTCACGTCGGCCGCTGGGGCGCGCCCGATCGGAGAGGGACACCCGAGGGTCGGTATCGTGGTCACCGACGGGAAATCGACGGACCCAGAGAAGACTGTCATTTCCGCACTGAATGCCCACGATGCGGACCTCACTATGTTCGCCATTGGAGTCACTAATAGCGTCGACTTGAATGAGCTCGAGGTGATCGCTAGCAATCCGGTCTGTCAGCACGTCATGCTTCTGGCCGACTTCACTGATCTCAGCGCATTGACCGATGCCATCGAAAAGAAGACATGCGAAGGTAAAATTATGAGATATCAATCAACCAATTCAGATTAAACAATCATTGACTGAATTGATTGGTGCATTTTCTAGCTCCCATCTTGACTGAATTGATTGGTGTATTTTCTAGCTCCCATCATTGACTAAATTGGTTGGTGCATTTTTCTAGCTCCCATCTTGACTGAATTGATTGGTGTATTTTTCTAGCTCCAATCTTGACTGAATTGGTTGGTGCATTTTCTAGCTCCCATCATTGACTGAATTGATTGGTGCATTTTCTAGCTCCAATCTTGACTGAATTGATTGGTGCATTT